>WWET01001009.1:413166-439510 GCA_011038615.1 Limnodynastes dumerilii
GGCCCTGATCCTGAGCTACGGCCGCCGTCGCTAGTACGGCGGCCGTAGCGCTAATGCGCATGCGCCGGCCAGATGTTGAGCGGCGTTACTATGGAAACGCCCGATCTACGATCGGGCGTCCATAGTAGCGGCGTTGGGACGCTGGAGGGGACGTCCTCCAGCGTCCCAACGCTCACGTTACTCCTGGAGGGCGGGGGGAGGTAAGTAAATCAGGCTAGGGGGGCAGGCTAGGCGGCCATACGCTCCTGTGTGAGCGTATGGCCCCTTCCTTACGCCGGGCGAAGCTAGGGTAGCCTTCACCTGGCGTAAGGAAGGGGCCATACGCCCGCACAGGGGGAGTGCCAGGGGGGAGTCAGCTCAGTGCTACATCGTTGATCTGGATCAGGCCCATTTTCAACTAATACAGGGTTGAAACTAGCCTCCGCTTGCGAACCCTCAGATTTAACTTCAGATGCCACAGCAGAATCATCAGAATATACCACACAAGAATCTTCAGATACATCACTAACTACAGAATGTGATCTCTTTTTTTCAGATCCTCTTTGGTGACGAACGTATCCGCAATTGCTGTTTTCGTTATTTGCACAAATTCGGACATTTATGCGGAAGGCAACACCTGAAGTATTCTCTGGTTGTTTCTTGTCACAATATGAACACCTAGCCCCATGCATCCTTTTATGTTTGCTTTTATATGCATCCTTTCTTTACTTGTCTCTGACCTGAAAACACGGAGACTAACTAACTAACTAGCTAACTAACTAACTAACTAACTAACTAACTGTTTCTAACTAAAAACAAAACAGAACAAAATATAAGTTCACCCAGACTTTATTAGCTAAGACCATTTTTCCTCCACATTACTCATGCTGCTCGCAGAAAACAATGCCACTCTATCTGCTTCCACGTGTATCCAGCGTTTAAGGTAGCTAACCATCTTTCCTTTAACCTGTGGCGCTGCCTGATGATGTCATCCACTCAATGGATTAACCTGGGCTGCGGTAATATTGTGGCATTCTTCTTTCCTCTAGTGCCCTGCCAATGGAATTCTGCTGCCCGCCCTCGGTAGTGTAGAGGTGGGCAAAGGGAAGCCTCACGCCGCAGCGTGAATGAGGCCAGTCCTGACCACTTCTCTTTCCCGTCTGACTGCATCTGCACGGCGGTAGAGAGCAACACTGGAGTGCTGGGGAACCTAAATAAATATATAAGGTACACTCCCTCTTGACAAAGCCTAACAAACAATGGTCTGCGTCCTTCCAATGTGTCACGTCACGTAGCAAACGCTAAGTACGCAGAAATTATGGCTATGTGTGTCTGTCCTCATTGCTGTTTGTACATGAGTGTTATGTGTCTTTCTTATATCTGCTGCCAATAAACTAGGCATGTCATTAAAAGGGAACTTGTATCCCTGTAGTAAATTCAGAACAGTTGTGTATTCCCTGCAGATAACTAGAGTCTATCATTTGTATGTACTAATATTCCCAATGTCTTAATTTCAATGAAAAGCCTCTCATCCATCTTCTAGAGCACACGCTTACCCCCTCCTTGTGCCTTGCGCTTTTCGCTTACAGCGCTCTGTCTGTCCATCATCCTGCTGTCACTGGGAGATGCAGCGGAACGAAAAACAAAAGATGTGACAAATTTGCCCTTTTCTATTTAAGTAATTAAATGAAACATTCCAATGTCTGGCTTTAATTAGAAATGTCTTATTGTCAGGGGACAAGAAGGTTATTAAAAAAAATACAGAAAAGACAATCGGCACTAATTTTATTTACAGTAGAGAATTATATACCCCCGTTAGAGGAGACAAAATGTGATGGGTCCCTTCGGAAGCAATTAATATTTTACACCTGCCAAGCGAAACGCTGACAGTGGTAGGAAAGAGAGAGGAAGAGGACAGAAACGAGATGGAAAGACTTTGTGAACAATCTATATAAATAGAACACTAGAAGTATGAAACAAGACAGATATAGGTGTTATAGAAATAAGATAGATGGTCTAAAGGACCAACAGACTGATGGCTAGCCTAACAGGCAGGTAAATTAATTACCAGATGGACAGAAAGTATATAACCTTCGCTAGTTTCCTTTTTTCTATTTGTATTGCATCTGTATAAAATAAACAATAAAAATTACCTATGTTATTTGTGTTGAGAGCCGGTAAGTGAAAATATTGTCTCATTTTATATTTATGTGGATAATCAGCGAAGTGATGCAGAGATAGCAATAGTTGTTAGTCCCTGCTTGTCTAACTAACTATTTCCATCCCTCATCGATCTATTCATGTTCACAATGTAAATTACCAAATTTCTTTAACACTAGTAGAAAATAGTAGAGTCTCATGCACGTGGGAGGCAGGATTGGAGGTTTAAGCACACAGAGAGGCTGATTCAGAAGAACAAAGCTAGTTGTTTGCTCTGGAGCCCACATAGAACTTATTCAGGCCCTAATAGGATGCCATGAGACAAAAGAGGAGCTATCACTGTTTATACTTGCAGGCACTGGGAGCTTGGTTTAAACATAAGGAAGTAGTAATGGCAAGAAGCACTAATAAGCATTTCTGATTTTCTATTTCTCTATTCATAGCAATCCTCCAGCTGATGTGTACTTCATTCATAAGCACTGTCAGTAAAAAGAAAACAATTTCCATTGCATTCCCTTTAGATTTTGTTACATGTAGGTTTGTTTAATAACAATAACATTCTCAAGACACTGGACCTGATATAGATCTCTGTGCATCTATGGAAGAGGAGAGAGCACTCCTCTGGCAATCCCTCTTCCGGAAGGCATTCTGGATACTACCTGGATACTACCTTAACGTCTACGCATGGATCTGCATCCGCAACTGACTTGCGTAAATCGCCTTCCACGGCTATTCCTGAATCAGGCCCACTATTCTTACTTTTATATAGAACAAATTCATATTGCGGACATACAAATACAGGTGTCATTACCTAGAGGCTGTTTCCACATTTCTTGCAATATATGCATGCATTATTCTGTAAAGACAAACAAATAATGCTGTGCATTAATATTCACTTTGGAATTAAATTTGTTCTGCTCAGTGCTTTTTTGTTAAGAAAAATGGTGCCGGAACTCACATCAACTCACGCACGACCACACGAGCAATCACAAGCCGAGCAGCGCCATCACAACAAGCGCGAACGAAGTACACATGCATCAACTTGATATACAAGCAGCGCACATGCACCGTTTTAATGATTTTGCCACCAAAACTTTTAAAACTTGGAAAACCCGTCAAAAAAGGTGCTGGAACTCTGTTCCGGTGCGTTCTATGACAAAAAAAGCACTGGTTTTGTTACTGCAGATGGTCTCTGGGTGACCTTCATATTGGTGATGATTAGTGTGGTCACATTCCAATAAAATTTACTCCTTTAGGGGTATATTTACTA
Source organism: Limnodynastes dumerilii (assembly GCA_011038615.1). Classification (NCBI taxonomy): domain Eukaryota; kingdom Metazoa; phylum Chordata; class Amphibia; order Anura; family Limnodynastidae; genus Limnodynastes; species Limnodynastes dumerilii. Next base: position 416,576 of record WWET01001009.1, read on the forward strand.
AAGTCGCTTTGGAAAAGCGATTATGAATCGCCAGCCATCGTCACGATTTTTTTTTCTTAAAAAAATCGCTGGATTTACTAAGCAACGCTTTTGGCTGGTGATTTATAATCGCTGTCGATAGCCTCGATTTTTACATGGAGAAATTGGCGTACTTTTTTATTTAAAAGCACGGCGATTTTCCATGTAAAAATCGCTGTCACTTTTTTGTTTTACTAATTCTAAAATGACAAGCACATCATGATTGTATCCCTTAGCATGCATGTGCTGATAAAACTACAACACACAGCATGGCTGTGCCTTGTAATAATAACAGTGTCAGCATGTTACGGGTTACAACCATGCCGCACTCAGCCCAATGTGTAAAACAAACAAAAAAAGATAGTAAAAAAGCAACACAACACTATTTACAGTAAAATACATGACATAGTAACACTAACAGTACATTATGTATCCTCCTTATATGTAATAAATAAACAGATGCCCACTCTGTAACAAATTAACCTATGTGTATTATTAGTGTAAAAAAGAAAAAATTGTTTTATTGACCCACTGTTCTGCAGTCATCTCTGCATGTAGATCTGAAAGAGTTGATAGTAGTCCATGAAGAGTTGATAGTAGTCCGTCCAGAGTTGCTTGAAGTCCGGTGAAAGTTGCTTGGAGTTCTGGTTCTGTTCTTTGCTGCTCCGGGACAGTTGCTTGAAGAAGGTGGTGAGTTGATTGGAGGTCTCTTTTCTGGTCCTCTGCCTGTTGCCATGATGTCTTCCTGCTTTCAGTTCTGGGGTGTTAATGCTAATGAGCATTCGGTCACCTGAGGTCCTCTTTTATAGTTTTAATGACGTCAGGGGGACCACTAGTGTCTATGGGCCAGATCCAGAACAACGCTTGTGAGCGAATTTACGCGTGGCAGAGACGTAAAATTGCATTTTGGTAAGTACTGCGCATGCACACCATAGAAAATACGCTCCGTAACGTAGCGTAAATGTGAACGTATGGGCCATTCACGTATGTGTCACGTAAATCCTTATGTGTGGGCGTGCCAATTTTACGTGAGTCAAAAATACGTCTGAAATACGCTATGTAGGCGGGGGTTTGTATTTAAAGTGTACAGTATGGGAGTGCTTAGCTGCGTAAATACGTGTTGCTCATACGTAAGTGAGCGGATCGTATGACATACGTGGGCAAAAGTTAAGGTAGGGTTTGGAAAGCGGATCTCGGACAAATAACGTACATTCAAGGGGTGTGCCAAGGGGAGTGTATAGAAGGCACGCACGCGTAAATACGCTACGCGAGTAAACGTATTGCAAGCGGAGTTCTGGATCTACCCTTATGACGTCATTAACACTATAAAAGGGGACCTCTAGTGGCCGAATGCTCATCAACTCAATCAACTCACCACCTTCTTCAAGGAACGGTCCCAAAGCAGCAAAGAACAGAACCGTAACTCCAACCAAATTTCACAGGACTTCAAGTAACTCTGTACGGACTACTATCAACTCGTCATGGACTACTATCAACTACTGTTAGTGTTACTATGTAATGTATTTTACTGTAAATAGTGTTGTGTTGCTTTTTTTACTGTTTTTTTTTTTACACATCGGGTTTTGCGTGGCATGGTTATAACATGCTGACGCTGATATTACATAGCCATGCTGTGCCTTGTAGTACTATGCATACTACGGGATACAACCATGATGCACTTGTTATTTTAAATGTAAAAAACACATGTCAAATATATTGACATGTGTTTTTCAGCTAGTGTGTGGTGCTTTCAATGAAAGGCGATTTTGTGAAATTGCCTTTAGTGAACCCGGAAAGCCCTATGTTTAACAAGGCAAACAGCTGAACGATATTTATCCAGCAATGTTTGCCTTTTCGCTTTTGCTAAAGGCTCAAGTCCCGGGACTTTGGGCCTGATCCTGAACTACGCCGATGCGCTGTGCTTACTAAAGCACAGCGTATCAGCGTTCACTTACCTCGACACTCCCCCTTTGCGGGCGTATGGCCCCTTCCTTAAGCCGGCTGAAGGCTACCCTAACTTCAGCCTGCGTAAGGAAGGGGCCATACGCTCGCACTCCCACCCTCATTTAACTAGCTCCCCCCGCCCACCTACACTAACCTGAACGTAGGGACGCTGGGGGACGTCCCCTCCAGCGTCCCTACGGCGCTGCTACGGACGCCAGATCCACGATCAGGCGTTGAGCAGATTGGCTGAAAAGCCGATCTTACGCTTACGCCCGCCGTCCAAGTGACGGCGGCCGTAGTTCAGGATCAGGCCCTTTGCCTTTAGTGAATGCGGCGATAATGCATAATCGCCGGCAAAGTCCCAGGATTATGGGCACTTTTAACAAAAGTGACCTTAGTAAATATGCCCCTTAGACTCTCTACGTTTCTTTATTTCTATTTTCTATAAGTGTATTTCTTTATAACTGTAACAGATAAATTATAGCTGAAGTTTAAAAACTTAAATGGAGGGTAGCATACCTTTAAAATTCAATTAAAGTAAAAGAGATTAGCAATATATACTTGTAATAACCGTGTTAATGGTGTCATTGATAATGTCTCCCTAAGATATGAAGCAAAAGTATGAATTTCTTCTCTTGCGATGCTGGTGTGCAGTAAGTGCCAGAATGCTGACATCGCATGCCAAGTTATGTTGGACGACTTATCCGTGCTGGCATCTGCCTCCTTGGCATTACTTACTTAAAATCCCTTACAGGTCTTAGGTCTTTGCCTCTGGATATATTCTGGCAAATCTAGCTGTAATCTGTCAGACCAGCGAGTCCCATGCATTATTGTTTAGAATCTATTCAATGTAAATTCCAGGTATTAATACTATAAAGCATGCTAAGCACAGTAAAAACATTAACAACAACTAAGGTCATTTTTAAAACAGCAATATTTTTTGGACATACAGTGGAACCTCGATTATCCGTGACTCGGCTATCCGGGTATCGGATTATCCGTGCCACGTAGCTGAAAACACACTTACATTGGGTTTTTCTCCTGCTAAGCCCCCCCTGGCTCCACAAACCCTCCTGGAAGCTGTGGACTCTCTTACCTGGCTCCCTGCCTGGTTCCCGCTGCCGCTCCTGGACACCACGGAGGACATGGATGCCGCCGCGGCTTCAGTGAAGTGGCCGCATGTCTGCTTCCGCCGGCCGCCATCTGTAGAAAGAGGGGGCGTGGTGAGAGAGGTCACATGTCTCCTGTGCTCCGGACGCTCTGGTCCTGCTCCGACGGCTCCTGATGTGGACGCAAGCCTGGGGCCCTGTTCGTATTCCTGCCGGGCTCTTGCTGGTTCCTACCTCCTCTGGGTGCAGGGAGACAACCATCACTACCCCCATGTAGGTGCTGGGACACGCACAGGAAGGAATAAGCCATCTTGGACCGTGGCCATCTTGCCTGGCTTGGTGCCGCGGATACATATTCGATTATCCATGCATTTCGGTTATCCAGCCAAAGGGTGCCAGTCATTAGCACGGATAATCGAGGTTCCACTGTATAAAGATAAACACAGATAAACAAGAAAGTTCAAATGGCTGTCATGATACAGGGATACCACAGTCTGGGCTCACACTATATAAACCCCATATCTGGGTTCACAGATCACACATTTATATCTAATAGAATTGATATAAAAGAATCTTGAACTGCCCATGAATGATGATCTTGGCTTGGACACAAATCTACTCCTTAATATTAAAACTATAAGTAGACACAACAAATTATTTTTTTTTAGAATTTCTTTATTGGAGTAAACATACAATACATAGTATTGCACAAAAGAATATCCGAACATTAATCACAATACACACAATGGGGTAGATCCAGAACTACGTTTGCCGTACGTTTATTCGCGTAGCGTATTTTCGTGCACGTAAATTCATTACACTCCCCTCGGCACACCTCTTGAACGTACGTATTTTGTCAAGATACGGTTTCCAAACCCTACCTTAACTTTTGCCAACGTAACCGCAGTCATACGCACACGTACGTATGGGCTAGATGAATTTACGCAACTAAGGACGCCCATACTGTACACTTTAAATACAACCCCCCGTCTTCTTCACGTATTTCAGACGTATTTTGGACGCACGTAAAATTGTCACGACCACACGTAAGTATTTACGTGACACATACGTGAATGGCCCATACGTTCACAATTACGCTACGTTACGGAGCGTATTTTCTATGGTGCGCATGTGCAGTACTTACAAAAACGCGATTTTACATCTCCGCCACGCGTAAATTCGCTCCGAATCGTTGTTCTGGATCAGGCCCAATGTTATCAACATGTCGTTAGTCATCACATAAATGGGTTATAAGTTTCATAACAGCATGGAAAACAACAGGTTCAATCAAGCTATCAGGACCAGGTGTGGGAGCTGTAGTGCCCCATGTGTGGTCAGTGCTGTACCTTTAATTTGCCTAGGAGGGTTCTTGTCTATGACTCCCAGGATAAGACCCGTCCCTTAGTACAATAGGTGGGTCGTTTTCGTACGTACTAAGCTCATACCAATAATTGTTGTGAAATTGTTTGTCGGGTAGTATTTCAATAAAACTTTCCCATATTTCGAAAAGTTTTTGTGTGTCTCGTCTTTTGTGTAGAGATGTTTCTAACCAGTCCATCTGAAACACCTGAAAAAGTTTTCGGTGGAACATTAGTAATGTTGGTGGAGCTGCCTGTACCCACTGTTGCAATATGCATTTTCTTGCCACCGAAATATGTCCGACCATGAGTGGTCATCACTAATGCACAAATGTTCATTGCATCTAGCTAGGAGCTTGTAATTTTGTGAAATGGCCCCCCTAGCCATCGCTGGTTTACCTAATTCCCTATCTAAATCATTGAGCCAGTCATTGGGAGATAATAGGTCTGTGACTTGTTTAGTGTAGTGTTGCGCTTGCAGTACGTAAAACCTTTGCGACTCAGGTAGATCATGTCTATGCAATATTTCTGGTACTGTTAGGGCTGATTGCCGTCCCTGGTCCACTAGGGCCTCTAGAGTCCTTATGCCTATATTGTTCCCTTGAGTGAAAGGGTATGCTGCCTGGCCCTTCTGGAAGTGTGGGTTGTGTAACAACGTTTGAAACAGAGAGTTTGTATATTTTAGCTTGTTTCTTTTGCGAACCGCCTTCCAGGTGGACCAGGCAGCCATCAATAGGGGATTATCTGTCAAGCGTTCTGTAATGTCTGCCTTTTTCATATGCAAAAAATTGACAAGACTGATGTCTGGTATGAAAGATTGATCTATACCCTGATGTGTATATGTGTTAGAGTTGTTTAGCCAATCCTTTATTATTCACAGATTGCCTGCATGGCTGTATTGTTTAAGGTTGGGAAAATTGATACCACCCAATTCTGCTCTTTGCTGTAATTTAAATAGGCTTATTCTAGGGGGTTTTTGCTTCCAGATGAACCTTCGGAAGGCAGAGTTTAAGATCTTTTCATCTTTCTCTTTCAGCATTATTGGGAGAACCTGGAGAGGATATAGTAGCTTGGGGAAGCTTACCATTTTTATAATGGCCGCCCTACCCAGATATGACAAAGGCAGACCCTTCCATCCACGTAATTCCGACTCCCCTTTTGAAATCAAAGGGCCCATATTTAGGGAATATAATTTGTTAATGTTCTTGGGGATCTGGACTCCCAAGTATTTTATTACCTCATGAGCCCATTGTAATTGGTAGGGGTGAGTGTTCAATGGCATTGCTACCGACTTATCCTGATTGATAGTGAATCCAGACTCCAAGCCAAATTGGTTGATTATGTTTAGTATTACAGGCAATGAGACTTGTGGGTTGGATATGTATAGTAGCAAATCATCCGCAAAAGCGGTTATCTTTGTTGTGATTACCCCAGTTTTTATATCTTGGAACTCTGTATTGCCTTGGAGTATCCTCAATAGTGGGTCCAGTGCCAAGTTAAAAAATAAGGGTGACAAGGGGCAACCCTGTCTTGTCCCACGGGACATCTGTATAGGGGAGCTGAGTTCCCCATTGAGGGCCAAGCGGGTCTTGGGGTCATGATACAGAAATTGTACAAATTGCGAAAATGCGTTTCCGAAGGCACGCGCCTCAAATATCCTGTAAAGGTGTAGCCACGACACCTTGTCAAACACCTTTTTTCGGCATCCAGGCTAAGCAAGATTTCTGGCGTAGATTTTGAGTTTCGCTGGTATGCTGTTACTATTGCCGCTATGGCTGTTCTAATCCCTTTGATCAAATGCCTACCGTGCGTGAAGCCCATTTGAATCACTGTAAGCAAAGATGGGAGAAGCACTTGCAATCTGGTGGTTACCAATTTGGCTAGAATTTTGTAATCTTGGTTCAATAATGTGATGGGCCTATATAATGTGTCATTTTTAGGGTCTTTGCCCTGCTTTAGCAGCAGTATCGTGTGTGCTTCATTGAACCGCGGAAATTGTGTAGGGTCCTGATGTATCGTTTGAAAGAGGGTGGTAAGGAAGGGGGCAAGATTTTGGGATAGAATTTTATAGAATTCTACCATGAGACCGTCAGGGCCAGGCGATTTATTGTTATTGAGGGACGATAGAGTTTGCTTTACCTCCCTTTCCGAGATTGGGGCATTTAAAAATTATTTTTGGGCCGGCGAAAGCTTGGGGAGTTTGGCATTGTCCAGTATCTGATAGTGTAAATTCCTATCGTCCAGTGTAGCTGTGTATAATGTGGAATAATAATTCTGAAACTCGCGGATAATGGCTTCTGTTTTGGTAATGTGGCGTGCCAATGGCTGTCCCCTGCAGGGCTAAAATGTGGTTTTTATGTCATGGTGGTTTCCTCAGGTTAGCCAGTAATTTCCCTGATTTGTTCCCCCATCTATAGAATTTGTTTTTAGTGTAATCTAATTTGGATTCAGCTTGGGCCTTGAGAAAGCTCTCCAAAGCTTTTTTGCAGTTGGTGTAGTCTGTAAGCGTGGCCTCTGAAGGGGTTTGCAAGTGGGCATTAAGCGCCTCTTGCATTAGGTGGAGTAGCGTATTATATTTTTCCCTATACACTTTTTTCTTATGATTTAGGTAGGAGATGACATGCCCTCTAAGCACTGCCTTGGCAGTATTCCAAAATAAGGTTGGGTTGTCCCAGTGTTCTATGTTATCATCATTGAATTCCATCCACTTAGAAATTTCCAATAGAAATTCACGAAATTCTTCTGATTGATAGAGATATGAGGGGAATCTCCAGGGTATGTATGTCGGTTTGGGGAGTGCGATCTGTATGGATAGCGTTATAGGGGCGTGATCTGATATCAATATATCGTTGATGCGGGCCTCACTTACCCTAGTGAGTAGGTGTGTATGGACCAAAAGTTGATCTATTCTGGAGAAACTATCATGGGCTCGAGAGTGGTGTGTATATGTGCACTCGTTAGGGTTATAGATTCTCCATGGGTCGACCAGGGAATGTCGCAGGAAGAAACTGGTAAGTGTATGTCCCTCTCCTGGGGATGAGCGACCCGTATCCCTTGAACGATCCAGTCTGGGACATGCTACTGCGTTCAGGTCCCCCCCTAGGATTAGGTTTGGGGTGTCTATCTGTAAAGTGGAAATGGTTCCAAAGAACAGAGCATTTGGCGAATTCGGGGCATATGTGTTCATCAGGGTATAATAGTTATTACCTATTGTAAGAGTCAGGATGATATACCTCCCCCCAGTGTCCAGTATTTTGTTTGTTATTGAGTACTGTAAGTTTTTATTGATCAAAATTGCGACTCCCCGTTTGTTGGATGCAAAAGAGGCTGCAATACATTCCACTATCCAGGGGCATTTAAGTGTAGATTGGTCCCTTAGCCGCCAGTGTGTCTCTTGCAGAAAGACAATATCTGGTTTGAGGGCCTTTAGGTGCATTAAAACTCACCTATGCTTAATCGGCGAATTTAGCCCACAGACATTCCACGAGACGATATTGAGCCTTCTAGCTCCCTTTAGACTATGTCCCTCTGTGCTAGACATCCAAATCCCTTAAAGTTAAATCACTGACTTTATTTTCCATTTCCCCTGGATCAATATCATATTGAATATGCTCACTTCTAACCCATTTTGACTGGTTGTACAACGCAATGATGCTAATTTTTATTATGTGTGCTTTTTGTATTGTGATATACCAACTCCAATTTAACCTCCTTTTCAATTTTTCCTCCTGGTTAATAACATTTCCTTCCCCCACAGTAGCAGGAAGGAAGTTAAACAAAAAATCAAACACTCTAACCTTATCGCTAAGATAAAAAAGTAACAACAAAATAACATAGCCATATGGCTTAGGCTTCTTAGTACCCCTTCTCCAATGCCCTATCATGGGTTTTGAGAACGCTGGGGTGACCTATATAAATGGTCGTCTGGTAATGACGTGCTGGATAAAATCTCTGGCAGCCCTGGCGTCCTCAAAAATATGGGTCTGGCCTTCATGTATAAGGCGTAGCTTAGCTGGAAAGAGTAAGGCAAATCTTACATGGTTCTCAAATAAGCATTTACACAAGGGTGCAAATTCTTTCCTTTTTTGGGACACCAGTGCTGAGAAATCTTGGAAAATAAGGATTTTAAAGGAGCACAGAGTTAAAGTAGTGCATTTACGGTAGGCTTGGAGAATGTTTTCCTTGTCTCTGTAATTAAGGAACTTGGTAATAACTGCCCTAGGCCTGTCACTGCCAGCACTGCGCTCCGGGCCCAGCCTGTGGACTCGTTCTATCACTAACTTCCTGAGATCGCTCTGGATCTGGTGGGTATTAGCTAGATCTATTTGCAATAGGTCCATAAGATCGGAGCCTTTGATGGATTCCGGAATGCCCACAAACCTTAAGTTATTCCGTCTGTGACGGTTTTCCAGGTCATCTACTTTGGCTACCAGACTGGCGATTGTGGATTTTTGGGATAAGATTATATTTTGTGTGGAGGTCGAGTCGTCCTCCACATCACTAACTCTCTGTTCCAAGTTTGTAATATTCTTCTCATTGGTCTCAATACGGGACACCAAGGAAGAGAGATTAGCTTGGAATGTGTCTAGGCGCTGATCAATCAGAGGCATTATAATTAAAAACATCTCCTTGGCAGCCGCGCTAGCTGACGTTGCCTCTATGGGAGTGGTCATTGATTGTGGAGGGTTGGCAACCTCTGGTTGTGACACCGAGGGAGATGGGGGCGAGGAGGGGGAGGGTGGGCCAGATTTTTGTGACCTGGTGGGTTGTGAGGCAGGTCTATTTTTACCCATTTTTTCCGGAATCCCTCGCTCCGTGTACCTTTTCATACCAGACTTTACAATGAGTAATGCAGATGGGATTAGGTCACCCTAAGTTTAAATGGCTGTTTAAATAAAAGTGTGTTTAGTCAGTTATCATCAAGTAGCAACCCCTTGGTACACACTAATAGAGAAGGGGATGGGATTAAATCCCCTGACAAACCCGTATATGACCCCTGTACACATGAATAAGGAAACAGGTGAGCTCCCGAATGTGAGATGCTATGTTAGCTAGTGCTATGGTCAACCAAGAGATTCCCCACCACCGTATTCCTACTATACCAACGGATCGACACGTTATTCGGCACTTACGGCTTGATAACTCCCCAGCTCTTATAATTCCTTTATACCGCATGCAAGACAAGACGCTATCATTCCACTGGAATATGTCAGAGCAATAGGATTATAGTCCCACTTCAACACCGTAAAGTGCTAGGTCTTGTTCAAAGTTAACCGTTATGGATATAAGTGTTGACTGGAGTCATTTATAGTAGGAGCACTGATGGACGTGCCCGTCAAGCTCGGTTGCAAACTTCCCTTTATTTTTTATACTATTGCTTTGTGGCCTCAGGATAACACCCAGTCAGTAGGTCTTGTGGGTATGGTCTCTGTCCAGGACCCCTTGTCGTCGTAGAGGCTCAAAACCTGCAGAGTTATTGACCTTGAGCAGAGTGTGGTACCTCAAATGTGAGTCCCAGATCTTCTATGGCTCCAGGTGCTAGAAAGTGGGTGGGTTGTATATGCGAAAACAAGACTGGTCCGTGTGCTGCCCCAGAGACGATTGCACACGGTGTGGAGGGTTAGCTTATGAGATAACTCCAGTTCCCTAGCGGTGACGTTTAAGTACTTGTTTTGCTCCCTAACGTGAGTACGCTCATATAACAATTCTATAGTCAGTGTCTGCGCTTGTATCATAAGCTGCTAAATGAGTTGCAGGGTATCTGTCAAGGCAGTCACTGCACCCTTGCCGTATCCTTGTGTTCAGCCTTTGATCCGGGCTTCAGGCATGGGGCTGTGATGCAGTTGTTCAGCTATCACAAATGCAGTTGTAATATGCCGTTGCTGATATTGTATTGTATGGCAGACCGCAGATGAGCAGCCATTACATCTTTATCCAGGCTTCAGTTAGTGTGTCTCCAACATGGCCACCATGTGTTTTAGTGTCTCAAGATGGCGGCCCTGGGCAAGTTAGTGGCGCAAGGACTACGTTTTGAGGGTGGAGCCCCGTATATCTCTCGGGCTTCTGGCACCAGGGGCTCACAGTGAGGGATATAGGTGGCTGTGCATGATACTAGACCCCCATGCACTAGTGAGACCCCCAATAAATAGGGTTATATTGCCCTCGGAGTTGAGATGGCCGTCGTCCCTTCAGTAAGCGCCTGGGATCCAGGTACTGCACGCCCGCTGCTTAATCGCGATGCCCGGGGAGTCCAATCACCATGGGGTCAATATCTATGGGGCTAGGGTGTCATCTCTCCCTTCTCTGTGGTGCGTCGTCGAAGTCACTCGGCGCGTTGGTAAGGCCCCTTGAATTGTCCCGCCAGCCAGACCCACGCTGCCTCCGAATCACTCACCCCGCGGCTCGCACCTGAAGTCCCGAAGCCCTACTGCTTGTTCGAGGCAGTGTACTGGGTCTTTTCTCACTGCTCGAGACTTGCGTCTGCAAGGAGGACAGGTCTCCTGCGTGCTGCTGCCAGTCCCGGATATGTCTGCCTTCGTGCTGTCTTCGACTCCTCAAGCCCGACTCCGGCATAGTTAGTTTCCCGGGGAGCCGGCTACACGTAGCGCTTACCCAGGATCATCCCCTCGGCTGTGGTGCTCTTTTAGCACCCCTTTCAGGGCTCCAAAGTTGCTCGAATGAGGCAAATCTTGGGTCCACATGGGAGCTCTGCTAAAACGCGCCCTGCTTCCTAGGAGCGCCGACCGGAAGTCAATTTTATTTATTTTAAGAGGGTAATGTAGTGAAATGGTATAATTTGTAATTACTTTAAAATTTATTGCAAAGTGTAGCAAGTACAGCAGTGTATAACAATTAAGAATATGATCCATCAGCTCTCTCCAAAAGCCTCTGCGATTGCCCAGCATAATAGATTAAATACGACTCCCCTGCAATCAACATGGTTTAGCCCAGGAGTAACTTTCCTCTCTTATTTTCAAGCTCCTTCTTATGTCTGAATCAGGCCCCTTATCACTGCATCCAAGCCACCGCATATCACATTAACTTTGAATACAATTCTCGGGGAAAACAAAAGAGTGCCGCCAGAAAACAAAAGAGTGCCTGATGACCAAAACTTTCCACCTGAAAATGGAGTCAGCTGTAAAAAATATTGAAAATACTGTAAGTAAAACTATACTAATAAAACAGATGTAGAAAAGCCAGATACAAATCATATCAGATCTCATAAATAAGATTGTGTGAAGGGAACTGTAGAATCTGGGTAAAGGTGAAAAACTTTTCAACTTGGCGCAGATCTTTTCTTTAAGGGTGTTTTAAGTGTTGCCCCAGGCTGAGAGGACAAAATTCCTTCATGTTCCTGCAATAACAGCAAGCAGTACTAGCTAATCCTGACCTATCCAGGGCCCGAGCAGAAAGGGAGAAAAAAAAGGGAGCACGCTAACTAATTATAAAACGATACCATCAACGTCTGGATGCTTATCCAAGTGCGGCCTAATGTATCCCTTGTACGCTGATAAGTTCCAGTGACCAAAATTCTTAATGGCCATGACTGAGGCTTCTCCTACGGCTGCCGATGTTGCAGCTCCAATCCATAGAGAATGTGTTTCAAACTCTGGTTTCAATCTTGATTAGACACTTCTGAAAAACAACTCGAAACTGAAATTTGGTAGGCCATCAGTGTGTACCAGTCAAACAAGAAAACTATCTGGTCGCAGCGCAGTGACACATAATCTTTACTCAAAGTCACCAGACATACCACATTATCAGGGTGTCTTCTTGTAGTGACCCAGTGTCCCCGACCTATCTAGTTAATCTTACTGCTACATATATGGGAATTGGCAGTTAGATGAATGTTGGAAGTAAGCATACCAAATTTGGAGTTAGCCACTAACTCACTAATACTAAATGCGCCTCCGAAGGTTGCTGCAAAAGCGGTTTGAAACAAAAGTGACTCAAAAGGGGACAAAATGATAGTCAGAATTTGAGTCAGACTGGGGATAGCAAAAGGATGCCTGCTATCAGCGGGACAAGGGGCCTGATCCAGAGCTACGACGGTGCCGTCCGACGGGCGAATGCGTACGTTCGCCCGTGCGTATAAACATACGCGCCCCTGACACTCCCATTGTAAAGTACCTGCTTACGGCGGCTATACCCTACACTAGGTACTACCGTCGGCCGTACGAAATTTCGCACATAATACGCAAAGCGTACGGGCTTAGCACGCCCATACTGTACAATTTAAATGGCTATCCCCGCCTCCGTGTAGTAAAACGAGCGCCCAGGCGACCATCGTACTGAACGCACGCCCCTCGAGCGAACTTTTCGCCCACAATACGACCGCTATACGCTCATGTCGTCCAGCCGACCGGAAGCTGTCATACTGAGCATGCGCATTGCGAATTTTCGTACGAAAACGGTCGTACGCTCGCTCGAAATCGGCCAATTTCGTAGCTCTGGATCAGGCCCAAGGTCACAATTTGGCCCAGCTTTGAAGGACTCTTAATATCAAGAAATCCTTTGTAATAGCTGGCCAACCATATATTTTGTAAAAAAAAAGCTAGGCCTGCTAACTCACTGGACATGTATGCCATCAACTTACCTTGGGCAAACCAACCCACCATGTATTTGGGTAGGCAGACACTCTCACTGTTCACCTCTAGTGCCCTTGAAACTTGGAGAGATGTCCATCCCGCCCATGCAAGCCCTATACAACCTTAATGTAGCTGATACCAAAGACTGGAGAGCCAAAGCCTCCATGTCAGATCAACTACCTGCCAAACAGATATGGGAGAGGGTTCACAAGTAAGCACTGTATCTAGGGCAAGTTTGCGAAAACGCACCCAAATCAAAGCTCGACAGGGAGTCAGCAAAGCCATTGTCAATTCCCAAAAGATGTAGTGCTCGAAGATGCATGTTGAATTCTGGGCATCAGAGAGCTAAACCACAAAATAGATGAACTACTGGTAGGGGAAAATGTGGCTTGTCGATTAATGGCATAAAAATTACTATTCTATTCTGAAAACAATGGGCCTATAACTGCTCTGCAAAGGTGATGAGAAAAACTCCAAAAGCACGAAGGGCCTGATCCAGACCTATGCTGTTTAGCGTTAAAACGCCAGCCAGCAGCGTAAGATCGGCTTAAAAGCCAATCTGCGCATGCGCCGGGCAGATGTTGCCCGGCATTGCTACGGAAACGCACAATCGTGGATCGGGCGTCCGTAGCTTCAGCGTAGTAATGCTGGAGGGGGCGCCCCCCAGCGTTACTATGCTGAGGTTAGTACAGGTAGGCAGGGGGAGGGAGGGTAATGAGGCTGGGAGGGCGGCGTTAGCGTACTAACGCCGCCATCCCAGCGTAGTTACGTACTAACGCCGCTGTCCCAGCATAGTTACACTGGGTTACGCCGGCTGAACTTAGGGTAGCCTTCAGCCGGCGTAACCCAGTGTAATTACGATATAGCAGGGGGAGTGTCGGGGGAGTGTAACGCTGTTATGCTGAGCGTTAGAACACTCAGTGTAACAGCATAGTTCTGGATCAGGCCAAAAGTTCTTAATTAAACTTGACCAAAATCAGTGTGCGACACACTAATCCCCATCCAAATACGCTCCAAAGCTTTTACCCCTGGCTGCATCAGCATGAAGACATAATTCCCAATTGAATCATAATCAGAAATTAAAATATGGAGTGACCGAAACTGTTAAATCAGTCTTCATGGCAGATAAGACTGCCAAGAAGGTCAACAGACAAGATAGGCGTGCAGTTGTTCTCTCCATTTTGTAGCAGAAAATCCTCCCCATGGGAATAACTCTGCAGGCAAAATGGAGTGAACCCAACAGAGATTGCATTTCTTGTAGTGGATACTTTGTAAACACAAGAATGTTCTCAATATTAGCATGCAGCTAGCATTCCTGGCATGGTTTATGCCAAAAAGCCAGCATAAACCAGCTATACTGTCGATTTCAATGCCAATGTAGGAGAGGCAAGAAGTTGTTGCTTCAGGTTTAGAGCTACAAATGTATTAAATTGAGTTTTCCCAGGGTTTACTTGGGCATCACTCCTACCAAGGAATTGACAAGATTTGCTAATTTGGAAGCTAAGAAAGGGCCTCCGTGGTAGGTTCTTTAACGATTTTCTGGTGGAGTTCAATGAGGAATTCAAAACCGGAATTCAGGTTCCAGGGAAGCATTCTAGAGACCTCTTACCAAATGGGAAGGCAAAATCCTTCTGTGAAATCAGGAAGTCTGCTCCACTCTTGTCGGGGTATCTAGTGAGCCATTTGATAAGGTTCACAATATTAATGGGTGACCTGGCTATGTTTAGGTCCAGAGTGAGTGGAAGGATATGCAGCAACTGGGTTCGGCGGTTTACTGCAGACCATGTGCGTGCCCCCGCAGTGCAAGCAAGCATTCTAATAAATGTATTTCATTCCTTGCAAGCGCAAGGTGTTGTTGAAATTGTAACATTTTCCACGACAGGAGGATGTTGCTCCCTGGCACTCCTGTGTCTGAAACCTTTGCCCTGTGGCAGGTGTGCTGGTAAATGGGGTGGCAGCCGCACGTTGGGTAACATCCAACCAAAGCTCTACATCCTTATAGTCATATCGGAGGCTTAGTTGCTCATCACACAATCTTCTAAATTCTTCATTGTATTTACGCCGGATGTTTGTTTGGACCATACATTGTTATCACTAAATATCTTTAAATTCAGTAGAGTTGCCAAATAAGCAAAAGTATACATGGAAAAAATGCCACCTTGCTAATTTTTGTATTGTGTCACACCGATCTCACCCTTCCGCTGCGCTGCCTTAACAGCCTTTTTATTTTCCATTGTTATTGTAAAAATATTAACATACTGGCCTCTTTTTATTTTATCTTTGATGTTAGGTCTAAGGCCCGGCTTCAGTACATTGTAAGAGCAATAAACTAGTCCAGACCATACAGAAGCTGCTAGTGGACCTATAAACGAAAGGGGCTTATCTCTCTTACATTGCCTACTCATATCTCTAGAATGCTGTTTGTGTGAAAAGGAGAAAGAGGAGGAAGAAGGAGTAGAGGAGAGACTGGAGATTTGTGATGTTGTGAGAAGTTAGGTTGCGACTCACAAGAAAGTTGTTGGACTGCACTGTCACCTCCTGTTGCAGCTGGCAAGGATAAAATGGGAAAAGGACTGTCAAAGTTTAGTTCACCAAATCTGCTCTAACTTCTGACTCAATAGAAGGAGCTGACAGCATCTGATGTTTCCGTCTCTTCCACTCTTGCTCCTGACATTTACGAACCTGAGAAGAAACTACAGAAATGTCCGTCTCTGAAGCGTTGCGATGATTCTTATGATAACTGGGAGCGATGGCAAAAAGGGGGTTGGGCATAAGGCAAAGATGGCCAAGGGAAAGGTATGAATTGGCTATAACCTGTAGACACGTAATGAGAACAAGGTAAATGTGAGAAACAGGCGTATCTGTCCCTGTGCTACTATAACTTTTATGGTACTTGTGCTTGCCTATGTTTATGATGGACTATCTGGGCAGAAGCAGCGTGATGTCTCCTATGCCCATGTTTTTCTTATGTCCTGGTCCCCTGTCTTTATATGTCTATGTGGGCAGTGGAGGCTGACAGGTTCGCACCAGGTACATTAAACGAGCTCAGGGAAGCAGAAGAGCACTTCTGCTCTTCCTCCCCTGAGCTTCTATCAGATTGCTACATAAAACTCCCCCTCACTGGTTTGCCCCAGAGGTCTGATCTGCATCGCCACCATTGTTCGCCGGAAGTTGTGTCACCTCCGGTGCGTGTGCATTCCACTGTCAAACGCTCCATACTTTGCTGCACTGGCCACATGCCAGAAGAGGAATCAGCTTCCGTTGTTCCTCCAAGATGACATTACTCCCAGTGTGTGGGCCAGAAATCAAACTGATTACCAGATCCATGCACAGGAGCATCACTGTCAGAGTTACCACTGCAGTGGCAAACGCAGAATTTTGAAAGGGGGTTTCCAATGCGTGTAATACATGTGAGGTATATTATCATAGTTGCAAACATTTTGGAGCCCGAAAATGTGGCAAATAAGCTCCGCCGGGTCCTGCCCAAGCTCTTCTCCTGACCCGCCCACAATGTCATACTGCAGGAGGCAAAAATTACCCCTAGCATGTGTGTGTGTGTGTGAATGTCTGTGTGTGTTAAGGAATTAGACTGTAATGTGGCAGAGGTTGATGTGTATAAAATTGTAAAGAGCTACTTAATATGATGCACTGTTAAAAAATAAAACATATGTAAAATGCTGTTCTGATATTTTTTTTTTGTTATAGGTGATTTATAAGTTATATCTTTCGCACAGTAAAATAGTAGTTTTATATTGAAGGAACAGATCTAATAGTAATAGCAGTATACAATGCATTAGTAGAGCACATTACACAATGTACAGAGCCTCTGTCAGTGCATAAGCACAGTTGTATTTGTAGTGACCTATTCACCATTCCCACCTGCTTACCTAATGCAGCACAGGCCAGGACTATCTTCCTTCATGTCAGTCCGTATCACATGGCCGCAAATCCATGCCCCTTTTTGCATTTTCTCCTTTTTTTTTTCTCCTTTTCCAATATTTATTTAAATTTTTCAAACTGGGGGGGTTTCTGGGCAACCAGAACCCCCCCTAGGTGCACCACTGCATGAAGTGATAATTGAAGTGCTTGGCTGTTCCCCTTCATCAGGTCAAAATCAACTTAGACACATATAAACACACAGGGATTTAAAGGGGGCACAATCTATTAATTTGGTTGATTCTGATTGGAATTGGAGGCTATAAATTTGGTCAGCCAAAAGATGGCCATGATAGCACAGGAGGGCCAGAGTTTTACCACCTAAAATTAATTTCTGACTGTAAGACCATAGGCACCCAAGAACATTCCACAGGGCAAACCAACAGCACCTTTAAATCTTGATGCCTCATCACCTAAGTCCAGTCAATGGGACTGGCACCCAATTTAGACCATAACCCGGTGCAGCCTTGTAAATACATTGGGGCTGATCCAGAATAACGCCCGCCGTCGCTAGGACGACGGGCGTAAGCGTAAGATCGGCTTTTCAGCCAATCTGCGCATGCGCAGGGCAGATGATGCCCGGCGTCGCTATGGCAACGCCCGATCGTGGATCGGGCGTCCGTAGCAGCGCCGTAGGGACGCTGGAGGGGACGTCCTCCAGCATCCCTACGTTCAGGTTAGTGTAGGTGGGCGGGGGGAGATAGTAAAAGGAGGGTAGGAGGGCGGGCTTACGCCGGCTGAAGTTAGGGTAGCCTTCAGCCGGCGTAAGCTTTGCAGGTATACTTTATAGCTGTCAGAGCAGCATAGTACATAAATATACAACAGCGGCTATTGCAGGAGTAGTACAGACAGGGATCAGCTATAAACGCACTATGTGAAGCGCTGCTTCGGCTGATTCTTATCTGTATCACTGCATGCAATAGCCGCTGCTGTATATCTATGTACTATGCTGCCCTGACAGCTTTAAAATATACCTCCTAAGCTGTCAGAGCAGCTTTGCACACTCGTAGATATAAAGCAGCAGCAGTAACTGAGAGCACTGCCCCCTCCCCTGTTCTGCTAGGATTATCGGTCCCAGCAGAGGAGGTGTACGGTGCCGATAACAGGTCATTTCCCTAGCGGGAAATCGTTCCTGTTTATCGGCTCACCCCCTGCTGGGACCGGTGCAGTTGTCATGACAAGAGCTGGTAGAAGCCTTTACAAAACTAAACTCTTTCCAATAGTTCAATTCACAGATTCATTTTCCTAACCCCATTACAAGAAGCACAGATTCCTATTCCTGGTGTAATGCACTGGATACACTGGAGTAGCGGTTGTCAGAGGGCATTTGGGGTAATGAGAAGCTGATCTTCCACTCCTATTGATCCCTTGCCAGTCTTGCTTGTCTGGGTGTGGATTTGTCTTGTTTTTTCCTGCAGCAAAACAATTGCATGTTATAGCTGGATAACTTTTGATGCACATGGAAATTGAGTCATCCTTTACTGCCATATTTAAGGGTCAGTCACTGAGTTTCGTTTCTATAGTTTTTTCAGCAAGGTGTAGGCATTGTCGTGTAATAGAGTATTTAATATCAGTTGTGTTGTCATGATATCATTATTCTATTTACACCATTCTCCTTTGTCTCCATAAATTTGCTCATTCAATATTACTAAAGTAAGTTCTGTCCCAGCCTATGTTTCTGTGGTTATTTTTAAGTGTGGTAGTGCTTAGCTTGAGATCGGGGTGATATCATGGTGGAGACTATCAAATGCCTGGGAATGCTATTGGAATTACAATAACTAATGGTTCAGAATTTAGAGGATTTTGTAAAATTTCCAATATCTCTTTAAATATTTTGTTGGATAGCCTCATCTTAATAAACATCTAAGTTCTGAAAGCTGAAATATTTTCATTCCCGTTATTAAAATTGCCACTTTATTGTCACCATGCACAATTTTGGCATTTTAACATGGCATCTATAACAATATTAAAAGCAATCAGTGTGCCAATGTATCTTGTAAATTTAAATTTTGTCCTCTGCATGCTCCATATTTATTTAGCCTGTGTTATTTGGGCAGTTTGACTGTGTTACATCTTTGAAACCCACAATTTCAGTGTGTCACTCATTAGAATGAACCCTTTGAGCACTGCAGTAACATTGCTCTAGAAATTACTCCTAGTCACTAGTGTTAATTATGTACTTTGTAATATAATGTGAAGTGGTCTGGCACAAATTATTTTAATATCTTTATCTGTTACAACATCTGATTTGAACCTCTTATCTGTTTTGGCTTTCAATGCATACTGGAACTTATAGTGCTACTGTGAAGATACAGGTCCTTTAGAAGGCAAACCTGCAGTATCGGGGACCTGCGCGGGACCGAGGCGGAGGGATCTCCGGCACACAGTAATACACACCACGCACACCATTATACACACACAGTAATACACACCACGCACACCATTATACACACACAGTAATACACACCATTATTTGCAGATGGGGCAAGTTTGCCGATAGCAGAAGCCATTGAATCATGGATGATTCAATTGCTTCTGCGGGCCGAACCATATGATGTCGCGGACCGGATCCGGCCCGGAGGCTGGAGGTTTCCACACCCCTGTTCTATAGGATTAGAAATAGTTCTTAATGTTCACAGGATAGATTAACACAAACCATTTGTTTTCTCTCTGAATGCGCAAGACACACAGAGAAAAGGTCCATAAAATCATCTGTAAAAACCTGTAACCTACAGCCTGGGAACAGTACAAAGAAACTCCTGCACACACCACAATTTAAATCCCATTGGCAAACTTGGGCAGTGATGGCAAAAGAAGTGCGCCCGGTGCCGGAGATCCCTCCGCCACGCTTGGGTGCCCGATACTGCTAGTTTGCCCTTCAGATCACTCAGACATGGAGTATATGGAAATCGGAAACAAGTTTATTAAAAAAACATTAGAGTAATGGCATGAAATGAAGCTCAGCACAGCCACAATAATAAGTCCCACAGTGATGAAAATAAGTCCAAAACAGCAGCAGGGCCAGCTACCAACTGAACCAACTGCCTCAGTCACACACCTGTGGTTTGCAGGGATGTATGACCATATATGGACTTCCTGCAGGGAGGGGAAATCAAGGGATCAATGCAACTACAGACTTCCCCCTTCATCAATTCATCATCAGGTTTACCTCTAATATAACCCATATTACAAATTACACCCTAACATATAATAACTACATTACACACTCTACTACAGCCACAGAAGCCCCATATTACACAGATATACCACCCAATACCTCATAATAATAATAAAAAGGGCTAAAAGTACAGCCTGGGTATGGATTTCTTTACAATTAATATACATATATTATAGTGGTAGCAGACAGTTGTGCCATAAGGCCAGTATTCTATACAGGACCAAGCCCATTGGTAAACTTACTTGACACTGCTAGCCATAACCCCAGGCTTAAGTCAGATTCTTCAGAAGAAATCTGCTATTTTTCACCTTCCATATGTAGCATCATAGAATTCCCCTTGGTATTCCAAAGCAGTATTCTACCATCTTGTTTGCTGGCCTTTCTTTGATGGCCTCTGCAATAATTGCACCCTACACCCATGAAGAGGCCAGTTTCTCCCTTGTGATATTTAGGCAGCACCAAGCCATTTTTATGGTAAATTATTATTTTCCTGGCTTTACACTATATAGTCTGTTGGGGCCCTTTCTAATTGTCACATGCAGATACCACTTGCAAGTGTCCAATCTGCAAGAAGCAGATTCTCTCCCTACAGCACCACTAAAGGATTGTGACTGTAGACAGGCCTAACAATATTTAAAAACTGACTTTTTGGAACTGTAACTTGGTTAAACAGGCAGCAAACCTAGTCCTGGGACCCGCATTGGAGAAGGAATGTACATTGCCTTCTTTACACCATAGTATCCTGTGGATTACAACACTAAATACTGTGTCCAAGTTCATTCATAACCAGTGTTCTCCCCAGAAAATGTTGCCAGCCGGGTGGTAATAAATAGCAGCTGGGTGGAAGCAGTGTAATACTTTGCAATAATAATACTTGACGGGATCCAGACATACGTTCACACTGCGAAACGCCTCGCTGGTGCTGCACTACTGGGAACTAAGGGGCTGATTCAGAGATGCGATTGCGAAAAGATTGCAAATATACGCACCTTAGTTAAGATCTTACCATGTTCCAGCCCACTGCATAAACAGTCACTCCCCTTGCAAACAGTGGCGGATCTTAAACTTAGACCACCATTGACTAACCCTAACTCTGCGCTGTCATTTGAGATCTTAAGTGACGTAGTAGCGTTTATTTAAGATCCTAAGTGTCAGCCCGCGCCCACTTTCCCTCATCTCCCTGCCTCCCCCCGCCCATTTTCATGCAAATCCTTAAGATCTTAAACTTTCGCAGCACTTAAGATCTTAAGTGCTTGCGACCGATTCAAACTTACGCTCTTAGCGAATTTACGCTCCTAATCGCTACGTAGATGGCGTTGCACTATTACTACGCATGTGCAGTAATGCGAATTTTCTAAGATCCTAAATATACGCTCCTAAGTGCCGTGGAAATCGTATCTCTGAATCAGCCCCTAAGCCTTTAAGGTCCATTGGAGCACAACCAAGACTGAAAGCTGGAGATCACAATCAATGTTTTGGTCAGGTCTGGTCGGGTGGTAAGCTAAAATTGCCGGATGTAGCACCCGGCTAAAATGCCCTGGGGAGAACACTGCATAACTTTTCTAGAACTCGCGAGCCTTCTTCGAATACTGTCATTGGACTGAATCCACAATTATGTACGACAAGGTACTTAATGCATTCTGAATGCCAGAGTACCCAATGCTATCATATTGCGGACACCCAGGAATGGTGGTTACATGACAGAATACATGACGGAATACATTATTCTGAAAGATTCTGAATTAGGCAAAGTAACCCATTCTGATGGCGTGTGGGACAGAAGAATTATTTAAATCATACAGTAAGGGCTTGACTAAAATCTTACGTCCTCCATTATGAATGAGTGCCTTACGCACAGGAGCTGGTGTGTAAAAGTTAAGGATTGATTCAGGGCACGAATGCTCCATACGAGCAAGGGGAGTGCACTATCCTGTGCGTACATAGGTCTGGAACATTGGTCCATTGTTGCTAACAAGGAGGAGGACCTTAAACCTTTAGCACTTTCACCCCTTAGGGCCAAATTTACTAGCAACCATTCATATTTTAGCTGACATTTTCTATTATGTAAAAAGAAAGTGAACTAGAATCTGATTGGTTGCTATAGGCAACATCTCCACTTTTTCAAACCCGCAGCTTAGTGAATCTGACCCCTAGTGTACTAAAACCTCCTGCACACCTACTACATGGAGGATGTACAGACTTAGGAGAAAGGAAGAGGGAAACAAGGTGTGATAGACAGATAAACTTTATCAAAAGTTAAATTATGGAGCAGAAGGAATTGTGTGATTAAACAAAGAATGTTTAGAAAAAAAAGAAACAGCAAAAAATAGACAGTGGGGTTAAGATAACATGAGAGTAAGGAAAATGCTCCAGCAGATAGTTTAAATCAGCACAAACCTATGTCCATAGTAATAATTGACACAAGGTGTTCAGTGCCACCTAGTGCCACAGCAGCAGTTTTTCTTCTGCCAAACGTTGAGCCAAAATCATTTTAGCTATGGGGCACATGGGGTATTCCAAAACTTTACACATGCAAACAAAATACCCATGTCCTAAGGGCACTTCTGGGTGCTCCTCTGCTTCTATGTGGCAAATGTGCTGACAAACTGACACAATCTACATGTCAAAATAGAAAAAAAAGAGACACTGGCTCCAATCCAGAGGTAAGCGCAGGCCAGATGGCGTCACGTTTCTCTGTTTGATTTTCAGACTTGAAGAGCACGCAGTTACAGCCAATTCATAACTGAGCTGATGGTTTGCGTTCTGAGGGGCATGTTGAGGGGGGGGGGGGGGGGGGCACCACC
>WWET01001010.1:0-13857 GCA_011038615.1 Limnodynastes dumerilii
ACGTGAACTGCAATGTGAGATGGTAAACTACTCGCCGCACACCTCACCACACAGGGGGCCAACAAACAACAAGCAGAGGGTATCAGGAAAGCAAGGGTAACACACCAGGGATACAGGGTAACAGGGAGATGCAAACATCAACAAGCAGCCCACAATTAGTTAGCAGGCACGATCAGGAAACCAGACGCTATAACCAACACCTGTTTCACTAAGCAGAGGCACTAATCAGCAGTGGAAGCCTGACACACCTCCAGAGATGATTAACTAGCAGCTGGGGAAAAGTGGACACATAGAATCTGGCCTGATTACACCCTGCTAATTAAACTCATACGGCGTGTAACAACCAGACGCTGGGTTTCATCTCTGGTGATGCTCTGCCAGGCCTCTACTGCAAATGTGTTCAGTTCATGGTTCTTCTTGGGGCATTATCCCTTAAGTTTTGTCTTCATCAAGTTAAATGCATGCTCAATTTGATTCAGGGCAGGTGATTTACTTGGCCATTGCCACGCCTTCAGCCGGCGTAAGGAAGGGGCCATACGCCCGCACAGGGGGAGTGCCAGGGTAAGTGAAGGCCGATAGCACATCGGCGTAGGTCTGGATCAGGCCCCATGACACTACCACCACCATGCTTAACTTTATGAGGTGCTAAGTTTTGGGTTTAAATTTTAGTTTCCAAAATGCAAATGTAGAATCAACTCCAGACCTTTTACCTGCTTAATTGACCAGACCTTTTACCTGCTTAATAGATGATGAAATAACAATGGAATGGACCACACATGTCCATGAAATAGCTTTAGAGTCAATTGTACTATTACTATTGGTCACTTAAAAAGTGGGAGGCACATATAGAAACCATTGCAATTACTACACTGGTCACCTGATTTGGAAGTAAATACACTCAAATTAAAGGTGAAATTACATTAAAGAAAATAAAATTTAATTAATTGAAATAAAATAAAATGGAATTAAAGCTGAAAGCAAAAAGCTCTAATTAAAGCTGAAAGCACTCACTCCCTCCCTTCATATGGAAGTATAGTCAATCCCTGTAAACAATCAAAAGTTAACGCATTGCGTCTGCCGTTTGCGAAAATTTCGCAGAAAATCGCATTGCGGCTGCTTCGTTATGCGAACTTATCGCAAACAGATTTTTCGCAAAAAAAAAGCATTCTACTAAAAAATTTTCAAAAATCAGATTTTCGAAATTGAAGCTTGTTCTAGTTTGCTCTGTATCGAAATGTACACGATTCTAAATTAAGTTGTATTCGAAATACAGACTTTCGAATTAGAATGGTTATAATTTCAGACTAGTATAAATAGAAACATGTAGGTCTATGCATTTTTAGAATTTTAGCATTTCGGCGAAAATTCGCATTCGCAATAGAAATTTTTAAATTTGAATTTTCGAAATTCGGATATTCTGTGCACGGTACCACACCCATCGCAAGGGAGAGGGGAAAGTAGCATGATTAATGGGTGATGATTGAGAGTGGATAAATGGTTATTGCGTTGATGTCACAAGAGAAGAGGGGAATAAATGATAAAAAAAATAAATGAAAAAATTAGGGGAATCAAAGTTGATGTGTGATGATTGAGAGTGGATAAATGTATTGCATGATGATGGTACTATGAAAGAGTGGATAAATAAAGAGATGAAGGGAATTGATATTTAGGCTAGATATTCAGGGTGAAAGAGATATAAAATGCATAAAGTGCGATTATGGGTGTGGGAAATGATGTCACAGGATAGTATTAATCTCCAGATCTATGTTGAGGCCATTTGGTGTCAGAGTTTTAAGGCTGTACATCCATTGGAGCTCTTTCATGTTTATCAATTTAATGAAATCGCCTCCTTGCCAGTCCTTCTGAACTATATCTATCTCTATGAATTCAAGTGATGTGGGGTCCTGATTATGTGTTGTTCTGTAGTGTTCTGACACACTATGTTGCATGTAGCCCTTGCGGATGTTACGGATATGTTCACCTATTCTTGTCTTCAATGTTCTTGTTGTTCTGCCTATATATTGCAATCCTCAAGGGCATTTGAGTAAGTAAATAAAGTTTTTGGAGGCGCAAGATATATGCTGTTTTATGTTGAACGTCTGATTAGATACAGAAGAAGAGGCTTTTGTGTGGTGATACCCTGTTGTTGTGCATCCTTGACAGGTGCCACAATGAAAGAAACCCTTGGATGCTGTTAGCCATGTTTTTTTATTTTCTTCTTTTATGTGGTTCCTGACTAATTTGGACTGCAGGTTGGGTGCTTTTTTGAATACCACATGTGGATGAGGGCCAAGAATTGGCGCTAATGTTTCATCATTTAACAGGACGTGCCAGTGTTTCCTAAGGGTTTTCTGAATAATATGGCTTTTTTCATTGTATTCTGTTATGAAGTATGTCTTTTGTGTGTCAATGTTGTCTTTTTGGTTATACGTCAATAGAGATTTCCTATCTATGTCCCTGACTTCTTAGTATGCTTTATTGATCAATGTGGAGTCAAATTTTTTCTCTTGGAATTGTTGTGCCAATGTCTGACTTTGTATGTCATAGACCTCTATGGATGTACAATTGCATCTTAGTCGCTTAAACTGGCCTATGGGAATGTTAGCTAACCATCTTGGATTCGACTCCACATTGATTGACTCCACTGAGTAACCGCACAGGCGCACGCTACTCTCCTGTCTCCTAGTCGCGACTGAAGACACGTCACACAACAGCGCTCGGCAGAGACCACGTGGAACAAGCAACACCACACTACGGACCACAAAACAGCAGCAGTTCTCTCCCCTGTATACAACACAAGACGCATACCAGGTAAGTAGAATACCTCCCCCCCCCCTTCTTTTCCTCCACCTGGTAATGCACCAGGGATCTACTGCCCTCTTGTCTCCTAGCCCTACCACAGAACAACAACTAAGGATCTTCTCCTAAACAGACCACATCAACGCTGCAAAGACAACATTATATGCAACATAGCAAGACACACAAAGGGTGAGTGCATCCCCACTTATTTACTCCTGCTGTTTAATCTATGTTAATGCACTAGTGTGTTCTTGCTTTGTGTCTTTCTACCCCACCCACCGGAACCCTCACTCCACCAACTCCTGCGGATACAAGTGGACCGCCAAAGCATACCACCTCTGTACATCACCATTTAAGACTATACAGACTATTAATGAACATTGTTGAACTACCTATCTGTTCCTAAAGGAACATTTTGTACTATCTGTACAATTCCAGCCTCCACACCACTGCATGTCCAACACCTCCAGCTCCCTTCGAAATCTTCCTCACATATCTAGAGTAACACATCCACATACTATACATTTGGCCTGAGCCCTATCAGTCCCTAAAAACCTCCTTTTTTTTAATGGCAGCATAAGCTGCCATAAAGCCCATACGAGAGAGGGGAGTGACAGGGGGCATGCACTCCCCTCTCTCTCATACGGACAGACCCCTGCAGCTTTGGAGAACTTGCTGGGGGTCTGGATCCGGCCCTAAGAGAGGCTAAACCATGTTGATTGCAGGGGAGTCATATTTCATCGGTTGCAAACAGTATTAGAGTTGAGAGGTGATGTTTCCTACACCAAGTCTAAATAACAGTGTAATAGTAAAGATGGGCTCAACATGGTTGTTAATGTATTGCGAATAAACGTACGGCAAACGTTGTTCTGGATCTACCCCAATATCTATGGTCCCTTCCACAGTATATATATATAGTTTGCTAAATGTTTAAAAAAACAATTGTATAAATAAAGAGAAAAAAGTGTGAACAGGACTTGCTGCAGGGTGAGGAACATAGAAGTTGCTATTAACCAGTATATTCCTAGTACTTTTTAGCAGACTAAGGACCAGATTTGCTAAGCTCGAAAAAGTAGAGATGTTGCCCATATCAACCAATCAGATTTTAGCTGAATATATAAATTTTATAGTTTGTACAATGTTTAAAACAACAAAACAATTGCATAGATAAAGAGGAAAAAGTGTGAACAGGACTTGCTGCAGGGTGAGGAATGCAAAAGCTGCTATTAACCAGTATATTCCTAGTACTTTTTAGTAGACTAAGGGCCAGATTGTTAGGTATGAGTGTACCGCGGGCAACTCCGTGGGCTGATAGCTTAGGAAGGATAGGACGGGATAGGACAGGATAGGTCTTCCACGATGTAGGTAGTGGTACCTGGAAGCTCGGGTGCGTGGCGGGTGAGGCCTAAGCTGGGCGTGGAGTCTTTGCAGGATCAGGTTCTTCACCAGAGCCTCTAAGGGTGTGGATGGACTGTTCCCCTGATTTACCCACAGGTCGCGGTCCCAGTGACGACACCCGGGAGAAGAAAGGCAGAGAAGATAGTAGGGAGAAAAGGGAATAGACAAGTCAGCAGGGTCTGACTTGTGACGCACAACAGTAAACAAATAACAGACCGAAGGACCTGGGGTAGACAAGACTGACGTGACAGACAAGACTGACTGGGGCAATCACACACACAGGCAAACAGCTGTTACCCCCAAAGGGGTAAACAAACAGTACCACACAGGTGAGGAATATACAGACACAGGCACAAGCACTAGGCAGGCAAACAAGATAGCAGGTCACAGAGCTGAAAAACAGACGCTATAACCGGCAGGGACCCTAAGCACTGCACTCTATTTAAAAGGAAGCAGACCAATGAGAGCAGCCCTGGCAAGCCCTGCCTACAGCAAAGAGGCGCCAGAACGACACACTAAGCGCCGCAGCGCCGGACTGGCTGCCTAGCAACCAGTCCAAACAAAGCAGGGAAGCCGGCGGGCCGTGTGCACTATGCGCACATGGCTAATTTGCATGTCGTCACGCCCCCGTGACGACATGCCTGCAGGGGAAGCAGACGCCGGCGCCTGGGACCGCAACAGAGTCTGAATGCGTGAGGGACCGCCGCGCCTGACAGAGGAAGCCGGAGGGCGCGGGGGACCGCTGCGCCTAACACAGATTTACTAAACTGCGGGTTTGGAAAAGTGGAGATGTTGCCTTTAGCAGATTTTAGCTGACGTTCTCTAGTATATAAAAAGAAAGTGAGAGCTAGAATTTGATTTGTTGCTATAGGCAACATCTCCACTTTTCCAAACCGGCAGCTTAGCAAATCTGGTCCTAAGGGTTAATGGCTCTTAGTACTTGTATGAGTGGCAGAATAGTGTCTGTTTAATAAATTCTGAGCACAACTTCTTCAAAATTGTTGGTCCAGTGTGAAAAGGTGCTATAGTTTGCCCACATAGTATCTTCGCACACTGTACCCCTTGCCACTCATACAAGTGTTAAGAACCATTAACACAGGAAAGGAAAACTGGGGTTAAAAGCATTTACCTGGAGGCAGTTAAACCCTGGGTTGGGAAGTTCTAGGGCCCAGCTAGTTGTTTATTATTTAATTGTTTAGAAGTTATGAGAATGGGGGCGAATGGCAGTAAGGGTTGGGCTTAAGTGGCAGAGGTTTTATAAACCCACTCAGCTTAGTCCCTTCCTCCTTGTTCATCTGGATCTTTCTCTGCGGTGAAGTATCCTGACCTTGTCTTGTGACTATTTGTCAGTGCACTTCCATCTTGCTTTCTTTCCTTTCTCTTTAACCTAACTCTTATTCTGTGCTTTAACTCTCTCCTGCCTTTCTCCTTCCTTGCTTTACTCCTCATCTCCCCCTTTTCTGCTTTTGAATTACCTGTGCTGCCTTCCCCGTCATGTCCGGTGTCCAGGTTCAGCGTAGGAGCAGACCAGCGCAGTCATCCCGCCCTCTGGCCTGTTTTGCTTTTTCCTCGGGGTCCATTTCTCCTTTTCAATGAGGCGTGCCAGAAATGTAAGGAAACAGCCATCTTATGAAGGGCATTGGAGGTCCCAGCATTCGCTCCAGCGGCGCAAGGACCAGGTGAGCACGTCCTCTGCATCGGCAGCACTGCTGATCTCTTCCCAAGGGGGGATCTAAGTGTCCAACTCTGGTGTCAAACTCTCCTTCACTGCAGGCCCTCTCTCAACAGTTCCGCAGTAGGCGGGTCAGCCAGGGGTCCCTGGCAGCTCCCTTGATTCCTGCCACACCACAATTTCCAGGGAGTGCTGGTGTCTGGTTCAATCAACCCAGGAGCAGTATTAGGAGACAGGCCAGTCCACCAAGAAGGTCTCCTTCTCTCCTGCAGATTCCTGAGGGGAGCATTATGGGGGCTGAGTCTCCCATCCTATTTACCTCACCATTGCCCCCCTCTAACCTTATGGTCCCTTTACAGCAGCCATCATACCAGACAGCAGACCCTGCCCCCTTCTTTAACCAAGGGGGACCTAATCCACCTCTGTGGCACTCATCTTTGTCCTCTCAAGTTCCCAGCCCTATGCGCAGCCCCTCTTAGTCTTATTTCACCCCTAGGGGTTTTTACCGACCAGGGCCCTTCCAGGAGTTCCTGGGGCAGGTGGTTAATGCCCCTACTCAGGCGCCTCCCATAGCCCCTCCACAGGCACCTGCTATGGCCCCCTCTGCAGGCACCTGCTATGGCCCCTCTGCAGGCTCCCACTGCCCCTCCTTTACAGGTGCCCACGGTACAGGTCAGGCCAGGGGACATAAGTGCAGATCCAGCAGGCGCACTCCAGCTGTGAGGACACAGCCCATCGTAACAGCACCACCTACAGCGAAGCAGTGCAGTGAACCTCAGGGATGCCGGCATCACCAGGGAATCCATAGCAGTACCTTGGCTGGCTGCCACCAGTGAGTTGCAGCTAGACACACAGACTGACCTGGATTCCATTGACTCTCGCTTGTCTCCTGACTCCTATCCATCCCCAGCCTCATACCCTCAGAAGTTACTTAAACTTTTGAGAAGCATCTTCTAGGTGGTGGGCTGTCATCAAAGTCTAAGAGTAGGGCCGCTTTAACAGCTTCAGGTCCCCCTATGCATAAAGATTGCATGATGTATTGTTCAATTACCCAAGTGGCTAGGACAGTACGGCTCAAAGTGCACAAGCCCATACAGCGGTGGTAATTTCTAGACATGTTCTTAATAACTGCTGAGGCTAAGCTTGGGTTAACAGCTGCTCTCCAGAAGATGGACTTAGGGAAGGAGGCTTATAAGTCATTTGAGAACTGGCTGGGGGGGGATGCTAGCCTTCTCTGCGGCTTACTGTGAGGCAATCCCTACGCAGTTTGGGGACCTATTATACAAATGAGATCTGGTAAATGCGCCTTTGTTTCCCTGGTCATGGGTGGTGTGACTTGAAAACATCCGCCGCAAGTGGGACGGGAAACGATACATCTCATTTGGTGTCCGCAATGTCGATGTATGGTTGGTGGCTACGCAGCAGGTACCGTTGGCTTCAGGGATGGCTCAGTCCTTTCAGAAGGTGGTCACTCTTGCAAGAACCCCATCCACCCCTGGGCATTGCAACACCTTTAACCGGTACCAATGCAACATAATTGCATGCCCTGCAGTGGGCTACACCCGGCCCTTGATTGTAAGCAACCCAGTCCTGCCCCCAAAGCGGGTCATGGCAATCCCAGCCCTGGCACACGGGAGTGGCTAGACTGCAACCCGGACAGGTTCTCGGCGGCCATCCTATGGTCAGGATTCGAAGAAGGTTTCTGTCTGCCATTTGCCAAGCCTGTATCATAAGCAATTCCCCACAATCTGCGTTCCACGCGGGATTTCCCAGCACCTGCAAGAAGGTGGGCGAGGAGGTCGCACTTGGGTGCATTATTGGCCCTTTCCCGCAGCCGTCCCTTTCCGGTTTCCGCTTTGTGGTCCACAAAAGACCCAGGCAATTTCCGGCCGATTCAGTACGTCTCACCCTTGAGGCATGTTGGTGAATGATGCAATTCCTGCCTCCCATTCCATGGTCCACTACCAGTTTTTTGAGTCAACGCTTCAATTGGCAAGGGGCTCTGGTCCCAGGTCTCTTTTAGCCAAGATAGACATTGAATCAGCCTTCCACTTGCTGCCACTGCACCTGGGCTTTTTTCACTACATGGGTTTTCGCTTGTCAGATGGGTTTTACATTGACCACTGCCTTCTGATAGGTTGCTTGATATCTTGCACCTACTTCGAACTCTTCAGTTCCTTCTTGCACTGGTGCATTTAAGCAGGGACCGACCATACAGGCATAGCCCATTATTTAGATGACTTTCTGTTGGTGGGCCCCGCAAAATCTCCTTTGTGTGCTGATCTGCTATTCTCCGTGTCTGCCCTTTTCCACTCGTTGGGTGTGCCCATAGTACCAGATAAGGGTCCATCCAACCGGGAAAGCAGAACAACCACATCTACACCAGCAGACGACACTGCCCCTCCAGTGAGGAGAACCGAAGGACACCCTTTGAGGATCCGGTGGAGGAGCTAGAACAACTGCCCGGCATCTCCCTTTTTCCAGTACTCTGCAGCAGACACCTGAACATCCACAATCCAGACAGCGCAGGGACAAGCGTTAATGGTACAGAACCGCAAAGAACACGCTACAGGCAATTGTCAAAGTGGATGGGTGTGAGTGCAATTTTAATTACTTCATAATATTTAAATCAACAGTATCACACTATTATGTCTCTTTCCCCTTGTCTCCTACTCCTCCTATACTCACTGTAACAAGTTACCTTCGGACTCATGATACAGACTCTCACCTAAGGAACTGTAATTAAGACGGACTGGATTAGTCACCTAATTATACCAGACATTAATAAGACTGAACCCAAACATAACTATATTGACTGTCCACAAAAACCCCTACACTAAACAGAAGGGCTGATTCATGCAAACTCTATTGGAATTTTAAGGACTTATTTCTTATGTTTTCCGTTTTTGCTTAGAGTTTCTGACATACAGGCAATTTTTGATTATTCCTAGGGTACACTTAGGGATTGGTTATTGCTGAGTAAACACTTTGTGCATATACTATTTGTTATATAGCGTTTGGGACGCTATCAATACTCGGCAGCTCGATCCCCGATCACCCACAGAAGCGGTGTCAGAGCGCTGGAATTTGATATATTAAAATATTCAATAGACTGCTACAGATGGTGACAGTGAGGAAAAGTAAGCCGCAATTCAACAATTGCCTCACGCGTGAGCTCCAGGATGACCTGGTGACTTGAGAGTTTCTTGCAACAGTTTAACAGTGTGAGAGTTTGGCTGCATCCCCCTGTGTCTAACTTAGAGCTGGATTTGGTGCCTACTTCAATGGCTCTTGGTGCGCGGATCCTTGGCCGGTGAACTGGGTGTCTTGAGGATTAACGCTAATTTACTGTTAGTTAAGCTCTTTCCCATCATGGATATTTTGGGTGATTGTCTCTGCAACTATGATGTCATTTTTCATTGCAACTATTTAGGTGTTGTTCAGTCCATTAATAACTTGAGCACCTCCTCACCTTCGGCAGTTTGCTTGCTGCGTTACTTGGTTTTGCATTGCATGGAATTCAATGGCCATTTCCAGGCGCAGCATGTACCAGGGGTGGACAATAAATTAGCAGACGCTTTGTCGCATTTTAATTGGCCCAAATTCCGATCCTTGTCTCCTTTTGCAGATGTGAATGGTATCCCTTGTCCCTCTCATCTCTGGCAGGTGGCCGATCTCAGTTAAGGGAGCTGGCTAAGTGATCATTGGTCCCTGGGACCCTGAGGCAATATGAATCAGCATGATCTGCTTGAGTAGGTTTTGCGGGCAAGCAGGTGTGCAGTGGCCCTTGGTGCTGGGTGCGGTTGGAAGAGTTCATTGGGCATTAGTATACTGCTGGGAGGTCAAGGGCCAGTATGGGCATTATGCTAGCGGGGATCTCCTTCTTCCTCAAGTTAGAGGGTTCTCCTTACCAAAGGCTTTCTTTTCACCAAAACGCTAAAATGTGTTACCGGGCCCACCCCATTCCCTCAGACCGAGACAGACCTATTATACCTTTTTTTGCTATCCCGTATGGTGCAGGCCTTACTCTTGGTAACACTTAGTGCATGCGAGTCCCTCCTTTTCCCACTGCATTCTCTATGGCTTATTTAGGTGCTTTTTGCCTCAGTGAGTTGGTGGCCAGATCACACACTGCCCTGGATTTTTGCTTGATATTGGAGAATGTAGTGGTCAACAAGGAGGCAGTTCTCTGCAGGATGCACAGATCCAGTTTGGATCAGACAGACAGGGGTAGATTGTTGACACTGCATAGCTGGCCCGATTCTTGTTCTTATCCGCTGGCCCTGTGTTCTCACTTTTTTGCAGCTCGTCCTCCTGGAAGCCCGGTGTGGTTGTCCCATGCAGATGGATCTCCTCTCACCATCTTTCAATTTGGGCCATATTCTAGAAGGTGCTGGATGTCATGAACGTCTGGATAGTCCCAAATATGGCAAGTATTCCTTCCTTATTGGTACCGCTATGGCCTGGGTCGCTGGAAGTCTGGCTGTTTCTGGAAGTACATCCGCTCAGACTTGTTGTATGGTAGATAGCATGGTAGGGTCTTATTCAGCGTCACCCTAGTCCCTGAAGGGGTCCATTATTGCCTGGCATGCTGCCTCGTGTGGAGCATTGAGGACCCCCCCACCAGTTTTTCCTTACCAAAAGACCCATTAAGAAAAGAGCAAAAAGACCCATTGGGCAAAAATTGATGTATGGTTTTCAGGGGGGTTGTTCACCTCCTATCACAGACTACGGCTCCTTTAGCAAATTAGGTTTGGGTAAACTGTTAGGATGCATACATCTTGTTGTTGACTCTTAAGTTTCCCTCCTATGGCGGCTCCTTTGCGGTCACTTTTTTATGTATTTCAGGTACAGGCCACATCGCACTGCGCAAGACTGTTTGGGTATTTGGCCAATCATGCGCTGCTCTGGCGTCCTAGTATAGCGGTCCTGGAGCTTCAATTATGGCATCCCTGCAATTTAACTTCCAGTGGTTCAACCAGGGTTGCATGTGGTGGCTGAAATTTCTCAGCTGCTTCATGGCTGAGGTTGTGGGCGAGGTCCAACGGACTTCCTGGTAATGCACCTTGGCGGGAATAATGTCAGTCAGATGTCAATGATTGACCTCATTCTCGCCATTCGCGTGGGCTTGACTTTCCTTTCCACTAGTTGTCCAACAATAACGATTCTCTGGTCTGAGATCATCTCTCACCAGGTGTGGCGGTCACCCAGATTGGGGGTGGCAGTGGACAAGAGGGCCGGAAGGTTAACCGGGCTGGTTGCCATTTCTTGCCCGGTCTGGGTGGTCAACTCATCCCGCACAAGGGGATTCCTTTTGAATCTTGGTACTTATAGAGTTGTGACGGTGTAAACCTATCTTATGCCGGCATGGATATGCTCCTGGGAGATGTGGCTGGAGCGATAGCTGAGTTGATTAATGTAGATGGTGGAGGGCAGGAGGACAGTTAGAGGTCCCCTGCTGTGGCAGGAAGGCAATGCAGCATCAGTTAGAATTGGTATGCAGTCATTTTTATGGCCCTGTGGCTAACTTCTCCCCTAGCCTGGGTATTAAGGTTTGGTCGCAGGTCAAACGACTGCAGCACTGGGTGTCATTTTATGGGCGGGCTTAGGTCCAATGGGTTAATTGGGAACCTTTTCCCTCTTACGGGCTGTTATTGTGACACCCCTCTGCAAGTGGGGTGGTAAACCCACTTTGGGTTATCAGGCCTCTGTAGACGTGGGGTGGAAATATGCCCTCACTTTACTACCTTTAGGGTTAGCAAAAGCTCAGCCTGGGATCTGCACTGCTTTCTTCCACCACCATCTCTGTGGACTCTTTATTATTATTGTTTGTTATTGTTTATTTGAAATATTGTAATAATAAACTTAAGGACTCGACTGAGTCCTTTTTTCTTGCAACACTATCTGGTTATTTGAGTAATGCGTAAGGGTTGAATCAGTTGCCCAGGTTGCCAATATATGAATGTCGTATTCACATAGTGGGCACCTGGGTAACTGATTCAACGATAAGGCGTTTAGTGGAGGCAAAACATATTTGTACCTACTTGCATGGCCTCTCTCTCTCCCTCTCTCTCTCCCTCTCCCTCTCCCTCTTCCTCTTCCCCCCCCTCCCCAGAGTCTGGCGCCCTAGGCTGCAGCCTTGTCACCCTATTTGCTTATCACCCCTGGCTATGTGCATGACTATGGGAACTTTTGTCTGTGTGTGACACTGAAGGATACATGGACCCCTCACACTGTCAGTTCATGTAACACATTTGGGGAAACTTGCTCCCTTGTTCTGGTATCTGCCCTGTGGTGGGAATCCTCTTCTATGTTTGTCTAGCCAACAAGCCAGTGAAGCCATGCCACCTTTCACAGCATCCATGAAGCCACGTCCCCTTTTCATGTTAATGTTTTTGTTTTTTTTTAATTAAATAATCATTTTGGAGGTGTTTCTGGGCTTCCAGAACCCCCCCTATGGGTGGGCCACTGGGTCCCTGACAGTCTAGTTGTGATCTTTCTTATCGTGTGTGGAGCTCCATCAATGGTATGTAAGGATTGTTTCTTCAGTGGGGCTGCAGGGGAGCTGCTAATAAGGTGGATTGGATTAAAGGTGAGTGCAGAGGAGATGGTTGCCCCAAAGCAACTGCACCCCTTTTACTCATACCAGGCGTGTTTCCACTCAGCTCAATAAAGTTGTTTAACAAAAATAAGTTTCCATAACTCTGCCTCTATGTTCAGTCCTCTGTGATTGGCTGATTAGTCATGTGATACAATGCTCGAGAGATCCAAATTTTTTATGAAAATTGTGTTTTGCCTTGATTACAGATCCGAATTTGGTGGAGGAAATAAGGCATAGCTCGGTACGTCTCGTAACCCCAAAATTCGGATCTGTCGGATTTTACAGAATCCGAAATGCTCATCTTTGATAATTAGTACAGCAGGGGAGTATGATAAAAATTAGGGCCACAAACATTTTTATGTGTGTACACTATTAATAGTGTAATTTATAATAGTGTAATTTATAATAGTGTAATTTATTTAAAGTTTGTAATAAAGAATAAAAAAAAGTCAAGATTAGCATTTTGCAGAAACCGAACTGGTCCTCTTTCAAAGAAAGCTCCAGGAGGATGACATTTTGAAATTAACCCCTTTTTATTAGATTGGGATGTCATATATCATGTATTTTTAAATTGAGAGCTCACTCCTGACAGAGGTCCCCAAGTCTCCAAAACAGCTACTCTGAGACGTTACTCTGTCAGCTGCTATCCCAGACAAGCTTTAAAAGAAACACACAAAATAGAGGTTGCTCAAATCAATTTATAAGTTAATATAAAACAGGTGCTGCAAGGTATGGGGAACAAACACAGAAAAGGCAACCCAGCACTGCAGTAGGGTGCCTTTTCTGTATTTGTTTGTGTTCTCTCTCTCTCTCTCTCTCTCTCTCTCTCTCTCTCTCTCTCTCTCTCTCTCCTGCACTTAGGTGGTGGACGTAGTGTTGGAACGTGCAGAAGTGCCCAACCCGGCCCATACTGTACAATTTAAATGCCCTCTCCACCCACATTGCGTAGTCTCACACGTAGGAGTATAGTCATGCCCTGTCATACAGAGTTGTGCACGTGCTGGAGTCAACTCTGTATGTAGTGAGATCTGATGCGTAACACCTGCCATGCACATGCGCAATTTGCAAAAAAAAGCAACTTACGCACACAGCATGTCTGGGTTGGCTAATTGTATTAAGTCTGAATATGGCTAATATTACCTGCGGCTGAGAGCTACTTTCAGAGGCGGCCCCATATATACAAAAGGCATTTGCCTAGAACAGTGATGGCGAACCTATGACACGCGTGTGAGAGGTGACACGCCAAGACATTTTGGCTGACACGCAG
Organism: Limnodynastes dumerilii; assembly: GCA_011038615.1. NCBI lineage: Eukaryota > Metazoa > Chordata > Amphibia > Anura > Limnodynastidae > Limnodynastes > Limnodynastes dumerilii. The sequence goes on from WWET01001010.1 coordinate 13,738, forward strand.
TCAAAATGTCTTGGTATATCACCTCTGACACAAGGTTTTTCTGATTGTGGTGGTCAGCGGGGTGGGGGGGAGGCGGTATCAGCTGCAGGGGATATGGCTGATAACGCCTCTCCCCCCTCC
>WWET01001010.1:39265-55725 GCA_011038615.1 Limnodynastes dumerilii
ACCTTAATTCTCCGGAGAGGGTTACTCACCTCTCTGGTGGTCCGGCAGGTGCGCTTACAAAAATGAATGGGTGAGTATGGTGATCGCATACTCACCCATTCATAAAAATTGTAAAACTGCTGTCATTCGAAACAGAGACAGCTGAAAACCAATTTTCGGCTGTCCCTACTTCGTAATGAAGCCATCAATGCGGGGACTTGCAATGGTATAGAGGGAACAGTGGCAGAAAGGGGTATATAAGGAACAGTGGTTGAAAATCATAACAGAGACAGGGTGACCCATAGGGCACTGGCACTGTTGCAAAATGAATTCCGGAGGCTGAATCTTGGTGTCAGTCAGTGGTGAGTGGCTGACATCCAGATTCAGCTTCCAGGTATTCTAGGCCAGCTCTGTGCAGTGTCATTGATGGACTTGCAGGGGCAGAGCCTAAGACAAGAGAGCAGGTTTCAGGGAGAGTTTTGTGTGATCGGAAAAACAAGCTCTAATACCCTTCAAAAATAGTTTTCATTATTAAAACAGTCAAAATGTATTAAAGTAACAAATAAATTAATAATACAAATAACACACTAATACAGTTATAGAGCCTTTTGACCAAGTATCCTATGCCATTGAAAACTTTAGACTTGGTAAAAAGTCTCTTATTGTAAGAGTATATTATTTAGACTGTTATTATTTAATTATATTATAATTCAAGCAATCTTTTGTATTTTATTAAACTTGCAATGTAGGTTGTATGTATATATAAACAGTATAGTTCATTTGTTACATAAGATTAAACTGATGATTGGTAATTATGTCTTAATTACGAGCCCCGGTGATTTCAGTCTCCTAGTTAGAATGTGACCAGCTGCTCGTCAAGACCATTATGCAGTGGCATGCTCAAGATACCATTCATCATTATTAAGTTGCTGATAAATGGCTTTGTTTTTAAAAAGGTTTTCAATATTTTTTGTAATAATAAAGTGAACCAAGAAGCAGCATTAATAACTCTGATCTAATTACTTATGCTATTTGTTCATCCTAAATGGCTGCTGTCATCTTACACTATGAGCTCTGGTGCTTGGGTAACTTTGTTAAATTATTATTACATTTTTTTTCTAAAACAAAATAGTATTTCCCTGTTCTGCAATAAGGGCTTAAAGTGAATCTTGGTGCACTCTAAACATTTTCAGGCTGATACATTTGCATGTCTATTTTAATTTGTATATTGTTAGATATGTGCAACTGTGTCCATATCCAACAGCGCTGCGCCTGTGGAACAAGGAGTTCCACAATATTTAAATGAGATAAGGAGCATTTTACCATGAAACCACAGATTACTTCTAAACGGGTGTGGGTCCCCGCAAAGAACGGCCCTATTTCAATAGGGCCGTTCTCTCCCAGCCAGTTTCGAGCTGGCTGGGATATCGATTGCTTATGCCTCCAAAAGGCATAGCAATCGATCCCCGGAGCACCGAACACGGTGCTCTGAAAGGTGAGTGGCTAAACTAACCCCAACCCTTCCCTGCAGCCTGACCCTAACCCTTCCTTCCCTGCAGCCTGACGCTAACCCTCCCTTCTCCCTAGCCTGACCCTAATACTCCCTTCTCTATAGCCTAACCCTAAGACCCCCCTCCCCACAGCCTGACCCTAACCCTCCCCTTCTGTGGTCCTAACCCTAACCCTCCCTTCCTAAGTGCCTAATGTAACCCCCCCTAATAATTAAATGCCCCAGAGAGGTTACCCACCTCTCCGTAGCTGTCATCCGGCAGGTCTGTGAAAATGAATGGGCGACTATGCCGATCAGCACACTCACCCATTCATAAAAATAATTTCTAAAATGGCCCCCTATTCAAAATAGAGATGGCTGAAAAGTAACTTTCGTCTGTCTCTATTTCGCAAAGCGGGCCATCGGACCGGAGACTGCAACCGTTTCTAAACTGGGTTGTGTCAGGTGTCTCAGTTGTACAACGTGCAGATACCTAGAAGCAGGTGCTTCATTTAACCATCCACAATCAGGGGAAAAGTCTCTCCATCACATACCTGACATGTTTGTCACAATACTTAATGTACATCATGTGCACCTTGTAGCCTTTACTCCTTTAGAAAGACCTCAAGATCTTTTAGATAGCGTTTGGCCTTATATCATAGTGCCATTAGACAAGCTTTGACTGGTAAACCTACTGAACTACCTGTTGCTAGGCATTTCCACCAAATGAAACATAGCTTGGCTGTATTGAAATACAAAATGATAGATAATGTTTCCCCCCAGATTGCGGAGGTAATGGTGATCAAAAGTTACTTCAGTGTTAGGCCTACTGGATTCACCACCTGAATACCGTGTCACCCTTTGGACTCACTAAGGTTATCTTGTTTCTATAGAGATAAGTCTCTTGGGATTCTACATATGGCCCCGTGCATTTTTGTAGAGTTGCATACATGTCTTGAAATTTAAGTATTTTTGTGTCTCTTTCATTACATGTTTGGGCATCCGTATAAGTACTTGTATTCTTGTTTATTGATTGTCCGCACTTTAGTACTTTTTTGCTTGTTGTACCATACTGTACAAACTACTTGTCAAAGTGTTAACTTCTCTACGCTATTTAAGCACTTCCTCCGCTCCCCCAAATACATCTAAAGATCTAAATATCTCAGTACTTGTGCATATATATGTGCACACTCATATGTTGCCTTCTTCCTATTGTGTTGATAGTGCTTAGTTTTGTTAGTTTCATAGTTTTAAACACAAAAAAGAGAGAGGACCAGGCACAAGTGCGTTTATCGCTTAGGACCTCTTATCCTAAAAATATAGGATGGTGCACCGAGAAATAAGTCATTAAAGTACAAAAAAATTGGTTGTTACAAGGTTCAACCCCATCCAAACTTAAGATTTCTCTCTAAGATCTTAAATATACGCTCCTAAGTGCCGTGGAAATCGTATCTCTGAATCAGGCCCGAAGTTGCTAGTTCACTTTATCACCTTTTGTTCATTTATCTTTTATTTAATTTTTCTTAGCACCTCATGTTTCCTTCTTTTCCTTTTTCCCACTTATTTAATAGTTTTGTATATTGTTTTTCAATCTGTTTGGTAAACACAATATTTACTTGGGATGCCACGTTGGATACCAGGAGCCAGATTTACTAAGCTGCGGGAAAGTGGAAATGTTGCCGATAACAACCAATCAGATTATATCTAATACTTTCTAGCATGTAATAGGACACCAAGAGCTAGAATCTGAGTGATTGCTATGGGCAACATCTCTACTTTTCCTTTCCCGCAGCTTAGTAAATCTAGCCCCAGGACTTGTTTGTGAAGCAGCTGCTTCTTAAGTACGGTCTTTTCCGAAATGACCTACTATGCATGGGTAGTTACGCCATATACATACAATTTAGGTACTTAGAAAAGTAGAAAGGAGCGTGTCCTGGCAACCTCTGCGAGGATTTAAGAAGGAGTTATGGAAAGTAGCCAAGGAGGGCAGGGTAGGACAAAGATCGTTCAGTATTCTCCTTTTTAAGAAGGAGAATATGATCAGGAACTTAGGGAAGCCTATGGACACTCTTAAGTGCCCTAAGTTCTTAAAAAGAGGGAGGTGGCGAGCTTTAAGATAGGTGCGGAAACATGCTTCTTCGCACCTTCTTAAAGTGTGAATACAATCCCTTGTTTCTATTCCCTGAAGAAAGTATATTAAATACTGAAACTTTGGAACACCAGGTCTGTTTTTTATTTATTTATTATTCAAGACAGCAAGTGCGTGCCATTTGTCAGTGTATATATAAATATACATGCGAATGCTGAAGGTACTATTAGCGAGCGATGCATCGCTCTTTTATTTTAAAAAAAGCATTTTTTACAAATGATAACAAAACCTCTTCAGTTGCCAAACATTTTGTTGCCTGTGGTCATACTATTAAAGATCCTCCTACATGTCCCCCCTTTAGGAGATGGGGTGATAGAGAAAAAGTACTCCTTCAGCATGAGGCGAGATTAATGTAGAATTTCTTTAACCCCCTAGTGGGCTTAATGTGGAGCTCAATTTATCTTGTTTTGTGTAATATCTTTATTTTGCCTTATGTGTTTTTATTGCTCTAAACTTTGTATATGATGTATTAATGTTTTGTGTTACTTTTTACTATTACTGCCAGCTGCTTTTATGATTGCTGACTCTCTATGGACCGGATTCACAAGAACGATTTTTTTTAACTAGACAGTTAAAAAAAAATCGTTCTTGTGAATCCGGTCCTATGTCTGTATATACTTGTGTACCGGTATCCTTGGTAACCGTAGACGTGACTGATGCCGTCTGCAAGGATAACTGACGCATTACTATGTACCACTGTGTTGGGGTGTCTCTGGGTGCCGTTTCCAGGGGTCTTACGCTCAGGGGCGTTTTAAGAAGTGAGGGGCCCTTGTGCAGGATTTGCACCCCCCCTTACCTGAGACACGACTGTCCCGATTTGCAGACTTTAAAAGGGGCAGAGCCTAACTGCACTGTAAGCCCCACTCCTTTTTCGGCCCACAAATAGAACAGTCCCACCGCAGGGGAAGAGGGGCTCATTAGGCATCTATTTCTTCCCTCTGGAAGATCTTAGAGGGAAGAAATAGATGCCGAATGGCCCCCCTTCCCCTGCTTACACAGGTCGCAGGATGAAAACCACATAGCCCCCTGTTCTGAGGGGCCTGTGTGCACTGCACACCCTGCACCCATTATAGATATGCCTATGCTTATGCTACTTATGTACCTGGACATGTGTGTTGGTGGGAGTGTTGAGCTCAGTGATCACAGGTGTGTAATTAGTATTATCTGAACAGCTCATTAACTGTGTTCATTATTGCTTGTTGTGAGATGGATGCTACTTACCCAGAAACGACCATCGGACTCTGAGTATGGATACAATCGTGTACTATGTTTAAAGTGAAATGTCTATTTGGTGTTACACGCTGCATATGGTTGCAGCGTATAATCATGCCTCTTTGCTTTAGCAGGGTACTCTGGTCCTGATTTCCCCTGCAGCATTTCTCTCTGCTAGGGATCCTGCTTAATCATCCTGATGCTGGGATTACCTTAGCCTTTCTTGTCATGTGCTATTGGCAGCCAATGGGGATGTGGCTCTCCCTTTAATTAGCTGCCACCTGTTTACCTCTTTGCTGGTCATAGCTTTCAGTTTCTGCTCATAGCTTCCAGCTCCAGTGTCTCTGTCTGTCCCGCCTGCAGTTTGTGATCTCAGCAGTACCTGCATCTCTGCTCCTGCAATCCTGCAAACCGGACCTGTCTACCTTGCATTGCTGCCCCACTGATCCCACCAGTACCTGCATCTCTGCTCCTGCAATCCTGCAAACCTGACCTGTCTACCTTGCACCTGGTTCAAGCCGCTGTTGCTGTGCAGTTTAACCTGCCTGCTACATTCCACTCAAGTCTGCCTAGCATCTGGTTCAAGCCGCTGTTGCTATACAGTTTACCTTGCCTGATATTTGTTTATTTACTCCCGTAACCGTAACTCTTCAGGTGTATTTTTGTGCTTAAGTTGCTTAGGTACTTGCGTTCATTACTAACCGCACCCATACTAGGCCATTTAAATGCCTCTCCCTACCAACTTTCAAGGATCTTCCTACTTACAAAAGACTGCGTAATGGACTTCCGTGGGAAAATCCTACGTAACTAGCATAAAAAAGTTACTATGCATGCACAGTTTATCCGTTCCTAAAAATACGCATGTGAAAAGTAGCAAAAATGTAAGTGTGACTCTGGTCTTAAATCTGTACAGTACATTTATTCTGTTTTTCCACTGGCAGCCATTCTGCGCTTCTACTATAGCGTTGAAAGTTCCACATTATCAGGTCTTTTCCTATACAGCACTTGCACTTTTTATGCACATGTATTTTTGTCTGTTTACTTTTTTTTGATATTTTTGGGGGGTGAAATGACCTCCTGTATCTTCATAATTCAGGTGTGTGCCGGCTTTTTGTGTGCATACACATTTTGTATATATACAATATATATCTGCAGTACACCTGCAAATATATTGTTATTCTATTGTATTTACTCCTATGTACTACATTCTGTATAAGTAACAATGCACATAACATTTGCTGAAATCTTCTTCTTGTCTAGTGTGGGTCCCCAATGGGAATGGTACTATTTCAATAGGGCCGTTCGCTCCTAGCCAGTTCCGAAGTGGCTGGGATATAGATTGCTTATGCCTTGATGAACCAGTTCTCCAAAATATAAGCAATGTCACACCCTAACCCTAAGTCTCTCTCCCCCGCGCAGTCAAACCCTAAGCCCCCCCCCCAACAGCCTAACCCTAAGTATCCCCCACTGCAGCCTAACCCTAAGTCCCACCCTCCACAGCCTAACCCTAGACCCCCCTACCCGCAGCCTAACCCTAAGCCCCCCCCCATGGCCTAACCCTAAATTTCCCCTGCCCCTTCCCACCCTTGCCGCCTAAACCTCAGAGAGGGTTACTCACCTTTCCGGTGGTGCGTCTGCGGCACTTTGGAAAATAAATGGCGAATCACATACTCACCTTCATAAAAAAATTCTGCGATGACTCTCAATTAAAACAGTAGCGGCAGCCGAAAAACAACTTTTAGCCATTCCCTAAGTCCCACCCTCCACAGCCTAACCCTAGACCCCCCTACCCGCAGCCTAACCCTAAGCCCCCCCCCATGGCCTAACCCTAAATTTCCCCTGCCCCTTCCCACCCTTGCCGCCTAAACCTCAGAGAGGGTTACTCACCTTTCCGGTGGTGCGTCTGCGGCACTTTGGAAAATAAATGGCGAATCACATACTCACCTTCATAAAAAAATTCTGCGATGACTCTCAATTAAAACAGTAGGGGCAGCCGAAAAACAACTTTTAGCTATTCCTATTTCTCAATATGAGACATTACAGTGGGGACTCGCAGTGCTTCTTGTCATAGGTATTCTTTCAATATATTTTCATCTATTGTTACACACACACACACATATACTAATCTAAAGATTATATCTAAAGTTTTCACAAGACCAAATTGTAGAAATGCATATTGCCAATTATTTGCAACTGTATTAATGGATGTATTGTTCACTAACACTGAGATAAATGGTAATAACAAAAGTTATTAGAAAATGTCTAGAGTTGTTATCAGTTTCATTAAACATCCAGTATCCATGTTGACCTCTATGTTTTCTTTGTTTTTAATAATATGGAAAAATGTACAGCTAAAATTCCATACAAATATGATTATTGCAAATACTGTTCTTTTTAACTAGCAGAATCTTGTTTCATTCACCTGCTTACAAATAGTAAAATATAAAAATGTAGCAGCCTAATAGGATATGTGATACTAATATGTGCTGACAAACAAAAGCCCAAAGTTTCATTAAGGGCCAGAGGGATGGCTGCAACAGAACTCATAGTTATTCTGGTGTGATCTAATGAACAAACAAAGCTGTATTGGAAGAAGTTTCAGGGTGCATTTTGCTTATCCAGTTTATAGATCCCCAGACAGAAGCCCTAAAGTAAGAGACAGAAAGTAACAAATCGAGTAAACAAGTTCAAAGGAGGTATATGGTTTCAAGTAAAAATATTATATGTATGCAGAATCATTTAGAAAACAGTCTATTACCATATTGTTTCATTTGAGGACACTGAGGGCATAAAAACCACAGCTCAAGCTTCACATTGCTGAACAACAATCCTTAGCCTAGTGTATAATGGTGTTTACTGAGTTTAAAAGTCATTCCTTTTATAAATAAAAAATGTTGAAAAGTAAACTCCACAAGAACATGTTATACATATTTCAAATGCAATGATCCCTAAAAGTCATTTTTAATATATTCTTTCCTAAATTTATAAGACTTACATTTCCAAGATCTGATTTACTCTATAACATAATAATATTAATATTTACATAATGATTGTGATTCATATGTGACACCACTGAAAAGTTAGTCACGGATTTATGAATCGTACTTAGTGACATACATAAGGAGGGGCGTGGTTGTATTCCGTACGTGCGCAGTTACGTGCAAGTGGGCAGAGGGAGGCAGTTAAATGGGCTTTTAAGGGGGTGGTTATTAATGTACGCACATACGTAAGTAACTTACACGCGTAAATGCACTCGTAGAGTTATGGGTGCCCTATGGAAGCGTAAGTCACCGATAATACATCCGTGCAAAGGGAGTGTCAAGGGTGTTGCCCTGCATAGATTTGCGTACTTTAGACAAACGCATCTGTGAATCCGGTCCAGAATCTCGGAAGCGCTGTTTAGTGTAAACCCCATTTAGCCTCCATTGACATCATGACCATCATTTAATAAAGTATAGTGTACCCCCAAACAACAGCTCAGACTCCCAGCTGAGGATTCTAAGTCAACAAATCAGCAAGTCAGAAAATAGGCAATCACAAAAGATGTACTGTAGATGCAGCAAATGTAGTACCTAGAAGCTACCAGTGATGGAATGCATGGGTGATAGGCCATTATATTACTGGACAAGCATTACGTGAGACAACATAAACAGGTTTTTCCTATGAGAACACCACTTGGCTAGGGTAGCAATGACAGGCATGCCACATACAGACACGTTATGAGTGACAAAGTTGAAGTATATCAATTGAAGTAGGTGCCGTCATTCATGAGGTCTATGGGTTTGAGAGGGCCTAAAAGAATCAAAAGCATTAATAGAAATATGTGTTTTACTTATGTAAAATCTGGCCTTGAGAACCTTTCATGTAGTTCTGAGTATAAGCAGATGGTTACAGCATGGCTTGTCTAATACAACACAAACCACTAGTAATAAAGAACTGGATCCTGAATCAATGATGATTGCACGCATGTAAGTTCATATGTACGGAATGGATTTATGTGCATGTGATCTGAAAGTCGTGTGAGGGTAATAATACACTCCCTTCACATGCACGGATCTACTGAGCATTAACTACTGCCTTAAATGGATGGGAGCGTGATGGGGAATTGTACATAAAATCTTAGCCAAGCCCTTATTGTGACATGCATAAGTACCTGATCATTAAATGTGGATCTAGCCCAAAGTGTTAAACAGGCTGTAGTGCCTATCAACACTCTAAAGCGTATACTCTATTGTGGAGTGAAATTACTCTTACTCCTATTCTGTGGAACGTCTTTGTTGTCCATTCTCATGTCATGCTTACACGGTCTATGAATTTTTCATTGTTTCTGCCACTACTGCTTTCGGAAGACAGGAAAATAATAATAATGTGCCGTATGCAGAGTTCTCCGATATGTTCTACTGCGCATGCGCAGTAATTTTGTAACGTAATCTACGTTACTTGTTGCAAAGTAGATTGCGTATACGCGGTCTTTGCGATGCGGCTGGAACTCTGCATACGCCCCCATAATAATAATAATAATAATAATAATAATACACCTATCTATTTACTTTCTCAGAGACCTATAATTTGCACAGGATCTAAACATCTATTGGTTTGAGTCAGTGGCATTTCTATAACGGGTACAGGGTATGCAGGGCACATGGGCACCAGAGAAAAGGAGGTCCTGTGGCACCCACCCTGCACCTAGTCTGCTTGATTGGCAGTTGAGACTAAGGATTGTCCCCGGCTGCTGTGACTGCAGGTTAAATGACATATTTAACCGATAGTTGCTACTGTGCATGCGTAGTAACTATTTTACGTAATCTACGTATCATTTTGGTACGTAAATTGCATATATGCGGTCTTAAAGAATTACTACGCATGCGCAGTAGCAACTCTCGTTTAAATCGTTATGTAGATTGCGTATATGCGGTCTTAAAGACCACGTATACGCTATCTACGTAACAAAACGATGCATAGATTACGTAAAATAGTTACTTCGCATGCATAGTAGCTTCTATCGGGAAATTAAGGACGTATGTGCAATATGTCCAGGGTTGTGAATCCGGGCCTATATCATTAATGGCACTACATTAGAAGCTACTGAAGAGGAAAGGGATCTAGGAGTCATTATTTCATGTGATTTAAAGGTAGACAAGCAATGTAACAAAGCAATGATAAAGGCATGTCAGATGCTTGGTTGCATAGAGAGAGGAATTAGTAGCAGAAAGTAGTGATAGCCCTTTATAAATCGTTGGTACGACCTCACCTAGAATACTGTGTTCAGTTCTGGAAGCCAAAGCTCCAGAAATGGCCATCAGAGACTGTGCAAAGAAGAGCAACTAAAATGGTCCATGGCATACCAAAACATACCAAGAAAGGCTAGAGGAACTAAATATGTATAGCTTGGAGCAAAGAAGGGAGGGGGGGGTATGATAGCAGAAGCAATCGAGTAGGGCAAAAGCGCTCAGAAAGCTGAAAGACCAATAAACTAGGGGACAGGGGACAGCTTCCGTATTACACAGAGGAATGCCTCCTCCTTCCTCAAAGAAACAACAATAGATAAAAATGGTAGGTGTAAAAGGCACTAAAACTTAGAGGGGGGAACCAATATGGAGACGTTTATATTAATCTTAAAATAGAGTAGAGGCCCAGGTGCTAGAAGAGGGAATGAGTACAATAAGAAGGCAAAAAACTATATAGGAGGTATCTAAAATAAAATAAAACACTATAAGAGATTAAAAAAACACTAACTAGATAAACTTTTTAAAATGGAACAAATGCAGAAATCTAAGATATAATAAATTAAATAATTATCAATTGATCAACCTTCAGACTTTAAAAACGGATTAAAATGACACTGTGCAATAAAAGATCAGTTCAATGAAGCGTTCTGACAAATACAAAACCCTTAAAATATAGATGCTAATAGATTGGTAAAAGTGACAATGTGCAAAACATCAATCTCTCAAAATAAAAATTGCAATTCAATTAATCGATAATCGAAGTGTATATGCTAAAAAAAATGTTGTTGGTGTAGTAGAGAAAAAAAACAGTATATGGGAACTGAACTATAAGACTTAAATGAAATAACAGCTGGTAAAGAGAATAAACAGCTAGGTACAAAGGGCTGGATCCAGACTTAGTTAAGTGCTTGAACTTAGTTACTCCTGGGCTAAACCATGTTGATTGCAGGGGGAGTCAAGTTAATTGTATTCTTTGCATGCAGGGATATATCTTTGAATTGTTTACTGCACACAGATAATTGACCAGATTTACTATCACACTGTTATTTAGACTTGGGATAGGAAACATCACCTCTCAACTCTAATACTGTTTGCAACACATGAAATATGATTCCCCTGCAATCAACATGGTTTAGCCCAGGAGTAACTAAGTTCAAGCACTTAACTAGGTCTGGATAAAGCCCAACGTGTCAAAATGAATATAAAATCATAAAAGAAAACATTGTTTCTCTGACAAATGTTAAACACTATAAAGTGATAGAGAAAAAAAGTATATAAATAAAAAGTAAGGAGGAAACTATAATGAGAAAATATAATAGTTTCCAGAGCTTAGTAATGAGAATAGTTTTAAGGGAAATAGCGATATGCTTTCCTCTAAACTTTAGTGTAGAGTGTGGAAAACTCACGGTTCCAGCGTTAGCAACTCTATCCACAGTCACTCCTCTAATGTGGATAAACACAGTTCATAGCCGCTGGCGCCATTTTCTTCTGTCTTCTTCTTCTGCTGTCTGGGAAGATCCTCAATATGGGAGGATCAGCCAGGGGGGAGTGACCCAAGTCTTTTCCCTCCTTGGAGACAAAAAGTTTTTATCTTCGATCTCATAGTAGTGTTCTTTTTTCCTGTTATTTCATCTCCGTAAGAAAAACCATAATACAGGTGACAAAAGAAAAAAGATAAAAAAATAAATAAATAATTTCTTAATCCTACATTTTAAAACAAAACAGGTAGTGAAAACGAAGACAGTAAGAAGTGCTACCCACCCAGGGCAACACCGCCTCACTGATGTTAGGTCGCGGGAATGAGAGATCAAAGTGGTGTTGCTGACAGTTGATAGTGGGAAGCAGTCTACTTTCAACAAACAAATGACCAGTACACCCAACGTGTTTCAAATCTCAGCGATTCTTTTTCAAGGTTTGAAGTTAGCTAAAATCCATCCATCAGAGGCACGTGGGCTGTTGGGTGTTGTGTATGTATTTTGAAGCTTTTTGCTATTTCCTCCATTGGTGCATCCTGGTGGGCACAAGTCCTGTGGGTGTGGCCCAATTTTTGGATGATTTCCTCGTGGTGGGCTCTGCCAAATCTGCCATATGTGGTGACATGTTGTTCTCCATTAAGTGTCTGTTTTATTCAATGGGGGTATCTATTGCCCATGATAAAACAGAGGGGCCCATGACCAGGTTATCCATAGAAGTAGATACTAATTCTGGTTTATGTAGACTACCTCATAAGAAGGTCATACAGCTGCATTCACATATTCAGATTGCAGCTAAATCTCAAAGAATTACACTTCGACAGCTACAGTCCCTGATGGGTTCCCTCAGATTTGCCTACAGGGTTATTCCTATAGGAAAATATTTGGCATTGTTTGGAATGTGCCAGGGCAGGTTTAAAAAAGCCTCAAGAATGGGTTGGATTAACTAATAACCTCAAAGCGGATCTTGGGGTTTGGGGTCATTTGAGGTCATTCAATGTCATACATTTATGGCCCTCCCCTACTGTATCCAACACGGAATTGCGTCTTATAACTGATGCAGCCAGGTGTTTTGGTATCGAGGCTTTCATCAAGAGGAGTGGTGCGCGAGCCCCTGGTTGGTTGCATGATATCGCACTGGCTTGACACAAAACCTGGTGCTACTTGAGTTAGTTCCTAAAGTGGTAGCCATAGAATTGTGGTCCGGATGCTTTAAGGACAGGGACATTTTTTTCTTGTGTGACAACTTTGGAGTCATGCAAGAAATTAATCGACAAAGTGCATCATCCCCGTCAGTTGTTCACCTTTTACGGTTGTTTGTAGTTTAACATTAATTTTCGATCGTAACATGGTCCTGGAGTAGACAACGCGGTGGCTGACGCACTTTCTCGATTTGAGTGTCACAAATTGAGGTCATTGGCCCCTGAAGACTTCAAGCAACTCCTTGTCCTCTTTGCATCTGGCAGGTATTGACTCGGGTTAGAGGACCTCACCCTTTGCACGTTGGTTCTGTCCACCCTGTGGCAATATAGGAAATATTGGGAAGCATGGTATGACTTTTAGCATAGGCATGCCTGGTCTTGCACTAAGCCTTCGTGCTTATTATGTGACTTCATGTGGGGTGCGTATTGTGCGGGTAAATCACATTCCGGCATGAGTGAAATTCTATCATCCATTTCCTTTTTCAGTAAATTGCTAGGCCAACCTGACATCACTAAACAATTTTTGTTGGTCGGGGCTCTGAAGGGATGGGAAAGGCTGCGGCCTATTCCTCCAGACCATAGACAACCTATCATATTAAACATACTCACTAAATTGATGGAGGCAGTTTCGGTCGTTGTGTTTGATGTCTATGAAGCCCCATTCTTTAGAGTTGCTTTTGCGCTTGCTTTCGTTGGACCTTTTTGGGTGTGAGTTTGTCGCCTCCTACCGCTATTCTTCTGAATCCGGTCTTCTTGCCAACAAAATGTTTATCTTTCCGGAAGCTGTACATTGTACATTGCCGGATACATAACATAGATCACAAAGGCAGAGGCCGTTGGGTTATTTTGAAAAGACACGATTTAGAAGTTTGTCTGGTGAGGCTTGGATCCTAGTTTTGGGACTTTCGGCCTTCTGTCTCCTTGATTTGGCTTGCCCACAGTAATGGAATTCCTTTAACAGTTTATAAGTTAAAGGGTGTTTTTCAAAGATGTTTGCAGGAAACAGGTTATTCACTTCATGACTATGGAAGACACCCCTTCACAACTGGAGCAGCGTCCTCTGCGGTTACAGCAGGCACTTCTGCTGAGTACATTCAACAGCTAGGCAGGTGGAAGTCATCAGTGTTCAGGAAGTATATTCGTACATTCCTGTTAGTGTGTAGTAATATGTAGCATGTCCCCTGCTTTTCCTCCCTCCCTGCTGCATCTTTGGACAGGTTTCCCGGGCTAGCCGGGGACTAAATGCTGCACTATGATGTGGGGGTGTGAAAGGCTCCGATGAGGAGTGAGTTTTTCACCTTCACCCATTCAGTGGTTTCCCTTGTTACTTTCCTCAGTTTACTTGTAGGCTTGGCGCCCATTGTCCTCTACGGGCATGGACTATTCTTGTTTAAACATGTCATGCCATGGCTAACGCTTGTTTACTTCATCTCCCCTTCCCATTTTTCCATACAGCCATTACGTTACCTTTACTCGTTGTTTGGATCTTTGTTTATTGGGCTGGGTCGCACCCAATGTCCTGGGAAGTTCTGAGGGTTTTGTTGTGTATTGGAAGGGATGGCGAGGTATGCAATGGCATTCTTTTTTTTAGAAGTGGTTGCCCATCAGGTTGTATTGTTGTGAACACCACCAAACCCTGGTGGCCCAATACCTTGTGGATATGGTCTGATGTCAGACCATGTCATTCCATGTCAAATGGAATCGTTTTGTTACGGTCTTTATTGAACAGTGGGGTGGTTTGGTAATTTTACACCCCACGTTTAAGTATGACTAGTTACAATTATATAGAACGGGGGATGGGGTTCTCTTATCAGATGAAGGACATATATTGTTTATAAGTATTATTTTAGATTTATTTAGGAAGTTGAGATAGTTGATGGTGGCGGTACCAGGGTTTAGGTTCCAGTTTGTGACGGTGAACAGCTCCATTTTAATTCTATATGTTATGGTTGATCGTGTTTTTATGCTTAGCACAGATGGAGGTTGAGCCGAGGCAGGAGATGGGAGTTTATAAAGTTTTCTCAGTCGTATGTAAGGATCAACTTTGAGCCGAGACTCGTCTTGTATGTGCGGTCTCTCTGTTTATCCCAATGCTGTGGCCGTGCTGAGGCAGAAGGTGAGCACCATAAGGTTATCTGCTGGGAAGGTTAAGGGTTAAAGTTTTATATTGTTATGTGTTGTAAATTTTCTCTTGTAACAATGTGTCTGCTTCATTTGGCCCCCATCAATTGGTATGTAGTTAAAGTTAAATTTTAATCAATAAATAAAAATTTCATGACATAGGGCCTGATTCACACTTAAGAAGCTTCTGTTTCTTAAGTGCGTATTTCGCCAAAATGACCTACTATGTATGCGTAGTAGATTGAGAAGATTGAGTTAGGTGCGGATCTCTCTTAACTGTGAATCAGGTCAATAATCAATAAATATTTAGACCCAAAGAAAGTGTTGGTTTTTTTTTGTGGGTGTTTTTGTTTTCCAGAGGTGGGTGGCACTATGGGTCCAAGCATCAATCATATGAAGTTAAATAAAAACAGTTTACAACAAAAAAATGTGCAGGAATATTGCAAGAAACATATTTGTGTTTTCAGTGAGAAAATGCATTACCAAAAATGTCTATGCTTGGCACAAGCTAAATACCTGTCTTATTTCAATGAGCTGGATGTCATATTAAGGCTGTTCCCCCATGTAGTAGGTTAGGATTCTGAAAACTTAAAATATGTTACATGTTTTACATATGACTTTTTCAGTTAATTAATCAAACTTTATAGACTGTTTACATTCCAGCTAATGATTAATATAATAAAATGTGCTTATTTTATGTGTTTATGCTTACATCAGTAACACTTTATAAACAACTTTCTTTTCAGATTTTATTTTTTAATACTCCTCTCTGACAGATTTCAATGTTTTGCTTTGTTGAGAAAATATTAAACTGCAGAAGAACTAGGATATGTATATTCTGATATTTCACTAGGTAGAGTAAGAATGTGGTGGTAGTGCCCTCCGCTGACCAAAAACGAAAATACAGTATAAAAGTAAGATAAAGGCAATAATGTAATTTGTGGCTGCAAATATTCTGATTAGTATTATGAAATAAACATTATCTGTATATTAGAGATGTAGAAGATTTGAATTTGATGGCACAGAAAAAAAATATAGGTCTTCCCCATTGTCAGTGTTGTTGTTTTTTGAGGTGGGTTTTATGTCTAGAGATACTTATATTCCATACATTTTCAGAAGTGCTGCCCGGCAGACCTGTTGCACTTGCCACAGACTTGCCGCATACACCTAGGCTTAGGGGAGGGGGGAGGTTACGGTTAAAGCCATGGAAGGGAGGGTTATGGTTAGGCTGCTGAGATGGGACACTTGGGGTTAGGTTGTGGGGAGACGAGTATTAGGGTTAGGCTGCGGAGAAGGAAGGGTTAGGGTCAGGCTGCAGGGAAGGGTGAGTTATGGTAATGGAAGGGGAAGGTTATAGTAAGGATTACCATGTTCGAAGAAGCAAAGCAATCGATTTCCCAGCCAGTTCGGAACTGGCTAGGAGAGAATAGCCCTTTCGGAATAGGGCCATTCTCAGTGGGGACCCAATAAACCTAAGGGCATAGCATGAAGCCAAGGTTCATGCCCTCACCTTTGTTGAGGGCAGAAGTGTCAAATAAGGGGGAGGTAGAATAAAATTAAAAGCAAGAGAAAAATAGATTGGCAAGGACACAGGGGATTAATAACTGT
>WWET01001010.1:57630-68619 GCA_011038615.1 Limnodynastes dumerilii
GCATTACGCTTACGGCCGCCGTACTAGCGACGGCGGCCGTAGCTCTGGATCAGGCCCATAGCCACTGGTTTTAGAGATATAGGGCCAGAACAACAATTGAGTAAGACAGGGTACTTACAGTCTCTTGTGTTAGTTCCCTGATAAGTAACAGCGGCGCATGCATGCATCAGATGTTACATTCACGTAACTTCTAATGTACGGAACTCAGTTCCATGAGTTAGAAGTTCTGATAAAGGTGCCAACCCTTTACTTCAGCATGTCTAATCCCCACCATACAGACAGAGATAGGCATGCAAATAAAGGGTCGGCAGGCAGACGGGTATATAGGACCTTATTCATACGTAAGAAGCAGCTGCTTCGTAGTAGGTAGGTCATTTACGCAATCTACGTAGCAGTTAGGTAGAGTAGTTTAGGAAGAAGGAGGCGTGCTAATGCCGCCTTGGGGAGTGTTTAGTTAGAAGTGGGAGGGGTTTAGAATAGTTGGGGAGGCGGGTAGAGGCATTCTCCATGTGTAGTTTTCTTCTTAAGAAGGAAAGTACGCACGGTAAGATAAGATAGCACTATGGCACTCTTAAGTGCCAAAAAACGGTGGGCGAGCTAGGGCCTGGACGAGTGTGTTAGGTGCAGATCTGTCCTCACCTAACTCACTCCTAACTGGGAATACAGGACATAGACAGGGGTAATAGAAACATACGCATGAGGTACAACAATAAGAATAATGGAGATATACACACTTTTACCCTCCTTTCTCTGAGGCGCTCTGCAGGGATGACTCTTAACAGCAGCCACGTAATTCCACTAATCAGTACTGGTTACGTCTAGTGTTCGTCAGATCACTGGCTCTGTGCCTAGTCCGTGCTGTTTCAGACTTTTATTATTAGAAACAAAAGAGGTCCAGCGCTCCAAACATACATTATATAACACTATGTGTCAGCACATACATAAAAAGGAGGTTTATTCA
This sequence comes from Limnodynastes dumerilii, assembly GCA_011038615.1. NCBI lineage: Eukaryota > Metazoa > Chordata > Amphibia > Anura > Limnodynastidae > Limnodynastes > Limnodynastes dumerilii. The sequence goes on from WWET01001010.1 coordinate 58,592, forward strand.
CAATATAGCTATATTGGGTTAAGCTCACCTGCCCAGCATCAAGGCACCTCCTGTAGGTGAGTCCCTATCCATTTGCTATATGTTTACTCAGGAGGTCTGTATTAAGACACTCTTGCATCTAAACAGTATGCAGCTGCACCTCTTCATTAATATATACACTTGCACACATTTCATATATTGAATTAGAAGCGCAGCCTATATTTTCTTGTTACTGTTACTAGTTTTGCTTGGGAGCCTGACCCCTCCCCAATATGGCTGCTTGCACACTGTTCAAATGGCAGATGCGTCTTAATACAGACCTCCTGAGTAAACATATAGAAAATGGATAGGGACTCACCTACAGGAGGTACCTTGACGCTGGGCAGGTGAGCTTAACCCAATATAGCTATATTGTGACCTAAACCTCCTTTTTATGTATGTGCTGACACATAGGGCCAGATCCATAACTACGTTTCCTAGCGTAGCATATTTACTATGCACTCCCCTCGGTCGTACGTAGTTTAGCCGTGTTACTCTTTCTAAACGCTACCTTAACTTTTCTAAGCATAACTCCTGACGGCCGTAATCGCTGCACATGCTTACGCACCTAAGCGCGTTCATACTGTACGATTTAAATGCCTCACCTCGCCTCCGAAGTGTAATTACAGGTGTCGTATAGCTGGCATGCCCCTTCGTATGTAGTTACACTGAAGTTACGTTACTGGCCCTTATGCTCTGAGTTACGTGTCGTAACATCTGTTGCGCAAATGTGCAGTAAGCACTAATGGGCATTTTTACGCTAGTGGCTAGCATAAAAACACTAGCGTACGTAGTTCTGGATCTACCCCATAGTCTTATATAATGTTTGTTTGGAGCGCCGGACCTCTCTTTTGTTCCTTGTAGTTACAGAGTGGTCACTTTGGTCATTGGCTGCATCTCTTCATTTATATATACACTTGCACACATTTCATATATTGAATTAGAAGCGCAGCCTGTGTATTCTTGTTCCTTTTATTATTATAATTGTAATTGCAGGGCTGTCTCTGTTGTAGGGTTTGCTTACTTTAATTTTCCAGCTTCAGGTAGTAAAAATTAAGTGAGAGAGGAAGGGTGAGTGATCCTGCAAGAGCTGCCATGCTTTATCTTCCTGTCTATTGTCTATAGCTGGCCATACACAGGGACAATTACCGATCCCAGCAGGAGGTGGCCCAATAAATGGGACAATTTCCCGTCGGGGAAAGGTCCCATTGCGCCATACACCTGCTGGGACCAATAATCCTAGCATAAGAGGGAGGCATTGGAAGACCAAATAATCGTACCTGATAGTTTCTGGTACGTTTATTTGCCATTTGAAAAATTTCTCTTGCCCACTAATTATAGCAATTATTTACCTGATCACCCGATAATTGCATGATCGGACAATAAATGCTCTAATTTATGGCCAGTATAATTCTATCTTTCCATTTCTAGTGTCTAACTCCTCCCTCCCTGTTACTGATGAACTAATCTTTTCACCAAGTCTCTGAACTAAATCAACAAGATGAACAACTGAACTAGATGAACTGAACAAAGTGAACTAGATAACCTACTAAGGTTTAACTAAATGAACTAGACGAACTCATAAACTAAACCACTAGGAGACTGAATCATACCATTCTAGTTCAGAGTGAACTGCTTACAGGAGACAGCACTCAACAGTGTCACCTCTGGTGATTTAGAGGTATAAATTTAGGATCAAGAGAGAGAGAGGTGTGGGTCCCCAGTTACAACGGCCCTATTCCGATAGGGCCGTTTTCTGACTGGGATATCGATTGCTTATGAAGCATAGCAATTGATCGCCGGAGCACCGAACATGGTGCTTCGAAAGGTAAGTGGCAAAAATAACCCCAACCCTTCCTCTAATTCCAACCCTAACCCTCCCCTTCCATTACCTTAACCCTAACCTTCCCTTCCACGCAGCCTGGCCCTAATTCTCCCTTCCCGGCAGTCTGACCTTCCACTGAAGTGGCAGGTCTGGCGGTGGGTCCGGCAGCGGCCTTTTCTAAAATTGAAATTAGAAGGGTATTCAAAATAGGGACAGCTGAAAAGGAACTTTCGGTTGTCCCTATTTCACAATACCATCTTTCAAAGCGGGAACTTCCACCGGAGAGAGAGTGATCTTGCAGGAGATTATGTGTTTCTTTTCTCTGACTAGTGACCGACTCCTCTCTCCCAGTTCCTTTAGTTCGTAATGAGCTAATCTTTGTCAAGCCTGTGAGCTAAATGAACTAGTTCCTTTATTAGCCTGTGAGATAAATGAACTAGTTCACTTTAAAGATTCCTTTAATTCCTCATGAACTACCCATCACGAGTTTGTGATTGATGCCACGATCGTATACCACAGAATGTCAGTCACACCATATCTATGTAATCTATATCTGCTGCAGATCAGTGGTCAAAGTGGAAATTTAGAAGTGGCGGTATGGACTTTTAGAAGTGGCGGTATGAAATAATAGAAGTAAATGGTGAGTAGCACATGTGCCTCCCAGCACTGAGGTCATAAGTTCTATTCCTGGACAAAGGCCTTATTTGTGTGGCGTTTGCACATTCTCCCCATTTGGATTTCCTCTGGGTTCTCTAGTTTCCTCCCAGGCAGGCTGGTGGAGCTTGTGGTGGCAGACCAACAAGACAACGTAGTGCACATCTCCAGATCCCTAATATACTAGCATTAGATGTGGGATAATATTAGGGGTCTGTAATGGCACACTATATAATGTACAAGTGAGGAATATCATGGGACTGATACATATTATCATATTTGTGGACTCTGTGCTGCAATAATCAACACTTCCTTTAAACATGCTCACTACACCACACTACAGGAGGACAGGGCTGAGGGGGGTAACATTCACTTGATCCAGGTGCCATTAATCCACACTACACCTCTGCTCCCGCATATAAAAAACATGCTAGTAGGTTATTTAATTGCTAACAAAAATAAATTGCGGGTGAGTGAGATTGCAGGTATTTCTAACAATATGACAAAGATTTGTTATGTTCCTGACAGACACAAGATGGCAATATTTAAATATGAGATTTATGCTGTAACTCTAATTATCATATATTAATTTTACTTTTAATCATTTAAAAGTATTCAATATAGCACTAGAATACTAGATAGAATATGATATTTACAAAACAAACATTATAAAAAAAGCTAGGTAATAGCGGACAAAGTTGAATGTAAATGGGTCCTGCTCACAAATTTTAAATCTATAGAAAAGTAATGTTTTACACATGATGGCAAATGCTACATAAGGTAAAATGGACTGTATTGTGGAATGGGTGGAACAGCACTAGCATTTTGCAGGGAAAATTAGTCTAGCTGTTGCATGCAAAATAGACTTTAGTGAATGTTTGTATTGGGGTGGACCAGCAAGGCGTGCATTGCAGGAGAAAATGAGTTCATAAATCAGTGTGTTTTTATTTTTGCATTGTCTTGTGTGAGATATGTGTGTATTCTGTAAATGTTTTGTAGATATATGTTGCATGATTTGAATGCAGATTACAAGTGTGACTCAAAGGGCTCATCTGATTTAAGGATAACATCTTGGCAGTAAGCTTTAAAGTGTTTAGTGTAGTGTTTTCAATAGAAATATAAATATCAGTTGTGTTTTATTTTATCCTTTTGCAAGAGGAAATGTTGTAAGTTCTATTTTTGAAATGTTAAGTTTAAGACAGAAGGAGGACATTTAAGATAACATGGCAACATGACATTCAGATACCTGAGTTAAAACAGTTTGTGAGAGTAGATCAGTAGATGGCATTGAGATGATAATACAGTCCAAATGAGTGTATTAGTTTTCCGATGGATGTAATATAGATAGAGAAAAGCAATGGACCTAGCACTGAGCCTTGTGGTACTATAACGCTAAAAGTGGATACAGCAGATCAGACACTAAGGGGCTGATTCAGAGATGCACTTACACCTTTTTTTTTTAGGTGCAAGTGTACAGCTCGGCTAAACCATTTTTCAAAGTAAGGGGTGTCAATTAATGTAAAAATTTTTGCATGCAGGAAAAATACATTACTTTTACACAAAGAACTAAAATACTGCATAGCTTTATGTTTATTCTATAAAATAAAGTTAAGCTAAGAAACTTCACCACCTAATTTTAATTCAGATTTTACTATTTAAATCTGCCTCCCCTTGCAATTCAAAATGGTATTGCTCAGGTCTACACTTGCACCTAAAAAAAGGTGGAAGTGCAACTCTGAATCAGCCCCTAAAAGCACAATTTCATAACAATCAGCAGTATCAGATACAGCAGAAAGACCCAGGGTAAGTGAAAGGAATGAAGTAGAAAGAAAGAAAGCTTGTGAGAGTTCAGATCTTAAGACTGTACCACAGAGCTTTTTGATTACCGCAAGTGAATGATGTTTAAAATAAAACTTCAATGCATTCAATGAAATTCTGTGCATTTCCAGCACAGATACTAGAGTATAGGTGTCCTTCACAGTAAATTTGCATCAGGGTGTTCTACTTTTTAACGCTTCCCTCTGGGAGATCCTGGAGGGAAGTGATAGATGCCTTGGCTGGGACGGGGTTTGATGTTGTGATTTATGCAAATCACATATCGAAGCCCCTCCCACTGACCACCAATGAATGTTCAGAGTATTTCTAGGGGTGGGGTTAAAACCACAGCCTCAAGCCCAGTACGGGAGATATGACGACTCTGCCCAAAACCAATTTTATTACACAAAACAAACATGAACAATTTTTAACTTAACATATATTATTAAACAAAAATTATTCATTATTATTAAAGAATAATACACAAATGTAAGATTATTTTTTTTCGTTGCGAGTCCCCGCTGCGATGTTTCACAATGCGAAAGAGACAACCGAAATTGTCTTTTCAACTGTCCCTATTTTGAATGTGTAACTTTGTTAATTTTTTGTTAATTAACTTGTTAATTTTTTTATGAATGGGTGACCATACTCACCCATTTATTTTCGAGAAAGCCGACAGGGCCGCTGCAGGCCCTGACCACCGGAGAGGTGAGTAACCCTCTCCAAGGACTTAGGGTAAAGCCGGGGGTGGGGGAGTGGCTTAGGGTTAGGCTGCGGGTAGGGGGACTTAGGGTTTGGCTGAGAGGGGGGACACTTAGGGTTAGGCTGCAGAGGGACTGACTTAGGGTTATGGGCATACTTGTAGTATTGGTGACCCACGTGACGCACCCCTGCGGAGGGATCACGTCTTCTCTGCCTCGCAGCGGTAAAAGGTATAATGAAATAATATTGTTTAGATATTTAGGGTTAGGAGTTAGGGTTAGGATTTAGGATTAGGGTTTAGGGTTAGGGTTAGGTTTTGGATTTAGGGTTATGTTTAGGATTTAGGGTTAGAGGTAGGATTTAGGGTTAGGAATTAGGGTTTGGATTTAGGGTTATGATTTAAGGTTAGGGTTTGGATTTAGGGTTAGGGTTTAGAGCCGCAGCAAGGCAGAGGAGGTCACTCCGCCGTGCTGCTTGCTGTGTCGCGCGGGTCCCCGATACTACAAGTATGCCGGGTTAGGCTGCGGGGGGGGGACTAAGGGTTTGGCTGTGGAGACGACGACTTATGGTTAGAATTAGTGAAAGGGTATGTTTTCTTTACTTACCTAACAGAGCACCGTGTTCGGAACTGGCTGGGAGCAAACGGCCCTTTCGAAATAGGGCCGTTCACTATGGGGACCTGCACCCTTTTTTTCTATCTTTTGGGATTTAAGAAATCCCAATTTAAGAAATGTTATTGTATATGATAAATCTCCAGTTACACCAGACTTTACCATATAGTTTTCCATTAAATAGGAAAACTCCAGTAGCAACGACAACCAATATAATAAAGCAGTTTCTTTATCATCGAATTCCCTAGTACCAAAGGTAACTACTGTGCTGACTGCTTCCGGATAGCTATCCAGGTTGTAAAAGCATACATTATGCTGAAGCTATAAGCACCCTGGCTCTGCACGTCACAATGCATCCCTGACAAGAGCAGCATTATATCTGCATATACCGGCATCTGCGCAGGCGGCCAATCACAACAAGCCCTTCCATTCAGGAAGTAATGCAAGAAACCAATGCGTCGCCCATTGATATTGACAGTTATCCGTCCAATGAAAACAAGACATGGGCGGGCATACTTGTAACTTCCAGCCAATCACATACCAGCTTTCATTACTCTCTAGCAGTAGCTGTTAGCTGTGTGCAGGCTGCTTGGTTCGCACCGCAGTGTAGACAATAGCGCCATTGGCTCTGCATACCAGAGCACAGCTTGCCCATGGCTTTCTGTCATACAGCAAACTCATTGCAGCATTCCTCCAAAGAGAGGTGAGTGACTTTCTTCCTGCTGCCATCATATTGTCTCATTGGAGCTCACCGTGCAGTCAGGGGGTGGGTTGATGATCAGTGTCACAATGCAGTTATTGTATTCACTTGGGTCAATTGTCATGTGTAAGTAGCATGTGCACCCACCATCTCACGTCACACATAAAGTCATGCTAGATTTATGCTAGGAAATTCCCTGGGACTATAATCTGCTAGGAAAAAATATATACATGTTGTTTTAACTGTACATAGAAAGCAGGTGATATAAATTAATGGAACCTATAAGCTGTATGTCACATGTTTATTTCACTTTTTTTTGTATTGTAACAGTATTTCTTTTGTGATCTTATTTAATGGTTACTTAAAGCATGATACTAATTCTAGTTTTAAGCATATGACTACTTGATAATTCTGTTAAGATTATTATAATATAGTGACTTAAATTTTTTTAGCATGTATGGAAAGTTCCCAGTTACAATTACTTTTTAGGTTGTTGCTAGGTTGTTTGATAAGTATTATATTTAATTTAGAATAGTACCGCACTAACATAAATATAAAAAACATTCTTTACCTCTTCTTATTTTTTGTTTTTATAAGAACATGAATATCAAGCAGTAGGTTCAGGTCTGGTTCACTCAAAGCAGTAAATGAAAATGTAACTACATCAGTATTAAATATTTAATGTTTAAATAAAATAGGTGGCATATACTCTGTTCCAAACAATGGACCTGATCCAGAACTAATAACGTCAGGGGACTTTCATATATGTAATTTGTGTAAGTCCTCCAACAAGTAACATCAGCACATATGCACGCCAGATGTTACTAGATGTGACATACGGAACAGGGCTCCGTACATTAGAAGATACGATAAAAGTCCTGACCCTTCAGTTATGCATGCCTTGTAAGGACAGGATAACAGGATAGGCGTTCAAATGAAGGGTCGGGGGTGGGGAAGACCAGATAAAGACACATTACTAGACTCATAAAAGTTAAAGTAGGGTTCTGGACACGTAAGAACTACTACCAATAGAGTGGAGTGATGGGGGCGTGCACTCCCCTCTACCTTGTGTAATTTCAGACATTTGTGGCATCTTGTGGAATTTAAATGTGTATGGTACAATTTGTCCATAACTTATTATATATTTGTCCAGAAGTCAACAAATATATGTGACGAGAGACTGAGCAAAGCCATTATGGGCTGGATCCAGACTTAAGTAAGTGCTTGAAATTAGTTACTCTTGGGCTACACCATGTTGATTGCAGGGGAGTCATATTTCATCTGCTGCAAACAGTATTAGAGTTGAGAGGTGATGTTTCCTATCCCAAGTCTAAATAAAAGTGTGATAGTAAAGCTGGTCAGTATCTATGTGTAGTAAGCAATTAAAAGATATATCCCTGCATGCAAAGAATACAATTAACTTGGCTCCCCCTGAAATCAACATGGTTTAGCCCACAATATCAATCACTTAAGTCTGGATCCAGCCCTATGATATTATAAGTGTAGCTCAGTTCAGGGAGACCAGGCAAGACTATTAGTCTGTATTATTGTTGTTTTCAGGACAACTTCCCTGTAAATCAAGATATAGCATAAGGATATTTTGTTCTATAGGGTTGGTTTATTGGCACTTCTCCGAGTGCCCACATGTCTTCCCTCAGTCATGCTATGCTCCTTTCTCAGTCATGACATGCAGCTCTTATCTCCAGCCGCATGCAGCCTAATAAGTGCCTAGGTCCATAGTGCATGACCGCAGCTCTGATCTTCCTAGTACAGGACATTTCGCAGGGTCTGTAGCCCCGCACACACCTCCTACCACCTGATATCTAGTGGTTTTAGGCCAAGCAAAGATGGGCATGGGATTGATTCGCTTGCTGTTGCCATGGCGCCTGATTACACTTCAGCACGGAGATGGCAGCCTCCATGTCCCGTTCTCCTCCTGCGTCCTGTCACCTTCTCTGCATACACCCGAATCTGGGAGGGAAAAAACTATTATAGGGTGGCAGAGGAATGCTATGGGACCACTACCATACCTCTAATCCTCTACTATGAATGAGGAGTATACTATAAAGTTTTTATTTTATTGCAGGTATGCAGATACAGTTCATGCAGGTTTATATTGCCCTCTCAGGCCCAATGCAATGAAAGAACTAAATGCCTCCTATTACACTGATAGACAAAGATCTTGTCACAGGGCACCCCATGTGTTATTGCATATCTATTTTTTATGCTGATTTCAAGACTGGTCATAGATTCTATCATCCAGAGTTTTGAAGTTATGCTTTCTTTAAAAACAGATGTGATATATAACCCCTTTATAGAGCGTTTAAGGACCACTCCCTGTGGCTGTGTCACATGAGTCTGAGTGCGCACAGGTTGACCTACAGATGTTGGCACCCTGTGCACTGGTGGGTCTACTAACATGGCACCCTGTGTGCAGGGCAGCCCACAGATTTGGTGCCAAGCTGTTGTATAGACCATTACGTTCTGCTGAGGGAACCGTTAATGCTGCACTGCGTTTCTGTGCCAAGTGGCACAATGCCTAAAAATTATGTTAACAATCCGGACTATTTTTTTTTGCTACCTCTATGGTGCGGTATCTTTTGCACGTCAGAAATGTCGTTTTACTCCATAAATGAAGGAGAGCTATGAACTTTAATTTGGATTCAAAGTCGAAGAGCAAGATAATAACTGGGCCCCTCATAAGTGGTTTATCACTTGTGTTCGTCTCCTCACAGGTTGGACAAAGAATTCTTCGCACATAAATTTTCCTGTTCCAATGATTAGGATGGACCCGAAAGACTGAATTTGTCTGACAAACATTTCAGGCAACAGTTTTAAGTCAAGGCACACTCTGCCATAAGGCCTGTGTCTCATAATGAATAAAAGGCCTGTTCCAAAGCCTCCAGGAAAGGTCACTGAAAATATGAACAAGATTTAGAGCCTGTAGAGCATTGGTGGTGAATGAAATGATATGGTCCCGCCCTCAGACAGATAGCAGGCAAAAAAGAAAAAAGAAAAAAAAACTTCATATAAAAAAATACAAAAAAAACCAGACCAAAAAAGCATCAGATGCCCTGTATCTGTGGTCAGTAGTACTGCAGCAACACAAGAGAATCCAGAGGAAAAAAAGAGAAAAAGGGAAAATCAGAGGAAGCAAAGGGGTGATAGAAAATATAACATAAAGTAAAAGAAAAACAAACGCCAAAAAAAACTCCATAAAAAAAATACTAAATAAACTTTAAAAAACATGCCATAAAAAATAAAAAAAAAAACAATACCAAAAAACCATTGGACACCCTGTATCTGTGGTCAGTGGTACTGCAGCAACACAAGAGTATACAAAGAGGAGAAAAAAAACATAGAGAAAAGGGGGAAGACTGACCAACGCAAACCTGGAAAACCAGTTGCGAGTAGCAACATCATCAATACCAGCTAACATCACACTCCTCACCAAAGAGAAGCAGTTCCAGCCATCACATTAGGGGTGAGTTAATTACATTTTTGACCAAATATAGTAGGCTATTTTTAAGTTAAGTTGTATGTAATATTTTGTTACATAGATAGCGTAAAATAGTTACTACTCATGCGTAGTAGCTCTGCATCGACTACGCTTATAAGAAGAAAAATTCTCAAGTGAGAATCCGGTTCTATACCATACCTATATCCATGCTGCTGCCTTGAAAGAAACACTTGGGAGCATGAA
>WWET01001010.1:105945-118657 GCA_011038615.1 Limnodynastes dumerilii
CTCCCGTTTCTCCTCCCCCCCTTATTCTTCTCCTTGTTTCCCCTCATTTAAAAACCCAACTGCAACACTGACATATTGTCAGTATTCGTGATTACCACCAGTTCCTCCCGAAATACATTTCTAAAGTATTTTTATAATTCTATAAATTCACTTGTGTGTCTCCTTGTTAACACACTGGGTGTTTTGTTTAATGATTGTAATGTTCTACAATGCCATTATGATCTTTTGTTTCCTATTGTTATATTGCTGTTGTCAAAATAAAGAGATTAACAAAAAAAAAAAAATCATGCTACATCCTACATGGAACATATGTTATGATGTTTTTACTATTAAAACACGTAAATCAGTTCACTGAGATCTAGTAAATTATTTGGCAATTTGAATGATCTGAATAACGTGTTTAGAGGTTACTGAGCAGTGATTGGAGAGAGCTTTTGAATTGTAGATATTGCTGAAATAACCTTATACTACTTTCTCGTATAGGTGTGGAGCTGTNNNNTGCTGATGTGTGTGGAACCAAGAGAAACAACTTTGAATTGCTGGCAGAATTGGAGCACGATGCTGGTGTGAGTTCTTTACCTTACAGTTCTGTACTGGAAATATGTGGAGCATTGCAGTAGTCCTGGAGATGTTACAGCTTGATATAGCTGTGCTTTTCACGTAACGTCCAAGCTGTGTAGACCTACAGTCGCTACAGTCTCTTTGGCAAGTTAATTTGCATTGCCTACTGCTCTTTAATAAACCACTGATGGTCCAGTTCTTGATATGGATGAAACCACGGTTTATACGTAAAGATTTCCTTTCAATTTAGGCTAGTTCTCCAGAACAGTGTATGTTTTGTTTAATATTACAGAGGCATCATTGGACTTTTGTATATGATCTGTAATAATAATATCTGTGATTGGATTCACTCTCTTTATTTTGCGTTCAAGTACTAGGAGGAAGTAGAGCAAACTCTGTATACTGTTCAGTTTAGTTAACCAAAAGACATATTAAAGTATTGTGGCCTGAGAACACTTTAAGATGGCCATACACTATACTGATTATTGGTCCCGGCAGGAGGTAGCCCGATAAATGGGACGATTCCGCACTAGTGATAATCCTGGCAGAACAGGGAGGGGTTGTTAAGTTTAACAGGATCCAAAAAAAACCTGTGGGCAGTTGTGTGTGGCCAGTCCACTCCTGGCCAGAGTTCTCTGACTCCATAATTACTGGCTAGTAACAGCCGCAATATAATAATAGAGCAGAGACAGAGTAACTCAGCCGAGGAGCTAAAGGTAGAGGTGCAGGTGAAATCTGCAGCTTGGGCCTGATATGGTAAACATGTCATAAGATAAAATGATTGGACTCAAGCATTATTTGACCATTTTATCGCCGTCTGAAAATAGAAAACCTAACCATACGTTACAGCGGTGTTTAGTCCAATCACCCGATAAATGGATGATCAGACCAATAATGGCTCTAGTGTAGGGCCAGCTTTACTGTTGCACCCTCATGGCTTTCAAAAATCTTAATGTGTAAGCAAGATCCAATATCTTAATCGCATCACTGATTTCAGACTGGTTTCTAAAAACTGTACTTTGCATAAAGATCTACAGAATGGAAGAATAATTCCATCTGTAATAAAAATGTAATGGTGAGTGGCACATGAAAAATAAATCTTCCCTCCCAGAGGTAACATACCTTGTGATCCGTCTCATTAGCAAACCCTTGGCAGCCTGACTGCCCACAGAGGGCCTTATTAACACCTAAGAAGCTTTTCCCGATATGATCTACTACACATGCATAGTAGGTCATACACGCAGTCTACATACCAGTTAGCTTAGCTGGAAAGAGTTGGCCTTAAGCCACCTCGGGGAGGGATTTAGATTAGCCGGGGAGGGAGAGGCATTCTTAAGAAGGAAACCGCGCATGGTTACATAATGTAGTCCTATGGCATTTGTAAGTGTCATAAAGTACCTAAAAACAGGGGGGGGTTTGAGTTAGGGGCAGGACGAGTGAGTTAGGTCTGGATCTTTCCGCACCTGACTCTCTCGTAGGTGTGAATACGGTCCAGAATCTTCACTTCTGCTGTGGTTGTATCGTCAGCCATTAGTAAGGGGCTAAATATTTAATTCATTTTATGCAATTTGTTTTTATTGTTTAAATGCAGGTTTATTGCTTTGCTATGGATTCCAAGCACAAACAGCCACTATAATCTATTTCCAGTGATAAGCTAAGTGCTTTATAATGCGCATAAGGAACATTTTGTTCCCATGTGTACACTAATGCATTATACTTCAGATATTTAACTGTCTGTTTTTGGGGGTGGGGGGGGGGCAGAGGACATCGTTCTGTCCCCAGAGCAGCAGTCATCTAGTAATTGTCTTCTGACTGAAAGGCATTGCTGTTATTGGAGAAGAATCAAGCTCATCATGCTAATAATACTAGATTTCAATTAACCTAGCCCTGGAATCCGCATCCATAGACCTGCCCCCAGCATTTCCCAAGTTCTTGTCAAAACCGTCTCATAGCTGGGAAATCGTGCAGCATGTACACACTGACTGAACATCAGGTAAGATCGTCAGCGATCATCATGGGCTGTGCAAACCGGTTAATACTGTTATCAGCAGTGTTACTGGACAGATATTCTTGGGTATGGCCCAGGTTTTGGAGAGTTTCAGAGGGTTTGTCTTCATGTGATGTGGACATGATGTTGTAGTTTAGGTGCATTGTGAGCAGTCCTAAATTTGTCCTAGTTTTTTTAAGGTATGTGATGATAGGTCTGCTGGCTCTTTCTACCGCTATTGCTACACTGAAGGGACACTAACGAAACAATCTACTTTCTTTAACCATTCTTTATTCATAGGTGAACACAATCAATGTGAGCTTTGATGGGTCATTACTGGTGTCAGGGACTAAAGAAGGAACTGTGAGCATTTGGGATGTTGCAGAATCCTGTTTGTTGCATCAACTTCCTTGCCACAATGGATCAGTTCTTGACGTTGCTTTAAGTCCTGGTAGGTATTCAGTTTCTCTTATTAACCATAAGAATTGGCATACAGTATAAATCTCAGTACAAACTGTAGTCCTTTTATTTATTGATTCTAAACTAATGACAAACTGTTTTGTTATAACATTAGAAATGGAAAAGGTGTGGATAGATACTCCTGTAAGACCTTACCACTTCTAGAGAAGGCCATTATGTACATGCTTTATGAGAACGCCAGTTCATGTTGTGGGGCTTCTGAGAGTATGACTAATGCCATCAGTATTCCTGCAGATACCAGACATATCCTTTCCACTGGAGAAGATGGCTGCCTAAAAATAACTGATGTTCAAACAGGAATGCTGATCTCCTCTCTTCCTTCAGGAGAGGTTCAAAGGTAATGTTACCTACCTGAGTATATACAAGCCCCTAATATAGTCTTTCCATGAATCCCTTCTCGTGTACAATAATCGTTTAATTGCCACAATGTATTTCTACCTCCATTAATTAATATCTGGGTACTTTTCTGTTTCTGAATGCAGTTTTGTTGGATAAAAGCATTCTGCATAACCTGTCCGTTAATCTGTGGCAAAGTTTACATATCAGAGTACGTGTGTGGACAGGTCTTATAAATGGATCTTATACATAAAGCTTTACCCTACCTGATAACTACACAGGTTAGAAGCTGCTGCTACTTCTGCAGGCTCTGCACTGCTGCACATCCTACTCTTATGCTTTATACCACACATAGGCAACCTCTGTTCACCCAGATGTGAAACTACAAAACCTTCTCATGCTCATCTATGCTTATGCTGTTAAAGGATGCTGGGACTTGTAGTTTCACAACACCTGCAATGCCAAGGGCTGCCTATGCCTGCTTTACAGCCTTTGGGTTTTGGTTTTTCCACACTCCACCACCAACTATACCAGTATTAGAATCCAGCATTTTATATTGCTTAGACTAAATATATTGAAAGCAGTGGTGGTTTCTTGGCTGTTTTTTTATAATTGTCTGCTCCCCTCTATGCCGGCTTGCTTTATTCAGGTTTAGGAAAGTCATTGGCTGTATTAGTCTAGGACTATTTCCACTGTAGGGAAGATGTGAAGCTGATGCCTGGCTGCAGAGGTGACCAGCTGCAGGAGAAGGGCTGATGCAGCACATATAGTTTGCTCTGTCCTTCATTCTAGATCTCACCATGACAGCTGTTTCTTTGTCAACACACAATCACTTTCTGTAATGTCTGGGCAGTAAGAAGGAAACAAAGAAACAGCTGAGATATGTACTTATGTAATAATATGTAACTGTAATCAGCACTGACTGCCTTGCAAATATTAGTATATAAGTGGTGATACCCAAGATTTAAACGGTAAAGTTGTCAAGTGCTGATTCCCAGAACCCAGATAAAAATGCTCATAAAAGCAGGGGATGTAAAAACAGTAATGTAATTCATGATAGAATACATACCACATCAAATAAAAATAATTAAATAAACATTCAAACTAAAAACACAGTAGGCTAAAAACAAGAGATGGTGTCTCGTACCATGCTGATGGTAAACACGTGCAGACAGGCGGCTAAAAGGAGCTCCAGATACCAGCCAAGATGGAAAACACTGTCGGCAAGGGACCACTGACGCATTTCGGGCAGACGTGCCCTTTCTCAAAGCTATGATAGGACGTCTGCCCGAAATCCGTCAGAGGTGGTATCCTTCTAAGTGTGGTTCGTCGTTCCCTGCTGACAGTGTTTTCTATGTTGGCTGGTATCTAGAGCTCCTTTTAGCCGCCTGCCTGCACGTGTTTACCATCTGCATGCTATGAGACACCACTGTGTACCACAGCCTACTGTGTTTTTACTTAGAATACATCCCACATAAAAAGATAAATAATGAAATAGATAAACATTCAATCATGTGAATTACATTACTGTTTTTACATCCCCTGCTTTTATGAACATTTTCATCTGGGTTCTGGGAGTCAGCACTTGACAACTAACCGTTTGAATCTTTAAAGGGGTAGCACCACTTATATACTAATACTTGCCGGTCAGTCAGTGCTGAGTACAGTTCCCTATCATATTTTTCATTTTACACTTTTGGCGGTTGTGGACCCTCCAGGGACTGGGATCAGCAGAAGACCTTTTTTTTAGCGCAGTTTTTTTCCAGCATATTTCTAGTTTGTTCAATATGTATTTGATTCAGGTGCTTCTGTTGGAATGGGCACACTGTTCTGTCTGGAAATGACACTGGGGAATTGCTGGCCTGGGATCTTCTTGGAGGAAGAATTCTTGAAAGAATACCTGGACATTCAGGTAGTAAAAACAACTCCACCTACAATTATTTATTTTTTATATAGAGCTATCCGCTTTACAGAGAATATTTATGATTCACATCAGTCCCTGTCCCTATTGTAGCTACATACAAATGTCCCTAACATACATACATACGGCTTGTGGGAGGAAACAGGAGCACCCGAAGGACACCCATGTAAACACGGGGGAAACCAACAAACTCCGCACAGATAAGGCCTAGTCAATCTAGTTGCTCCTAAATCTTAGACTACTTAACTTGACTGAGGCTCCTATTTATTTAATATATACATGATTCACATGTAAATAACCAAGACCTGGCTGGCATAACTTAATGTCAAGACACGAAGGGCCCGATTCAATTGACCACGAAGATGGGAATAAGCTCAAAGTGCACCTATTCCCGTTTATGATGGTAAGAAAAATCCACAGATTTTAATTGTTCTGAACATGTAACAGTCACGGTTTCTAATATTTCAGTTTCAGTTTAGACACATGTGTAGTGTATCAAACAGCAAATAGTGTATTACCGTGTGCTCACTGAAACGTTCAGAGTTTTTGTAGCATTTACAATATATGTTGCCTCGAACTTAAGGCTTCCTAAAGTGATGCTTTATGCACACTTGGCAGCTATCATAATGCTTTGTACTGTTGGACTGTAATAAGATTAAAACCTGATTCATAATTTAAAGGGGCAATATTTAGTTTAATCACCAAGCCATGAAGAGGTAGATCATTTAAGGGATGAGCTTATTTGCATACTCCCCAAAGTTATGGTGTCTTTAGGAAAAAAAAAATGTAAGGCTTTGTGCCAAAAAAAACAAATCTTATGTAAAACATTTAGTGTCTGAAGTGTCTTTCTGTATGAAACAAATGCCCTGTCTTGCATCTGTTCTGCAGATGTCTTGATAAATTCTTACTTTAGTCGGTCACTGTGCCTGTAATAAAATTCATGTTAAATCAATGGATATTACTTTTCATTTGACCGCTATAAATATAATAGCTTAATGTCTGATCCTGTTATTTCACATTCTAAATTTTAGCATTGTAAACAATGTTTGTTTTTTCTGCAGATGCGGTATCGTGTATGTGGATGAATGAATCCTGCAACTCCATTATTACAGGCTCAGTCGACAGGCAGCTCCTCTTCTGGAAACTGCAATACTGAGCTCTTACTTTCCGTTTTTCAGTGTACAAAACTTGATTTTAAACCAATATCTGTTTTTATGTAATGTACAATACCATATCAAGGACTGTGCCTTAATCCCTCCAACCTTCTCTTCACATTTGATGTAAACCTGCCTTGCACATTAACCTACATAGTACGCAGGAATTCCTTTATGTAGCAATGGATAATATCCATACGACTGATGACGGAACAGTCCTTTGTTTCTTTATCTGCTTTCTAAACCTGTCCCCACAATTGTCATGAACAAGTGCCTTCTCCTGTTCAGATCTGTGTACCAAGACTTTACTGAAGTATGTGCAACTGGTTTCATTCTCCATTTAAAACACTGGTTCAAGAGATTCATTTGAGGAAATATCACAACACAGAAAATAGACAATTGTCTCTCACTGATGGTTTTAGCTGTTAAGTTACTCAGAGCTTTGATAGCTGCTGGGCAAAATTGTGGAGGGCAATCAGTTTTCTGAATCAACATTAATATTTTTATTCTCTTTGAAGACAATGAAGTATAAACTGATTATTATTATTGTATATAGTATTACCACTTGTAATTCATTTGCATTGCCAGTCATATGTGCTTAATTGTAGATGATAGACTAATCCCTCATTGCTTAGAATCTAAAATAGTGGGAATAGTGGAGGTTTTATATTTGTCATAGTAAAACATATTGCAAAATAACATTTTTTCCAGTATTACATTACATCCAAAGGGATTCAAAAAATACTAAACTTTTTGCCCATTAAATGCTTTTACCAATTTTTTGTTTGTAAAGTGTAAATCTTTTACTTCATGTAAGACAGCAGCAGGGTGGTATTCTTGTGGTCCATGCCAGGAGGGCAGGCCCTTCTTTACTTGCATTTTTTTTTAACTTGTTTTATAGACATGTATTCAAATGTATGCCAGATAATGTAAAGAGGATCTGCATTAAGAATGCAAGATTTCTTTTCTCTACTACAGTGAACTTCTAAGAGACTTTATGATATTGGGCTATAGTGATCTATAATGTAACTCTGCATGTGTGATCTCAAAGCATGCCCTACAAATCAATTCAATAAATGTGGCTGAAACATGACTGTTGGCAGGCGTTTCTTGTCATCTTACAAGCACAATAAGATATCAGCGACATGTCGAACTGATAGCTCCTTTAAAACAAATGACAAGTTGCAGGTGTACGGAGTGGATTGTAAGCCTCTGCTGCACACTCTCTTTAACAAGACAGTTGATTAATATCGGGGTCTAAAAAGCTGGGTACACCACTTTTTTTCACACAATAATTGTTTGAATCAAACGATTACATGACGGATTAACATGATATTGTTGAAGTACACATACACGATCAAACTATATTGTGTGATCGCTAATGGCATAGTTTGAAATTATTTTATAGACTGCTTAATTTGCCAGATGAGTGATGCGTTGGCAGTAAAATTGTGGGAGCTTACCATTACAAAAATCATTAAAGAAATTGGATTGTGAGAAACAAAGTGTAATGTGTGCCCTGCTTAAGATGTAATCATTTGCTGGAATTATCCTTCTAGTCCGTAAAATAGTCCAACATTTTGCAAGGTGTGTATGTTACAGAAAGCTTGGCCTAACATATTTTGCCATACCCCTCTGTAATTATATCACTGACACCTAGATCTCTTGATGTAAAATGTAATGAATATCACATTACAGCTCTTATAGAGCAACATATGTATTCTACATCAATTAAAAAAAACTTCAATAAAACAATATATTTTTCCAGTTGTGTTCTGTATTTTGTTATAATAAGCATATGTTCATACACAAAGCCTTTAATGATCTATAAGGGTCATTCATCGACACCATATTCCAACAGTCATTGCTGTTAGGTGATCTCAAATGGCTGGTTAGGAACAGGAGCCTTTATCACTAACTCACATGAACCGATGCCTAATGTAATATAACACTTCCATTCCATTTTAATAACATTTGAAGACTGATAAATCCCTGGGCTGGAATTCAGTTCATGAGAAATTATTCTGCAGCTATTTAACTACAGGTGAAACTCAAAGTTTCAATATCATGCAGAAGTTCATTTATTTCTGTAATTCAACTTAAACAACATTACATGCAAAGTGAGATATTTCAAGCCTTTATTTGTATTAATTTTGATGATTAAGGCTTAGAGCTTAAACCCCAAAATCTAAATTTCACAAAATTAGAATAATGTGAAAAGGTTCAATAGTGTAGGATCAGCAAATTATTCTAACACACCTGCAATGGGTTCCTGAGCCTTTAAATGGTCTCTGTCTGGATCAGTAGAATTCACAATCATGGGGAAGATGCTGACCAGACAGTTGTGCAGAAAACCATCACTGACCTTCAACAAGGAGGGAAAGCCTCAAAGGAAATTGCAAAAGAAGTTGGATGTTCTCAAAGTGCTGAATCAAAGCACATTAATAGAAAGTTACATGGAAGGGCAAAGTGTGGAAGAAAAAGGTGCACAAGCAGCAGGGATGACCGCAGCCTGGAGAGGATTGTCAGGAAAAGGCCATTCAAAAGTGTGTGGGAGCTGGAGTTAGTGCATCAAGAGCCACCACACCCAGACGGATCCTGGACATGGGCTTCAGATGTCGTATTCTTCTTGTCAAGCCGCAACAAACAAAGTCAGAAATATCATACTGGGCTAAAGAAAGAACTGGTCTGTTGCTCAGTAGTCCAAAGTCCTTTTTTCTGATGAGAGCAAACTTTGCATCATTTGAAAACCATGGTCCCAGAGTCTGGTGGAAGAATGGAGAGGCACAAAACCCAGATGCTTGAAGTCTCCATAACACCTCAGCAGTGCCACAGACTGATAGCATCTATGCCACGCCACATTGAGGCAGTAATTCATGTAAAAGGGGCACAAACTGAGTACTGATTACATATGCATGATTATACGTTTCAGAGGGCTGACATTTCTGTAATTAAACTTTTTATTTCATGTAATCTAATTTTGTGGGATTTTGATTTTGGGGTTTTCATAAGCTGTAAGGCATAGTCATCAAAATGAATACAAATAAAGACTTGAAATACCTCACTTTGCATGGAATGAGTCTATATAATATATTAGTTTCAGCTTTTAATTTGAATTACAGAAATAAATGAACTTTTGCACGATATTCTAATTTTTCGAGTTTCACCTATACATCCGCACATCAACAGGAGGTAAGGTCAACGTGGACAAAGCGTGGATTTAGCGCAGTAATATGCTTTAGTTACTATTTTCAAAGTTAAAATTATATATGTACAGAAATTCTATTGTACAGTTGTAATCTTATATTCTCTGCAGTGGTCCTTTTAAATGGCACCCCTCTGTCCTGTGTAGATGTTAGGTATAATACATAAAGTCAGAGTGAGTTAAAGGGAAAAAAAATAGTATTTAAACTATACTATATAGTAGGACTAAATAGAAAATATTCCCAACTCACATTTCCAAAGATTGCAATACCTCAAAACTTGTAATTAGTTTATCAACAAATAAGAGAAAATGATGAACACTATGTTAATGTTCTATTGTGTCTGTACCATGTGCAATAAAATTTCAAACCTTTAACAAGAGGCCAGTTAATTTAACTGTACTGAAACACAACCGAACAGATGAGAAACACACACACACACACGGCAAGGTTTTCTATTAGTTACGTGCATAGTCTATGAGCAAAGCATGGAAAACGTTATGCTTATTCAATATTATAAAGCTGTAAGACCTATTCTAACTTTGTAACTGTGGGAAAGTGCTGATGTATACAGAAGAACATGGAGGCATAGAGAGAGAAGACCAAAGAAAGCATTTAAGCAATAAAAGGCTGGTAAACTCTGAAGCAGTATTCACAATTAAGATACAGATATCCTGTGACAGTATAATGAATATATTTATTTTGAATACAAAAACATATATTGTGCAAGTATTTGTCTTTAATAATTTTGCAACACTGATCGCATATTTAGCCAAAAAAAAAAAGCCTGCACTTTAAACATGATCCATTCTTAGGAAAATAGTTCTTAACCAGAATATAAAACTACAGCATTTTTTTCCATACACACTTACTTCCGTAAAAGAATAGTGCACTTTTCTTGCTCTGATTAAACAGACATAGATTTAGACATCGAGTCAATGCAGGACATTTCACTCGTGGCCCTACATCGTAATCAAAATATATTTTCCAATGCATTCGGCTATGACTGCTTGTAAACAGGATTTGGATTAAATAAAAGATAAACAGCTTTCTACCTAGTAAAGGTAAATTAGCATGTACTTTATTGATTTTACTGAAATTATCTTGTTTATACAATACCAATGTTAACATGCAGTAGTAGAACTCTAGCTCTCAAGGAGGATCCCCTGCACTGGGTTTATTGTAAAATGAAACCTAGCTCTGCCAAGGTTATAACGGAGAACACATCAGAAAGATCCCACTTAAACCTCAGGAACAGAATGATCCATTAAGCTCTTAATCACGCTGGAAGCCATTCTATGGGAGGAAACAGACAAATCAAAAAAAGGTCATGTTCAGAACATTACTTGACAGCAACATTCATTTTTAAAAGCACAGCGTTAAATCAATGGTTCTGGTGGATCTTCTAACAAGTCCTACCCACCAGACTGTAAATAGTTCAAATACAAATTTAGGTCCGGATTCAGCTACATAGTTTTTATCTTAAGTATGTTGTTTTAAGAATTGAGCTACTACGCATGCGCAATCTACGTACAGAAATGGTACGCAGATAGTGTAAATAAGCTACTATGCATGTGTAGCTCAATTCTTAAAACAACGTACGCAAGACGAAAACTATGGAACTGTAAATCTGGACCTTAGTTATTTCACCTCAATTTTCTATAAAAAAAATTTTTTTAAAAAGTTTTAATTTTTTTATAGTGTGGTTATAGTATCATCACCTTTAATCATTTTACATATACTTAATACTTCAGTAAAGATCTCCAAAATATTAAATGGACTAATTCAGACAGAGCAGACAATCAAACGGCAGCAGATGACAGGGTGTTGGTCTACAGAAGTTATTTTAGGGTCATTCCACAAGACATCAACACAGGGTTTCAAACTGACCATATCAGATTGTAATGCAATTCAGTATAACAAATGCTGGGTGTAAAGAAAACCCCCAAACCTAAGGCTGATACGTGCTCTGGGTTTGAATTTATGGACTGGATTCACAACACCGAAATATTTTACTTACGTGCCTATTTTTCCTATTATAGCTACTACGCACGTGTAGTAACTATTTTACGTTTTGTTACGTAGATTGCGTACATGCAGTCTTAGTTAAATTTGCAGTATGTTTCAATAAAAAATTTCAAATTCAAAATGTTGATTTTCTCCACAAGACAATTTTTTCATTTAAAAAAAAAAAATAATAATTCTTCAGTACTGTTACGTTCCAAAAGTTGTTGTCTGGGTTTTTCTTTTTATTTAATATCATAATGGATCACTGGCTATAAGAGCTTTTATTTTTGAGTGATGCATGATTCAGTATCTTCTCCAGTTTCAGTCTGTGTTAACCTTTGTTTTACCCCAAGTCTCCATGGTAGCCCAGCAAAGCACAGGCTTAGACAGTTCCCATTTTCATTATTTTAATAAACAGTTCGAAGGGAAACCTCTCATAGCAAACGATTCTATCATGATCCCAAATTGTATTATAACAAACTGAATTGAAATTAGAGACAACATTTCTCTGAAATGGTGTTGATTTGTTGTGGAAGGTCCCGTTAGACTCTAAATGTTACTCTAAAGCAGGGGTTCTGA
Source organism: Limnodynastes dumerilii (assembly GCA_011038615.1). Classification (NCBI taxonomy): domain Eukaryota; kingdom Metazoa; phylum Chordata; class Amphibia; order Anura; family Limnodynastidae; genus Limnodynastes; species Limnodynastes dumerilii. The sequence goes on from WWET01001010.1 coordinate 118,174, forward strand.
ACCCCATCCTCAAGTACCACTAACGGTCCATGTTTTGTAGGTCTTCCTGCAAAACCTGTGGAGCTTTCAAAATGTAACTGTCAGTTATGAGCCACCTCCAGCAAGGAGATTTAAAAAAACTTGGACCATTAGTGGTACTTGAGGACAGGGTTGAGAACCCCTGCTCTAAATGATACTCCACAGCAAATCAACACAATTTCAGAGCACCCAGAAAGTTTAGAGCAGGGGTTCTCAACCTCTGTCAGGTGGTATGCGGCAGGCAGCCGCAACGGTCCTCTGGCTGGAAAACTGTAATGTTGTTTAGTATAACAGTGCCAGCCTTAAGCTGATTTTTACTCACCGTGGGCCTGATCCAGACCTACGACCGCGAGCGCCCACAGCGTATGATCGCCCGGGCGTATAAACTTTCACGCCCATGACACTCCCATTGATTGTACCTACTTACGGCGGCTGAACCCTACCCTAAGTTTTTCCAGCGTACGTG
>WWET01001010.1:120249-140232 GCA_011038615.1 Limnodynastes dumerilii
CATTTTTGCAAAGTGGTACTTCCCTGGTTCCTTAGCAGGTAAGTGGTACTCAACAAAAAGAAGCTTGATAACCCCTGGTTTAGAGGGTTTAAGAGGGATGTCTGGGCAAGTTCTCTCAATGTAAGCACATGATATATGAACCAGTACAGGGACTTGGTTAAGCGTTAGGACAAGCATTTCCGAAATGTATTTTATAGTTGGAATATAATCAGTGTCATCAATGTGACTAGTTTAGTGTATCGCAATTATGTACTAATTGTGGATTTATGGAAATTAAATTTCTGGTGCACAAGAAACTGGCAACCTGCAGGGAAAAGACTTGTTTTTCTAATGATCAGAATTACCATTACATATTAAAGCTGTAGTAGTGGAAACTATTTAATAAATCAACACAAAGCCAGACTCCATGTGATATCAGTAATTGTTTATTGTGTTCTTTTATAGATACACCTACTGAAAAGCATCTACATTCTCCAAATCAATGTAGCTACAGTCATTGTGTAACACAGCTGCTTGTAGCTCCTCATTTTTTAAGCTGTGGTAGACTTACTCACGCGCTGAGTGTGTGTAAGTCACCTGACGTTCATAGTTCTAGATCAGGCTCCAAGTCAGTCAGCTGTTCCACGTGTACTTCCGTACATGCATTGTACCACAGTTACACGCGGAAGTCCCGGAACTGGTTTCCGTACGTCCAGAACTTTAGTACACGGAACACGACAGACGTCCAAGCACACTTTATACACACAGTGGGCAGGGCTTCCCATTTAAAACGTACAGTAAGAGCTGGGTTTAGCCCTTATGTCTTGTCCACGTTTACACTAACAAGATAAGGTGGGTTTCTGAATATTAAGAGTCAAGAACTCCATGTCATTGAGAGATCGCCCTTTTCTCTCACGTACAGAACCTAGGAACAGGCGGACCTATGTCCACAATACACTGCTAGCTCTGGATCCAGTTCTTAATGTTTATGTAGGATTCAACTTACCTTTTCACCATGTGCTCAAAAATATAGGACGGCATTACAGTGAGAGTGACTATGTTTCCAGAGCCTGCCAGTATGTCAGCCACCTGGGAATCCTGGACAAACAGAGCAAAGGGTTACATTTAATATGCTGAAAATACATTCACATTTTAAAAACATTCATACACACAACTCAAATGAACTCCTTAAGATGATAGACAGAGACCATATGGCTCCTGATCACCTCAATTTTAAATGGTCTATGCAAATAAGTAGCAGAAGTTGTAGGTATCCCCCAATATTTGGAGAGAATTATGGAGAAACATACAAGATTATGAAAGAATAAAGGTAGGCTGCGCTCACTTGTGAAATTGGGCAGGAAGCGTGTGTGTGGGGGGTCTGATGCGAGCTGCAGGTCTCTTCAGGATTGTCCCCAACAGACAATACAAAATAGAAATATAAAACAGAAAGTGGAAAAGGAACTTGAGCGCAAGATCCTCTTCACTTTCTGTTTTATACAAGATTATGAGCCAGGGAGGGACATCTATGACCATGTATGATCAAATACTGCAAAACAATAAAATCCCCCACCCCCCCTCTAGCTGATACTTCCTTAATCAAGCCCCATACAGATGAAAATTGCCGCTTTCTAATGAATAAATCATACGATCACGTCTCAGAAAAGGATCCGCTGCTATTTATGTAACAGAAAAGACAATTCTCACTTTGCCTTGAGGGAAACTTAAGTGTTTAATAAAAAAATAATTAGATTAAAAATATTTTCACAAAATTTTTGCAATTCTTTGGAGGCAGAAAACACTTTTTATACCTTGAACTGTTCTTTGAATACCTGATTACTGTTTATTGAGTACACAACCTTAACAATTCTACCCCATTGCATGCTATGCAGACTTTTTCTAGGTAGCGAGTGTGTGCAGTGACCAAAGTAGAAGCTGCATCAGTCTTGAAAAACATATTTTACAGAATACCTAAATGCAGTTTTGTTATTTTATTGTATAAATACTAACATACCTTTATACCAATGACATTCTGACCATTGATTTCACAGAGGTTATGCTCTGTAAGAAGTCCGTTCCTTGCAGCCGAGCTGTCCTTAACAATGGAAGTTATTTTGCCATTTTTGAAAACGAATCCAACATGTCCACTGCTGTCTTTGTGCAATGTGATTGTGCGCTCAAATGGCCTGGAAAGAAACACTGCATATACATCACACAACTCAAATACTCAACTGTGAGTGACCAGTGACAGAAAAAGAAACACATACATTCCAGTGCTTCATACAATGTGCTCCGGGGCACCATATATTACAATAAGGATGATCAGTTTGTGAATGGGAGCATCGAAGACATGGTTCAAGAAAATGAAAGCTCAAAAATTGTCTAAATAAGCTCTACTTAGGTGGCTGGCCTTAATGTTTTTGTAGTGACAGAATAACGTCAGTAAAGGATGTTAAAGAGCAGCCAAAAGCATAATATACCTAAAATACTGGACCAGATCCAGATTAATGGGCATATTCTGTACGTTAGCCTCTGCAAGGAAAGGCTAGCATTCGGAATTTGGAATCCTCTCTTCTGTATGCAGGAGACACTCCCCCTGCCCTCCGTGAGAAAGGGAATTTCAAGCCCAAAACCCTACTTATCCTGCATGCAAGTCTGTACATGCGGATGTAAGATCGTACGTAAGGGCTTAGCCTAGCCCCTGCTGTACGATTAGCAATGCTATTCCCACCCACCATGCATTTCTCATACATATGGCGAGTGGAACATCCTCACGTGCAGACACTGCGCAGTACATACTGACAGGTCTGACATCATGAATTCTGGATCAGACGCATCATCACCTTTGGGATCTTGAGACTGTTATAACCAAACTGTAGTTAGAATTTTTGTTTGCTGAACTTGTTTTTCACTTAACAGCTGTGGCAAAGAAGCTGCAAGTGAATACCTCCATTTGAGTCAATGAATACAAAGCCTCTTTTGTAAGATGATCGGATCCTTTTATTTCTTAGTGGAATGTTTTCAGAGCATTTTTTTTCCTGAAAAACTCCTTAGCTACATAAACACTAAACAACGACTATGCTGAAGATTGTCATACACAGGGTGACCGCAGTGCTGTACAGAATACATCAAAATACAGCACAGACACACAGGGCAGAAATGGACATACAATGAATGACACTAAGAACCTTTTGACAGAAAATAATTGGATCACTCAAAATTCCTGAATGTTCCGATTGCCACTGAGCCAATCCTATTATGATTACTGCATCAGGTAGGGCAGTGTAAGAGTGGTCCCGATAATATAGGCCAGTATGTGTCCACTTTGCAGTGTCCTGAGCAAACGGAGAGCTATGGTACTTGCCGGGGACATCCCAGAGTGTGTATTCAACTATAGTGGTAAGATAACTTACAAACGCTAGAGAGCACGAATAACATTCCAGAATATTAACGCAACTCTTTAAAATGAGGTATTGATGCAGGCCTCTACACGTACCTTGGACAAACACCTCAGGATCAGATCACAGTCAACAAGTCTATAAATGTGAATTTAAAAGCAAGTTTGTACCAACCTGTCTCTAACAACCATAGAAATCTTCTCTCCAGCAGCTTGCTTGAGATACTTATGAGACTTATCAGAGCTCCAGCCTGCACAGTTCTCACCATTGATCTGTAGTACTTGATCTCCAAATTTTAGACCAACCAAAGAAGCAGGGGAATTGGCTTGTACAAGCTGAACAAATATACCCTGGAATATAGAAACAGTCTAAGTACAGTGATAGCATGTGATTAATAACACTTGCTTGTCTCTACTGATACAAAATAATCTTACATGCATTGATAAATGATGTATAAAGATTGCAAGCTACCAGGCCATCTATTTCTATAAAAAAAATAAAAAAATACAGCTAAAATGTGCACGTTACACAAGGGATTCTACCCATTACATGTTATTGCCACATTTTTATCGTATTCATGCTGATGAGTCTGTTTTTAAGTCAATTTAAAACTGCTTTTCTGGGAGCTTGGTCATAATCAGGGCTAACAGGATACATTATAATTACCTACCCTCGATCATCTAATAAGAAAATTAAAATATGTAAGTAAAGCTTCTAAAATCTTGTTCAAATTATCCTATGTACTGCAAGAGTAAAAAAGGGCTGTGTGTTTTGGCGCTGGTAAAACTAGAAATAAATATTAAAGGAGGCTAAAACACAGTATTATATAAAATGAGACACATTGATTACCATAAAAAAGTACTTGCTATCAATAAAGGTAATTAACAAATATTAGAGGGCTAACAGACAGTTTGAGGTAAATGAATACCATGTAAGACAGTCCTTAAAGTCTAAAACACTTCCTGGCAAAGGAGTCAATACCAATAAAGGAAGCCTAAAAATAGAATATGAAACCAATGAATCCTTAGGCTCAATATGAAGGAACGGCAAATAAAGTTGGAGGGAGACTGCTAAACAGGTAGTCTTCTCCTTTAAATCCTTTCCTCGGATCCTGCCGAGGTCAAGTGAAACGCGTAGTGAATCCAGGTTACATCGCTCTCCTCGCTTACTTTTTGCTTCTGTCAGGACTGGGTATCGTGTACATGCCGACGCTACCTCTGGACCTCACACCAGCAGTTACGTTTAAGGAATATGAGGGAAGTGGACAATTTTGAACTATTGTTTTTGCTGTTTGATCATGTGTTATGGTTTTTATAATGTATGACTAAATTGTGGTTTCTATATCCTTTGTTTCCTCATTAAGGATCTGAGGAAAGGATTTAAAGGACAGGACTCCCTGTCTGTTTAGCGGTCTCTCTTTAACTTTATTTGCCACTCCTGCATATTGAGCCTATGGACTCTATTGGTTTCATATTCTGTTTTTAGGCTCTCTTTATGTGTGTTTCACTCCTTTGTCAGGAAGTGTTTTAGATTTTAAGCACTGTCCTATATGGTATTCATTTACCTCAATAACTGTGTGTTAGCCCTCTCTAATATTTGTTAATTACCTTTATTGATACCAAGTACTTTTCTATGGTAATCAGTGTGTCTCATTTTATATAATACAATGTTTTAGCCTCCTTTAATATTTATTTCTAGTTTTACCAGCACCAAAACACACCCTCGTTTTACTTTTGGCTTTCTTTTAGAGTTGGGCCTCTATTAGTGTGAGTTGTGCTGCAGGTATAGCACTTTTTAATGGTCTTTTCTCTTTATATCCTACGTAATGATTTGTTTTCACAATAAATAACTCCCCAAAAAATTTTTTTTAAAACATCATAAAGGTTAAATGAAATCTGCTTACGTTGTCGATAGACTTAAGACGTAGACCAATCTTTCCATCCTGATCTTTACACAATATCACTTCACGAACTCCTTGTTTTATTTCTGCTCGCCGAATTCCCAGATCACTCCCGCTTATGGGCGCCACCATGTTATTTACTGCCGATGGTCTGGCTACCTGGAGCTTGATAAGCACAAAATATTTATGAGGTCATTGGCCTGGCAACACTAGACATCGCCGAATTCCCAGATCACTCCCGCTTATGGGCGCCACCATGTTATTTACTGCCGATGGTCTGGCTACCTGGAGCTTGATAAGCACAAAATATTTATGAGGTCATTGGAGAAGCCAGAGTAGAGCAGCATGCTAAACAGGACATTCTGATATCAAAAATAGGAGACATGGTTGATTCACGAGCAACATGTCATTCCATCATTGTGCAGTGCCAACGCTGTTCTAAGTCCAATTTATTTTATAACTAAAAGAAAATTGTCTCAAAGTATATTATAAAAGAATATTGATAAAATGATCAATAAGTATCAAACTAAAGACTTTTTTTTTCACAGAATCTCGATGGAAGGACGCTATTAGTATAAAGTAACAGAACAGTTCACACCGTTGCACATCAAAGACACACAAAGCTATCTCATGGTCTGCTAATTATGTCCCCATCCACAGTCTGAAACAAAAGAAAACTGAAAAGAAGCGGAAGTTTACACCTGTGCAGAACCATGTTAAATTTCAGGGAGTCCCATTAGTTTGCTTTTGCTTATTGCACACAGATACTGACCAGCTCTACTATTCAGCTGTTAGTTAGACTTGGGCTAGAAAACATCACGGACCAGATTTACTAAGCTACGGTTTGCAACAGTGGAAATGTTGCTCTTAGCAAAAAAAACAAAAAAAAAAACGATTTTAGCTCTCACTTTCCTATTGCATACTAGAGAATGTCAGCTAGAATCGGATTGGTTGCTATGGGCAACATCCCCACTTTTCCAAACCCGCACCTTAGTAAATCTGGCCCCATATCTCACCTCCAATACTGTTTGCCTCCCCAGCAATTCAACATGTTTTGTCCAGGTTTAACCCTTTACGTATTCCTCTTAGTCTCAAACTCTGGATCCAGTCTGATATTCTCAACTCCTTCAAGATTAAGTTCATTGACCCAAGTAGTCTAGGAGAGCATCTTTCACAATTTCATCATAACCCTAGTTACCATTACCACCCCACAACCTTAATACCTTCCACTATGCTCTTCTGGTCTATATCACAAACTTCTACACTGCAATTTTGTAACAGAACCTCTCTATCACAAGCAGATATTCCGAAGATGATTCACTTACTCCATCTGTAGGCACCAGAGACATATTTTTGTGTATTTCATCTTCACTGAGGTTTAATCCCATGTATAGTGAAAGCTCAGGATACAGTTTAGGATACAAGCCTAGGCAGAGAGAAACCATATTTTTTTATTCATTCAAATTGTCCAAAGTATCATTTTTGTATACATTATTTTCTTTTGGTGCATTGAAAAGCACAAAAACAGACACAAATGTTGTAACATAAAGCTTTTGTAATCACAAGGTGGAGCGAGAGCCTTAAAAACGAAGCACGTGTCAACATATGATGTGTGAAGGGTGACGGGTCCCTATACAGATGAGAGAGAACATGCAAAGAGGAACATTAAAAAGAAAAACATTCCCAGCAACAAGGACAAAGTATATTGGAAAAGACTAAACAAAACACAAGAAGAAGAAGTAATAATAAAATGCTTATAAGTACAGTTTTGGGCTGTTTGAGTGACACTGGACGGGATTCACAGATGAGTGTTTACTACGTGCACGTTATTACGCACGCACATAGCAAGGCAACACCCATAACACTCTCCTAGCAAGGCTTTCTGTGACTTACACCTCCATAGGGCACCAGTAACTATGTGTGTACTTATGCGCATATGCCTCTACCGTACGTGCGTACTAACCACGCCCTCAAAAACCCATTTAAATACCCCCCGCCCACTTTCACGTAACTTCGAACGTACGAAAAAAAAAACGCCTCTCCGTACATATGTCCCTAAGTGCGATTCACAAGTCAAAGTACGTACGTGCGTAAATACTTTGTAATTTGCGTGGAAAAAGTTACTACACATGCGCAGTTAATCCACACCTAAAAATATGCACGCAAAAACGTATCTGTGAATATTGCCCATTATCTCTGAGCTCAGTGTGTTCCCAGTGCCTTAAAATGGACGGTTGATTTAAAGGTCAACTATTCACTACCCATTTTTTAAAGACTTTTAGGGCTTATGTATAATGTTATATAACAGATGAATGTTGGATATCATTGGTTTTTTAAGGAGTCCATACCTCCATACTGAGATGCAGATGAAGATGCGGAAGCCTCGGATAAAAGTGCTGGATTAGCAGGGTTTGTTGCAAATGCAGTCTGAGCCTGACCAAAATAAGAACAAAACATTAGGAAACCTGGCACGTTTTAAAACATATATAGAACAATAGCACTGGGCACATGATTATATCTTACACACTCCCATAGGCTCTTATCATCTGGTTTAATGTGGCAGCTTTGCAGACTAGATGCCACAATACGACCACGGAGAATGCAATTTGTACACACTATATATACACACACACACAAAGGAAATCACATCATACATTTACATGGAACAATGTGTATTGAGATTAAGGAATGGAATGTACTCTCAGAACAAAATAATGAAAATATTAAAGATAAGTAGGAGTAGAGCCTGAGCACTGCAGGAAGAGTCATAATATGTGGGAGGAATATGTGTAACACACAGGATAGCAGCTACCAGGATAAATCAACACAAGACAGTAACAGCAGGGAAATGGCCATTGTCAGACGGTAACCATGAATAGCAAGGTCTGCTGACAAGGCTGTACATTAAAAATGTAAAAATAATTGATCCAATGGAATTTAAACAGCCACATACAATTCACTAATGGTCCATTTCACTAATCCCAGTGGACCACATGACTACAAAAACTTTGCTCATAATGATTGTGTTATACAGAAGTCAGGCATCGGTTTACTTCCGCACGGCAACAACCACATTCTCCTAGCTTGTGTGTTCTGGTCGTTACTATTAGTAACCCTAAAGTTTAACCTACATATAAGTTCCAAATTCCCATTATTACACGTACTACACTTCAATTTACTTTAATTAGAGCATCACCCACAGTGATAAAATATATGCATACCAATCTTTTATATAACAAATAAAGATAATTGAACAGTAGACCTATGAGAATATCCAGAGTATATATTTTATTGTTCATAATATTTAATTAAATTAACATGTCTTGGTAAAACCTAATAAAAATTAAAAGCTCCCTTTAACATAACATACCTGAATGACCTTGTCAACTTTCAGGTCCTCAAGAGATGGATACAGAGACATTTTAGGCACTCCTATATAACAAAAAATAGATAAGCATCATTGGGAATGTAAATACAGCAAACAGTATCTACAAACCAAAACATTTAGCAACACAAAAATGGTAATTTAGTTGTTTGTGTAAATTGCAAGTATTGACAACCCCTTTAAACATGCTAAAAGATTAAACAAGGGGCCTAAAATTGAGTAGCTATACAGGAGATTGAAAGTCTATATACACAGGACTTAATCTTATCCTGTGATGTGTGTAAATATGTATGCTACAAAATGTATACTATAATATGGTAAACTAAACCCTTGAATTGACATACATATAAAAACTATAAAACTTCAACTACAAATCACCAAGATCAGCTGCCCTCAGGCAAGTGACAGTCATATGATACTCTAAAAAAAAAAAAAAAACCTCCAGTGTGTTACATCACAACTATGTAACAACTTCGGGAATTCTGAAAAAAAATGCTAAGTAAATGTGACCTCTTATGTTTATTATAGAAACAGTTACAATGACTTCTCAGATCATAATCACTCCCTAGATTGCAACCTAAATCTTTCTCCCAAAGGAGTTCCTATTTTTGTTTAGACTGTTCATTTGCATTAACTGCTGCAATTTCAGCTAAGCAATAAAAATCTTAAAATAGTCAATAAAAATGTAATGGTTAAAATCAAATCCCCTTCACTTTAGAAAATACACAGGTTCTAAAAGAAAAGCTTCTAATATGGTACAGTAGTAGTCTGAAAAAGCAACAGAATTGCCAAAACAGGAAGAACTGCAACATACAGACATTTCAAAGGCATTAAGGCACAAGAGATGAATCATGCTACTTCGGTCAGGATTAGGTCATAAAACATTAATGTGTCCACAATGAAAAAGAGAATGTCTCTTCTGCAGTCATAAAGCTACATCTAAAGCTGGCCAGACAATGTAGTGATTATCTGCCAGATCATCCAATTATCAGGTGATCAGTCAAATAATCGCTCTAGTCGTGGACAATTTCAATTTTTAAAACACCAGATAAATGCATCAGAACCAATCTGGTCCGATTATTTGGTCTTCTGGCATGTTTGATTTAAATCTGCTTACTTTGTGTCTCCCTCTTCTGCTAGGATTATCGGTCCTAGCAATTGAGGTGTATGATGCCGATAACGGGATATTTCACCAACGGGAAATTGTCCCGTTTATCGGTAAACTCCCCCCCCCAACTAGGATCGATAATCGTCCTGGTGTATGGCAAGCTAGGTACACCCTCAAAAAATTAGCAAATAAATCTGAGTTTAAATGTGATATCAGCACCATACATTGCGATATTTCAGTAAATCAGGATGAATTTCTAACATTCCCATTTAAGGTAAAATTGTCAGATTCAGATCTCTGTGTGCTTTCACCTCTCACTCCCTTCTCTTGTGCTGATCTTACGATGCCATAAGGCTACCTTAAGTGTCACAAGCTGATCAGCAATCAATACGAACACTTATCTGATCGGAACTCTTAGACCCTGTCCACACTGTACAATTTACATTCCCCACCCCCCTCACCTTACGACGTTTAGTCAGGTGGAGGGAATGGCCGCCCACTCGGACGGATCTCCAGGCATACAGAACTGTTTCGTATAATAACATCCAGCACGCACATGGGCACTGCCAGAAAAACACCCAACTATGGGGAAATCTTTCCAAGTAAATGGGTTTGCTCACATACTGGTAAAAATTCACAATATTGTCTGCTAGATGGTCCAAAGACCCAAATCAGCAAACCATTCAATGGAAGTTATGGTTTTTACGGCTGCTTCTCAGCACAATCAACAATGGCTATTCCCCAAACTCAGCCAAAAACATTGATCGGCGAGTGGGCCAATTATAATATAACGTGTGGCAAACTCAAGCGGGAAAATGAAATCAAGTCTTTATTGCTACTTAGGATTAACCATAACACAAAACAATCCACCCTGTGAAATGTCAAAACATACAATATGAACAAGCCCGCGTAGCTCAATAAATTAAGAGAATTTCATGTAATAATCATTTTAAGCAGAAGGATTTCTTTTTTTTAGAGGTCAGTATTTTGGTTATAGTCTGCATAGTTGGAGATGACTGATAAAGATGTAGGCTAAGCCATGCAGCCAGCCAGAGAAGAAAGAAAAGAAACTCTGCTCTTTCAAAATTACCACAAACTGCGTGTGTAGCACATGACTGAACCACAGCAAATCCAATCATGCGCTAAGTTTGGTACAGGATTACATGGCTTCATTTATTCTGACACTTTAGGGAGGCATATAGACGCTGACTGGTCCACTGTGTGATAGATAGCACTTGCCCTTATGTATCAATCCCCAATTGAGTGTAAGCTTGTGCGCAGGGCCCTCTTACCTACCCAGTCTAGTTAGACTGTAAAACACACTACAGAATCTGATGGTGCTATATTAAAACCTGTTAATAAAATAATAATAATTATTATTATTATTAATAATAATAAAGTACTTGGGGCAATTTAGAACTTAGGCGGGCACCAATGCCTTTTTTCCACAAAACTAACATGGACGTCTGTGCTTTTAATCCATGAGTGCAAATTCTCATCAGCTTCACAAAAGGAGGAAATTAACAAGTAAATGAAAGCCTTCCAAGGATGCTCACACCTAATTTTAAGCGACTAGTATTGTAGCAGGTTACACTATGCCTCACTTTGAGAGAAAAACAGGAATCCAGGTCAGCAAACCCCATTAAAGACAAGAACCACAAAAAGAAACACATGCTAAATAAAGACTTTGTGACCTAACTTTAACAATATACCACAGTGTACACAGCACTAAAGCACGACATAACAATGCCACACAGAAAACTGCCAAATGCAGCAAAGGCAAATATGAAGCTAGAAATGAAACTTACAGCAATATTACCAAACGCTGCAGCAGTACAAATAATCGGCGGATTACTCTATATCTAGAGCACAATGAGATCACTGTAAACCAAACCATTACTTTAACAGCTATTCTACTACACAAACAAGATTATTATTCTCCAGCCTTTATGCCACAAAAGGACATCAATAACTTGTAAAGACTAGAAGATAGATGACCAACAGCATGAGGGCAAGGTCAGAAAGTGCCTACAATAACAGTGATCCTATGGAGAGCCCATACATCTCTTCATGCAGCAGTGTTATGGGAGCAGCACTGTGCATATCAATAGACCACAGAGGGGGCACACACATCTCCGGGGAGGGGTGACTTCCGGAATGAAAAGGCGTCCAGGAGAAGGAATAGGAGTCCCGGAGAAGGACTAAGAAATCCGGGGAAGTTCCCCCCTCCCCCATGGTCTGCTCTGGAAGGTGCCTGGCCCCCGGGACCCTATGTACATAGGAAGATGATATGTGGTGAAAGGCACCAGTACAGTCACATCTGGCTGGTGCCTTTCCGACACCAACTCCTTTCCGCCCTCACTACACGGGCTGCAACCCGAGAGCGGTGCCGCACTTACCTTTCTCACACACCAGGTAACGAGGACACGGAGACCGTTACTCTAAGCAGGAGGAATGGCCGCACGACGGCTCTGATCACTGGAAGACAAAGCGAGAGCCGGGGCGGAGCCAGGGAAAGGGGAAGGTGTGACGTCACACAAGACCACGGGCTCGTGACTGTTGCTAGAGGCGACGAGAAAGTGGCGGAGCGCAGGAAGGAGGAGGAGGAGGAGGAGGCCCGGTGTATTGGCTGAAATACTTATTACTTCATACAAGTTTCACATTACAGACAGTGGGCTGGATCCAGACTTAAGTAAGTGCTTAAAATTAGTTACACCTGGGATAAACCATGTTGATTGCGGGGGGGAGTCATATTTCATCTGTTGCAAACAGTGTTAGAGTTAAGAGGTGATGTTTCCTATCCAAAGTCTAAATAACAGTGTGACAGTAAAGCTGGTCAGTATCTGTGTGCAGTAAGCAATTCAAATCATTGCTATGTGGTCTGAAAGGTGGAACTTTATAACCCCTATAAAAGAGAAAATCTGGCATATACGGTACATGGCAAAAACAAGGTTTTAAGAATCAGCAAGTTTGAAATGTTAACATGTAGTAAATCTTCCCCTTGATTATCATAACCTTTCTTAATTTCTTTTATTAAATACGCTGTAATTATGTTCAGTAAACATGTAATTACAGAGAATGGACTAAAATCCACTTGGATTGCAACTGCTTAACAAAGCTGCATTAATAATTGTACTGCTTTCACATCACCACCTTGCAATAACCCAGGTTTTTCAACCCAGGATATTGCAGGGTGAATTGGCATGTATAATAAAAAAAACAAATAAAAATACCCTGTTGTAAGGCAAGCTCTTACACATAGGGGAAAAAAAATCATAAAGCCATATTGTCATAGCAATAGTAAACAAATTTCTCCAATCAGGTGTCTTTGTGAAAGACCTGTGTTGATAAATTACGGAACCCATTGACACCTTTCCCATGTGGGAATTGAGAAAAACCTTTTTTTTTTTCCCCAGAGTCTGATTGGCAGGTGATTAGACCGGGGTCCAGGAAAATGGGACGTTTCACATCAGCACCAAATACCAAGGTTTAAGCCGGGACCCAAGTTTTTGGTGGTGATGTGAAAAGGATATTAGACAACCTACTAATACCATGGTCACACTGCCGCCCTGGCAAAAACCCAGCTCTTCCTCACATCGAACGGTCCTGACCTGGGACTCTTTGGACTCTGTACCTGCCTCGTTCCCTGTGAATGAACCTGCATCAGGCTCGCTTATTCACTACAAGCCTGGCAGCTTTGTTCACACTATTTAACTTCGGTACTTCTTTATCTTTGCGGCCCCCTGCTGCAGAGGCCGCTGGCTACGCTAATTACGTAGTAGGTTTTTTTTCTTTCACCAGCAGAGAGCGCGCGCGCGTACGCTCCGCCGGTGCTGCAGCTGTGGTGTGTGTGTCCCCATCCCCGGGACACACACACACACCACATGTGTGTCTCTCCGTCCTCAATGTCCCCAATGCCGTGTCATGTGCGGCCTCCAAAGGCTCCAGCCCGGGACACACACACACACACCACATGTGTGTCTCTCCGTCCCCAATGTCCCGTCCGTCCGTCCCCTTCGTGTCCCCAATGGCGTGTCATGTCCGGCCTCCAGAGACTCCCGCCGCCGCCAAACAGTCCGTCCCGGTCCCCGTCCGTCCCCCTCCCCCTCCCCACCGCTCCTTCGTGTCCCAGCATTGCCCGTGCTGCCCCCAGAGAGAGAGAGGGAGAATTGGGGGGAGGGGGAAATTGCGTAACTTGCGGGGATGCGTAAGTTACGTAGCGGGGGCCGCAAAGATAAAGAAGTACCCTAATTTCAAGCACTTACTTAAGTCTGGATCCAGCCCCTTAGTTGTAAAGGCTAGGCTTGTATTTTGTGGGCCATCTTGTGATTAGATTAATAAACCATTACTAACATTGCACTAAGCTCTCATGCATGTCCCTGTTATATTTCCCATCTTATCATCCTTCCTGGAATAAAACGTGCAAGTAAATAAAAACCTAACCTAACCTGCCATTGGAATAGCCTGGCAACCTGCTTTTCAGCCACATTTTGCTATTGCACTAAAGTGGCTTAAGTTGGGTACACGCTACACTTTTTACCCAATTATCGTTCCAATCACACAATAGAAAGACCGATTCACATGACATCATGTGAGTGGAGACGCTCCAATATGACCCCTTCCATTAGGTACACAAAACTCCGCTCCAGAGCTTCCAGCTGTCACTCACCGACTTCTAAATCATTAACTGATGTTTAAAAAATATTTATGGGCCGTACTCAGAGATGCGTTTGTTTAAAAGTACGCAATAATACGCACGCATGTAGCAAGCCAACACCCACCAACACCTATTACACTCCTCGTAGATATACGCCTCCATAGACCACCTCTAACTTTACGTGTTTACTTACGTGCGTATATGCATGCCGTACGTACATTTCTATGTAACTGCGCCCTCAAAGACTCATTTAAATGCCTCCATCCACCCTCTTTCACTTAACTTTTCAGGTACGGATTTCAACCCCGTCCCTCCGTACGTATGTCCCCAAGTGCGATTCACATGGTCATGCCTAAAGCACTTACTTGCATATATTCTACGTTATTTACGTAAATAAAGTTATTACGCATGCACAGTTTAAACGTACCTAAAAATAAGCATGCTACTTCACGTGAAAACGGATCTGTGAATACGGTTCTATATTCTTTAAGATAGGTGGTTACTATAGTAACTGACAGAATGTCAGGAGCAGAGTGTTTAGTACCTAATAGAATGGGTCATGTTGGAGGGTCTGCAAGTGTGTAGGCATGCATGATCAAACAATATCATGTGAGAGCTAATTGTATCTTTTGTTTAGATTTTACAGACAGTGTATTTTGCCCGATGTCAGTGATGTCACTAGGGTTTGTGTCACCCGGTGCGGTAACTCATGGTGTCACCCTCCATGAACCTCTTTCCATTCAATTCAGTAATGGAGTTTGTACTGTTACTCGTAAATAACCTTTCCAATTATTCAACATAATGGCAAAAGTAATACATAGAGTAGCAAAATAAGAATTACTGCCCGAATTCACAACCCTGGGCGTATTGCACATACTTCCTTAATTTACCGATAGTAGCTACTACGCATGCGTAGTAACTATTTTACGTAATCTACCTATTGTTTTGTTATGCAGATTGTGTATATGCGGTCTTAAAGACTGCATTTACGCAATCTACGTAACAAAACGATAGGCTAGGAGAGAACGAACTAGGGACATGTTTTAGCAGAGACCTGCACCCAATACAAGCATGCACAGTGGAGATTAAAGTCTGAATTTTTTATTTTTTTTTAAATATAAATACAAACTGTTTTGCAGATATATGCGGTCTTAAAGACTGCATTTACGCAATCTACGTAACAAAACGATAGGCTAGGAGAGAACGAACTAGGGACATGTTTTAGCAGAGACCTGCACCCAATACAAGCATGCACAGTGGAGATTAAAGTAAAGTCTTAAAGAAAAAAATCAAGAGACAGAATTGAAGCATTCCTAGAAATATTACCTCTTGTTGATCTCTAGTCACTGCACATGAACACACAAAATTCTCCAAAGATGACATACAGAACAGCATTAAGTTCACGACTTGAATGTTTCATGAATCCCTTGTAAATGTTCTGGCCAAAAAGTTTTAAAAAATAGAATTTTCGGGCCGGATTCATAGCCCCGGACGTATTGCACATATGTCCTTAAATTACCGATAATAGCTACTATGCATTTGTCGTAACTATTTTACGTAGCAAACGATACGTAGATTACGTACAATAGTTACTACGCATGCATAGTAGCTATTATCGGTCATTTAAGGACGTTTGTGCAATAGGTCCAGGGCTTAAATCCGGCCCTTCATGTATACCAAAGATGAATTCAGGGAAGAATACACCAACCCTTGTATGTAATGTCTTGTTCATAGACGACTAACATATTTGTATTTCTTAACACATGCTTCCTCATAGTTTCTGTAATGTGTTGTACTGATAATATTGAACCAAATATTCAACAGTCTCTTTAAGGCGTACGTTATACCAAAAGCACTACTACTACTTGCTTTTTGACCAAAAATAAGGTTTAACTTAAAATCTTCCAGCATGTGTTTAAAGAATATAGAAATGTTGGCTTTCCAAACTGATTAGATTCAAAACAAGTTTCGAAATCACTGTCACTGTGTTGCAGGCCAATATGTTTGTCATCATCATTCAACACCCCAAAGGAATAATATCATGTAATATGTAATTCATTTAAAAACAATGTTGGCTTACTGTGTATTCTCATGCTTGAAAGACGAACCAATGACTTCTCATTGAATCTCGACAAACATTTAACTTGCCAAATTCTTGCTTCTGCAGGGTAGTTTTAACCAGAGATCTACTATTGTTATATAGTTCCAAACCACGGGCCGTATTCAGAGATCTGTTTTTCCCTCCATTTTTCATGTGTATTTTTAGGTACGTCTAAACTGCGCATACGTAGTAACTTCTCGTAGACTATACACAATGAAGTGCCTCATGGACGGACTTGTGAATCGCACATGGTTAAATACGCACGGAACTCCCATGGAAAAAGGGGAGTGACTATGGTTTTGGTGGGTCTTACTTGCTACGTCCGTGCGTATATTTGCCAACCTTTACCTGACGGATCTCTGAATATGGTAACATGTATGTAATTCCCGTCGGACGTTCCTTAGGATCAACCCCATCATCACAAAATTTAGTCATAAATAGTGAGAAAAATTGGTGAAAAAACATGAAATTAATTCTAGGCTGAAGAATAAAGAATCTGTAAATAGTTTAGATATCTTAGTAATCCAGGTACTCAGATAGGGGCAGCCCGTAAAGCTAATCATGATAATCAGACTTTGTAGTTGAAGGTCCATCGGTTAGGTCCCAACAGCTGTTTCAGTGCTGAGCCAGCACAGTTCTCAGGGGAAGATTGCCTGGCTGCATTTTGCAGGACTTTGCACTTACATTCCCCATATTCAGATATTCAGACGCTTCATCCATTTTACTAACAATGGGCCAGATCCAGAGCTACGTTTCCATTACATTTCCTAACGTAGCGTATTTATGTTAGCGTAATTACTATGCGCTCCCCTTGGTCGTACATAGTTTAGCCGTGTTACGCTTTCCAAACGCTACCTTAACTTTTTCAAGCGTAACTTCTGACGGCCGTAATGGCTGCACGTACTTACGCTGCTAAGCACGCCCATACTGTACGATTTAAATGGCTCACCGTGCCTACGAAGCGTAATTACAGGTGTCGAATGGCTGGCACGCCCCTGCGTACATAGTTACGATGAAGATACGTGACTGGGCCATACGCTTAGGTTGCATAACATCTGCCGCATGCATGCGCAGTAAGTACTAATGAACGTGTTTACGCTAGCGGCTAGCGTAAATTCACTTGCGTACGTAGCTCTGGATCTACCCCAATATCAGAAATAATGAAGTTCATTACTTGGATGTTAAAGTTACCTTTGATGGTACCGCTTTAGGCGCTTTACACACTTACTTGTTCAATAAAACTACGAACCGTAATAATCTGCTGCATCCTTTCATCTAGAACCCCTTAAATATGACCTGCGTTACTCACAGCTGCTACAGGTACACAGAATAGCGGACGATACGGCTGTAAGAGAAGCATAAGTGCGGCGTCTGCCGCGGTTCGTGATAAGTTACC
Source organism: Limnodynastes dumerilii (assembly GCA_011038615.1). Taxonomy (NCBI): domain Eukaryota; kingdom Metazoa; phylum Chordata; class Amphibia; order Anura; family Limnodynastidae; genus Limnodynastes; species Limnodynastes dumerilii. Next base: position 138,174 of record WWET01001010.1, read on the forward strand.
TTTGATGGTGGCGCTTTAGGCACTTTACACACTTCCTTGTTCAATAAAACTACGAACCGTAATAATCTGCCACATCCTTTCATCTAGAACCCCTTAAATATGACCTGCGTTACTCACAGCTGCTACAGGTACACAGAATAGCGGACAATACAGCTGTAAGAGAAGCACATATGAAACAAATGTGTGCCAAATTTTGTGCCAGAGGGTATGACTCTAAATCACTGAGTGCGACTTGTGAAAATATCAAACTCATTCGACGTGAGGACACCTTAAGAGCGACTCAACAACAACCAATGGGAGATCGGCTTCCCTTGATCCACACGTTTACCAATAAAGTTGGGGTAATTAAAAAAACAGCAAACGGCTATAGACCTCTGGTAGCCGCAGACCCCGACCTAAAATGTTTAAAAATACAAGCATTATGCCATGTTATAAGCACGAACAGAACCTAAGGGGCCTTTTAAGAGAACCAACTTCTTCCAGAACGGGTTGTTTCCGCTGCACTAACTGTGTGACGTACAGATATCTCGACCCTGGGACCTCTTTTATTCACATTCACGAAAAATATATAAAATTTAGCATCACTTGACCTGTGCTACCAGATATGTCATTTATATTGGGCCTGATTCAGAGGCTGAAAATAAGAACTTAATGTTACACCTGGGCAAAACCATGTTGATTTCAGGGGGAGTCAAGTTAATTTTATTCTATGCATGCAGGGAGAATGCTTTGCTTTTACTTATTGCACACAGATACCTGATCAGCTTCACTTTTAAACTGCTAATTAGACTTGAGCTGGGAAACATCACCTTTTAACTATAATACTGGTGCAACAAATGAAATTTGACTCCCCTGAAATCAACATGGTTTAGCCCAGATGTAACTCCCTGAAATCAACATGGTTTAGCCCAGGTGTAACTTTAAGTTCTTATTATCAATCTCTGAATCAGGGCCATTATTATCTGCCCTTGTGGTTTTTTATTACGTGGGGAAAAGCCAATGACAATTTAAAGTTCGGGGTGGCACTTCACCATTCAGCCGTTAAAGTTGCACTTGAGGGGAAGACATCAGAACAACCTGTAGCAAAACACTTTGCCATGTTCAGACATAATTTGTCTGCTATTAAATATAAAATCATTGACCATGTTCCTGAATCATGGGGGGAACAGGGACCTTGCATTATTGAAGCGGGAGATGATGTGGAAACATCAACTAAGGACTATTGCTGCTAATGGTCTCAATGAACTATTAAGCTTGAACCGTTTCCTATAATGGATACATCTTCCTTATGGGTTTAATTTTTGCTCTTTATCCCCCGGTAGTCAGCTACACTTGAGTGGACTAATATTGCCAGGACCCACCATACTCTATTTAGGTCCCTTTTTAACACAATGTTGCGCTGTTGAAAACCCTGGTTCTTGCTAGGACAGTTAATAGCATCACCTTGGGTAATATTCCACATCTTTCTACATAAATCCTATAGACCAGGGGCGGAACTACCATTGGTGCAACAGGTGCAATGGCATCGGGGCCCATGCTGATACAAGGGCCCACAGCTGTCATCACCGCACAGCTAAAGCTCCCCATTGGATTACCTGGAATATCATCACTCATAGAATATTTTACACGATATACATCGGCCTCCTTTATCATATATTACTTATAGACTTTGCTCTATGTCCCAATGTGCTATCAAAGAATCTCTAATTCTTTGCTATCAGCTATTTGCATAGCACAGCATGTCAATTTCAATGTTAATTCGCAATTTTAATAATTATCATGTTTATATCATAAACATATCATGTTTTGCACCATAATACTAGTATGTGCTTTTTGATATACTTGCCATGACCAGTGCTCCTCAACCTTTTCTCACCCTTGGCACACCTAAGCCCTTCCCAGAATCCCGCGGCGCACCTAAGCCTTTCCCAGAATTCTGTGGCACACCAAAAGCAAAATATACAAAAAAAGCAGGAATTACAAAGTGCATACACAGATATTACATTAATTGTTATTTTTTATTTGATAAATTTAAAAATCGCAGCTAATAACATAACTT
>WWET01001010.1:184284-196121 GCA_011038615.1 Limnodynastes dumerilii
ATATATATATATATATATATATATATATATTCAGAAGGGAATCTTCTCCTGCGTTACCTCGCAGATGAGATTAAACTAAATATTGCGTATGTTTACAGAATATCACACATTACTTTATATATGGACAGAGTAGCCATTACTTGTTAAACATCACAAAAATAATGTTCAGTAGGAGTATTTTTTAACTACATTATAAAATAACTTATGAAACATGAAAACATTCCGTGGGCTGAACCATAATGCGCCACAATTTAGGGTTAATGTAATCTTTTGTCAAGTTCTTTTATTAACAATTAACAGTAAACATAAGCAAAGCAGAGTGAAAAAACATCAACAAAATCATGGCTATTCCACCTGAGAAATAATGGCAGGACTGCACAACATTTAGCATTTGGTTAGAAGAAATATGACAGCGTACCATAAAAACCTTTACTTTACTGACCCCAGTAAGCAAACACTCCCAGAATCATATGATGAAAAGGTCCAAAGTTTGTTAGCCTGTAGTAAGCATTCAAAGTGGCACAGTGTAAATCTGGGGTGTGGGGGCACAGAATTATTAATAATGTAAACAATACAATAACATATTCTAATAATGTTAAAGTGATTTTACTATAGGACAAATGGTGTTTAGAAATCAATGCATCCTGATGTAACCATGGCATTGTTTATTAGGAAATTGGAAAAGAGGAATAATTCATCACCCACCTGTACACTTCATATTTCCTACCTCCAAGCCAATTTAACCAGACTGCCACCAATTTCATCCCAACTTGACTATAGGCTTTGTTGTTAATTGTGTAAACAAGTTCTTGTCCTCCTATAAGCCAGGAAGACATCATCTTTGCTTCTCAAGATCTGTAAGTCTGAGGACTAAGGGAAGGAATTTTACTTCCATCCAACACCTGATTTTTGCACACAAAATGCGTAAGCTGGTCACCTGGTCAGAAGTGCGAATAGGCCATCTAGATGCTCAGTAGCGGATTTCCTATTGTACAGAACTCAGTTCTGATCTGCATTACTCAGATAAGGCTGCATTATGGCAGCATAGCTGAATAAAGCTCCGCAAGAGAAAGGGGAGTGACAGGGGAGTTCATTACCCTCTTCCGTGTGGACAGACAGACCATGTGTGGTCAACGTGGAAAACGCAAATGGTCAGGATCCGGGCCTAAAAGTGTTTAATGAACCCAAATAGACTTCTAAATATACATCATAACATATATAGATGGCTCTGAAAGATGTCATAACTTCAACATTTATTAGATATACATTACTATGTATAAAAAATAATAATAATAACAAAAAAAAATTGGAAGTTCACTTGGACATCGAAATGGTTTGTAACCTATTATAATCTACAAACCCCATTCAGAAAGTACGTTGTGCCCTTTAAAAGCCTATCTTGCCACAGAGTTATAGTGTCATAATATCGCAGCTCCATGTATTAAATATTCTGTGCAAAACTGTAGTGTTATTGAACATGCAATAATGAATATTCCCATCGATAGGCGCCTGTGATGAGACCTGTGTATACAGCACTTAGTAATAGTCTTAGTGGTGAAATGTGTCTTAGTCTAGATGGCCTCTGCCTGCAATTCTGCTAAACCACGCCATGGGGTATGTTACATTAACCATTACAAAATGGTTACCAATGCAATAGTGATTTTCGGAAAACTTATTTACTGATTGAAGAATGAGCTTTAATATTTATATTCTATTATGGTAACTGATGTTAAGATAAGATATTAATCTCACACGTGCGCTGCTCCATAGATTGTGTTTTCCCGTTGTATAGCTCCAGCTATTTATACACCATAAATACATCTAGCAGAAGCAAGGCCAATTGACAATGTTTGTCGATATAATGCACATGGCTTCCCTTAGGATAGGTTTGGACATGCTCAGAGAGCCATTCTTCTTACACCACATTCACAGCAGAACTTTGCCCATTGAACTGGGTACTTGGTGCCACATTCATGGCAGAATTTTGTCAGCTGTCCTGAAGTGTTATCGCCAGTTTTCATGCGACCTCCATTCACGGCTTCTGAGTGGTCCCCTGTGTCGTATCCAATTTTACCATCAGGCCTAAAAGTTAAAAAGTAAAGTATTAAAACTTTGACTCAGGTCATATGTAAAAAGGAAGCCATTTTGCTGGCTTTACTAGTGCTCATGAGAATAAGTCCATACGCAACCAGAGAGTAAACGGATTACATTAGTAATGAGTTGAAAGGTCACATGCATATAAATAATGGTTCAGATTGTTAAATGACATTCTCCACTAGTGGATTTTAATGGGTGTGGTTTGTTGCTATGATGGTCTGTTTTGCAAAAGACCATTGTGTAGTAGTTTAATACCAATTTCCGGCACTCTCCATTTTCTACAGTGGTGGTGATGTGATTCCCGTGGTTGTGAAGAGTGATCCTAGCCCTACCCTTACCTCTACCCTAACGCTAACCCTCCGTTTCCTGCAGCACAACCCATTCAGCTGGCGGCTGTATCAATGTTTAAATTCTGCTGGTAACCACATCGGATTTCTAACATGGGGACTTCATACCGAAATAAAATCTAATTTGTCTTTTTAAAAAGTACTCATCTAAAAAAGGCAATTATTAGAAAGACATAGGAACAATTATATATGCTATTTCATATAAAAATAGGCTCCTACCACCATTTTCTGAAATACTGCACTAGAATAACTCAATTTCTATTTAGTTTTTTTTTTTTTTTCAGTTTTATAAAATGGTAAAATTCTTATATAAAGAACAGTTCAATGTGCTTTTCATTGCATTAAGGCTGCGCTGCAAAACCCACATAAGATACAGTAAAAACACAATCCACAGTCTAACTATCTAATAGGCAATCACTTCTAAATTAGGTATCCTACATTCTATTTCCAGATTAAAATCAATCCCTAACCATTTATAGTCTTACGTCAACTGAACTCCCTCACTCACCATCTAAGAATGTCTACTCCTATGCGAAACGACTCTCAAACAACCTAGAAGCTACAACAGCTCTCCCCTGCTACCTTCCGCTATGTACACAGCAACGACAAAGCATGCTAAGGTCAGAGAAGGACAATACCCAACGCATTTCCACCCTATACTAATACTTTTAAGCTTAAATAAACAAACTATGTACTTCTTTCGTGCTCAAAAAGAACATGAACTTTGCTATGGTCCACATGTGGTGGACGAAGACGTGCCACCGATTGGCCAAGCCCCTTGCCCTAATCATGCTTCCCTCCTAATATCTGAATGTACTGAGAACCTTGGGTACTACGTGTATTACATGAATTGAGGCACGTTATACTGCTATATAGAAAATATATAATTGTAAGGAGTGAAGTGCCTGGTGGGGATGACTTACAAAAGGCCTGGTTGGCGTGATTCTCCAGGTGCTGAGAAACTCTGACTCCCAGCATGCTTTTCAGGTATTAGCTATGTACATCAGAGAAAGCATGCTGGAACCCACAATTTATTAACACCTGGAGAGCCACCGACTGGCCAAGCCTGGCCTGTTTTCTAGAGACACGCTGCTGGTCGTTGATATCTTGGTTTAGGATGCCAACTTTGGGTAAGATAAACTTAGTAGCTTTGAGGGAAGGAAATTAAAAGCAAATCTTATTTCACATTTTTTCTATTGGTTGATTTGTGTGTATAATATTTTTCATTTAATAATCACTTAATTAGGATTTCCATGTACATGGTGGATATGGATGTATATTCTGTAACAAGGCCAACTGACGGGAAAATATTTAGAGAGAAACAAATGTGTAAATAGTGCTAGTATTTCCATACAGTGAAGCCTTGACATTTCGTTCAGTACGGGTCACATTTAAGAGATAAAACAAAAGTTATATATTACTAGCAGAAACTGCTATAACAGTTAAAATGATATCTTTAAAGTTTTTTGATAAAACATGCACAAAATAGAACAATTATATACTGAACTCAATTAAGTAACCACATTAGGGCTATGGTAACAGTTATGAATATGCCAGTAACGTTGGACCCCAAGATAAACATATGTTCAACATATCACTTGGACATATTTACAGCTGGACAGGCAGTCATGACCCTCCAGTTTCCTCTCTGGCCACAAACTCAGAAGCTTTAGGAGCAGCTTGGGAGGCCTTGTAACTATCCAAAGGGGTACATAGCACTGTTAATCTCAACAAACTATGTACTTTAAAGATAAAAAAAAATGATTAAATGCTATAAGAAATCTGACTACAACAGCATAATGAGTTTGGGGCCAAAGATGAAGGGTCGGATTCACACCTAAGAAGTAGTATCTTTAATAAAGGACCTACTGCGCATGTGTAGTAGGTCCTTTATGCAATCTACCTTCCAGTTCAGTACATAGATGGCCTCCGAGGATTTTCAAAGGATCAGAGTATGCAATGGTACAAAAAGGGGGTCCTGTGGGCAGAACAATCATTTTCCTTTCTTAAACTTCTACTCTCAAGCGTTACATAATATATAAAAGCCCCAGAATGTTTTACAGTTAATACATTAAAGTAGACTAACTTAGAATAGGCAGCATTACAAGCACAATCTATAATGAAAATGGTGATGCTGGCCCAGGGTGTAATCAGCAGTTTCAGAGACTCCATTGCATTAAAATTCCACCCAGTAATATTACTGCACATAGAACAAACATGTTAAATTTGACTGCACAAAGGCCTGTTACAGACTATTAAAGCAGATAAATCAAAGTTGTCATTAAGCAACATGCAGATGTTGATTCTCTTTTTATGACATAACTTGTGCAGGAAGCAATTACTATCACTTTAGGCATCTCCTCCGGATTATACTGGTATGCTTTTTTATGGTGTAAGGAAATTTATGCAAAATTAATCAACCCTGTATATTTCCATATGCTTATCATCTGGTGCTATGAAATATTAAACACATGTATTTCTTGTAGTTGCTATACTTGAAGAGGTGGCTAATGTTTATTTGTTTGTAACACACGCTTCATTCCAAAGAGGTTCCTTGTCACCGTACACATGGAGGAATTCAGAGATAACTCCCTGGCAATGGTACTATGGGATTATCACACAAAGCACACCCCATTACTAAAAGAAAACTTTGATAGTAACTTAGCTAAAAGCAAAACTTGGTTGGAAGATCAGTAGTTTCCCAGTTGAAAACACCTGCACTGAAATCTTCCCTTGTGACTGATAGTGTTATACACTGGTTAGATCACATTTGGTATTTTTGTTACCACATGGGAATAAATTATTCCCTCCCAGACTCCTCTGGAATCGAAGATGGACTCTCTGACATCAAGACAATCAAATTGTTATCTCCCAGACTCTAATGGAATCAAAGCTTTATCTCCCAAATTCTTCTAAAATCAAAGTATTATGTCCTAGACTCTTCTGGAATTATCTTATAGACTCTATTGGAATCAAATAATTTCCTCTGGGATTAAGGTATTCTCTAATTGTCTCCTCTGTAATTAAATAACTCCTTTTAGGTCTCATCTGTTAAAGAAGTCCCTTTATGCTTCTCCTATGATTAAACAGTCCCCGTAATTCAGATATTCCCCCTATACCTGTCTTGTGACTAAAGTATAAAAATAAAATCTATTACTCTTGTTATTACAGTGATTCCTCTAAGCCTCCCCTGGATTCAGTGTATATCTAATGCTGGTTAAAATAATAAAAAAAGGTTTATATGCTCCTTTCCAAAGCAAAATCTAAATAATAAATAGTAGAAACAAGATTTTAAATTGAAAAAGAAAACTAAATATTCAGCAATGAGCAGCTAGAAAGCATTTTCATATATTTCCCCATTTTTCAGGCGCTCGTTTTTATAACGTCATAAATCAAGTTCCTTTTCTTCCATATAATTATGTAAGCCAGAATGATTTACATTTTTACTGTTGTTCTAATATCTATGTAGTACATAAAACCTCAGTATTTGTATATAATGGTATACAGACTTCTCTCTTTTTATTTTTGTTACTGTAGCCTAATCCCAAATCAAATACACAGAGGTATTCCCATGCGCCAGGCTGCATTATTCACATGATTTCAAACTATAGTATACACACTTATCTCTGCGCTTCTTGGGTCAGCTAGGGATCTGGATAAAGAAGTGTCACCTAACTCCTTTTCCCCACTGTCCAATGCTCTCAAACAGTGGTAACAATATAAAAAAAACAGTAAAGATCAAAGAACCTCAATCAATACAATTATCCAGATATGTCTCCAGCACCCCCTTGTCGTTCCAACTAAGCACCAGTCAGCAGAAAAAGTATACACTTGTGAGATAGTCCACCTTTCCACTGTCCAGAAAATGTCTCTTATATTCTAAATTCCTTTCCCTTCTTGTATTTTCCTTTTTCTCTTTATCGGTTATATTCCTCTTCTCAAAGTCCAAACCTCCAAACAAAACACAAAGATAGGATCCCCTTGTGCAGCCAGATAAATACAAGGTAAGTTAAAAAAAATTCAAAGTCCTACTCACACTCTTCTTCTGGTGTATATAGCCTGTAGTATGCTCTTATTTAGGAATCCCTTGTATTCCTTCTTCCGGAGCTTGATACCTCAGAGTCAAAAGAGAAAGTTCCTATGCAGACCAGACCACCACTCAGGATATGGTAATAGTAAGTTATCTACTCACCCTTTCTCAACTTGTCACAAAGCTCCTCTGAGATCTTTCTCCTCCTTGTTGCGATATACTCTTCCTCCCTTCTGGACCACCCTAATGTCACCACGGTGAAAAAAGATATTGTGCAGCCAATACAATGGTAGGGAAAACTCTTTTAAGATCTTACTCACACTCTTTATCCTTGATTTAAACGTATCTCATGTCTTTCTTTTCTTTCCACCAGGGGTTTATCATTCCACGCTGGGTGCTTATGGCTTGTTATAAACTTCCCTATTTCCCTATTGGTCCCTTAGGGGGAGCCTGTTCTCCTGTTATGTTCCCATGCCCTATCCCTCTAGTTCTTAACACCCTTATCGTACACCTTGAAAAAGAGTAAAATAAGACCTGAAACGCGTTGGTATTAGGGGGATTTGGTCTCTCACTTTTTTGGAATTGTTAGCCGTGTCTCTCTCCTTCCCACCCATCAGATATTTCAGAAAAGGGGCTCAGTTTTTGCGGTTTTACTGACGATAAGGGTATTAAGAACTAGAAGGATAGGGCACGGGAACATAACATAACATAACTAAAGGGGAAGAAGATTCAGATTATATTGTATTAAGAAAGAAAAGGAAACTTGTTGGTGTTTTATCTTATGTTTTATTGAGAATAAATTATATTTTTTGGACATCATTCATCAGGGCTTTTAAGGGAATAAAGAACCCTCCTCTCCCCCTAAGGGACCAATAGGGAGGTTTATAACAAGCCATAAGCATCCAACGTGGAATGATCAACACCTGGTGGAAAGAAAAGAAAGACATGAGATACGTTTAAATCAAGGATAAAGAGTGTGAGTAAGATCTTAAAAGAGTTTTCCCTACCATTGTATTGGCTGCACAATATATTTTTTCATGTCTTTTTTATTGTGGAGACCTTCTGGCAGTTCGGGAGAAAGGAGACTACACATCCAGGAGGAGAAAAACTCCAGAAAAAACCTTGTGACAAGAAAAATTGGTACCACTGTGGTGACATTAGGGTGATCCAGAAGGGAGGAAGAGTATACCACAACTAGGAGGAGAAAGATCTCAGAGGAGCTTTGTGACAAGTTGAGAAAGGGTGATTAGATAACTTACTATTACCATATCTTGAGTGGTGGTCTGGTCTGTTCAGGAACTTTCTCTTTTGACTCTGAGGTATCAAGCTCCGGAAGAAGGAATACAAGGGATTCCTAAATAAGAGCATACTACAGGCTTTATACACCAGAAGAAGAGTGTGAGTAGGACTTTGAATTTTTTGAACTTACCTTGTATATATCTGGCTGCACAATGGGATCCTATCTTTGTGTTTTGTTTGGAGGTTTGGACTTTGAAAAGAGGAATATACCCGATAGAGAGAAAAAGGAATATACAAGAAGGGAAAGGAATTTAGAATATAAGAGACATTTTCTGGACAGTGTAAAGGTGGACTATATCACAAGTGTATACTTTTTCTGCTGACTGGTGCTTAGTTGGAACAACAAGGGGGCGCTGGAGACATATCTGGATATTTGTATTGATTGAGGTTCTTTGATCTTTACTGTTTTTTCATGCATTATTCACATGTCCATGTGATCGCATCGTAAGCGCTCCACTTGTGAGAAAACATGGACTTCCTACACCCAACGGACGGTTTGGTATGTTCAATCTACATGCGCAATTAAATGGAACATCTAGATGGGAAGTAAATAACGACAGGGGGTGTACAAGCACAAAGCAGAAAGTCCTCTGCTGCAACATCACCAAATACGCTCTGCAAGTGAAGGGTTGTGCAATGTATGAAAAGGTTACAAACAGCCAAGACCACACGCTCTTCTCTTCTGAGCCTGCGTATCAGCAAATCTCGCAGAGAAATGTCATGCAAGCTGGATACGCTCACATCTGGATCAGAGCCAGTGACTATCTTGACCTGCATATGCAGAGCAAGGAAATAGTCACCTATATTGTTATTTAACTAAGAGGGAATGCCCATTTGTGACATGAACCAAGGTTCTTTGTTGGAACGGTTATTCCTCTTAAGTTTGTATGGGATAGAATGTATTCTGATTGGTTAGAAGAGATGCATGTGTGGCATGAAAAAGTGGCCACGATTCAACTTAAATTCTGAGAATTCAGAGTGAAACCTAATCTGAGAAGGTAATTGGAAACTATGTGTAACCGAAAGACCAGATTCGGTATCCATGCTGGATATTCAGGTAAATAGCAGAAGCTGGGAGGCCTAATGTAGGGCCTGCTCATGGACTAGACAGTGTGCAATAGGAACTTGACTGGACTGGAGTAGACTGGACTGGAACCAGACTGTGCTGGACTGGACTTGGAACCAGACTGAACTGGACTGGACTTAGAAACAGACTGGACTGGATTTTGCACTAGAATGAACTGGACTGAACTTGGAACCAGACAGGACTGGACTGGACTTGGAACCAGACAGGAAGCAGCATTCAGATGACTAATCTACAGTATGGGCGTTCCTCGAGACTTAAGAATGATTCACAGTTAAGAAGGGCTTGCGTAGAGTAAGATACGCACAGGAAAAGATAAGAATACCACTCTTAAGTTTATATCTACATGATGTTCAGCACACAGCTGCTGTGTGAATATAATAAATGCATGTGTTCACTTTGATTTAAACAGTTAAAGTCTTATCTTTTAAAACTGCTGTTTTGTCACCATTTTGTGTTTGACTTTAAATTTGAAAAGTGCTCATTATTGACATTTATTTGCAGTTTGTGCATGATTTCATTGTTTGTTGTAAACATTTTTTATTTACCTTGTAGCATGTTTGCATTGTTTGTGTTTGACCTTGAGATACAAATTTTGTTTAAATCTATTTTATGTAGATATTTATTCTTTTGAAATTTGTGTTATACCAGCTTTGAAAGTTAAATAGTTCTTTCTTAATCCATCAATAAATATTTATGGTTTTAATAATTTTCTACATTTTTGCTTATTATTTTTATTACATTTTTTGGTTACTTTTGTTAATTATAAAACAAAGAAAGCCTAAGAAAATCAATCTGCTTCTTAATTGAAACAATTAATGTGTTTCTTTAATTAGTCAAGAATCATGAGGATATTAAAGATCCTAAATATACGCAGGATTCTCAGTTAGGAAACAAAGCCGTTCCTAAGTATAAGAACCTAGAGACAAGAACGTTCTTAACTCCTAGGAAGCTAGGGGTGTGGTTTGCATTTTTCTTTAGGGATCTGTAAATCGTTCTTACTTATCTTTGTGTGTGTAAATTTAGAAACGTTCCTAAAAATTTTTTCTTAAGTGTGAATCCGGCCCAAGGTGATTGTAAATTACAGGTATTGCGCACAGGAGAAGATCTTCAGTGGACCGCTGGAGCCAGGATACATGCAAGGTATACAAGCTGCTCTGGCACTGAATAGTGCTCTGGGTTTAAATAGTGCGCTCCAGACAGGGATAGGTGATTCAGTTCATGTGTCCACTGCAGGCAAGATCTGATTGGCTGACTCAGATCATGCGAGGTTTCCAAGATGGCGGCGCCCATGTACTGGAGAACACCACTGATTGGCACCAGAATATATCTCCTGGGAACATATTAAGTTTGGGCAGGAGGCTGCTACATGCCGGGAATGACACCTCCGCAGAGGGGAAACATGGGCAAGAACAGAAAGAACAGCAAAAAGACGACCCCCTGATGCGGTAAGTGCGGCGGTTTGTGACACTGTGCTCATTCTCTAATTGCTACTGACAGCTAATCGGACACACAAAAATCTGCTAACCACTGCATTGGATGAAAGGTTCGGGCTTCTCTAATTCTTCCAGTGCAGCAAGGTTATTATTATATAGAGCATACCCTCACTCTTACCTTGGGATCCCTGAATTCCTGTGATCACAGAGTCTATAGCATATCTTATAATGAGGCTCTTAAAACTTATTTTATTTTAAGAATGACCATAACCTACTAGCTGAACAATAGCCAACACACAATGTTGCTATGAATTCTGGGTAGTGTAAAAATGGGGAACGTGACTACAAAATCATTTCCAGGTCTTGAAGAAATAAATATGTTGCTGGTTTACATGGCTTTAACATTGCGTTCTGGGGAGGGACAGTTTGAAAAAGATATTTTTTGTGCAAACTGTTTCACAAATTTAACAAGTAAACAGAGGCCAATGAACAACACTACATAACTGAGCAATAAGATCAGAACAATAAAACACACACAGCCAATCAGACATGGCAAACAAAGGAAAATCGATGACTCATATGTTGTATGAAAAAAGAGGAGTGAGTAATAGATGACATAACCTTCCCACAACCTTCAGAAAGACTTCACTAATGCTCATCATATATACTTAACAGTAAAAGTGTCAAATCCTTTAAACAATCTCTCAAAGTAAGATATGGCTATGAGCAGATTTTGGTGTCGCATTAGATAGAAACAAAAGGGTCTGATCCAGACTTAATAACGGCAGCTTACATAAATCTAGCTGTGGGAAGGCACTACACATGTGTGGGCAGATGTTATGCATCGTAACTCTGATTGTATGAAACTTGTATGTAACTCCATACGACAGGGCGAGACATCCATACGCAAGCCGAAGATACGCATTGTGGGAGGAGGGAGGCATTTACATTGCACAGCATGGGCTGGGTTAGGCACGGCACGAGGGGAGTGCATTAAACTTAGTAGTGGATAACTTGGGCACTTAAAACACCCTTAAGTCTGGATCAGGCCCAAAGTATTTAGGAGGCCAAATTTATTATATAATAGTCTAACGCTGCTCCTCACCTTTATAAATGAGCAACAGGGGGATGGGTGAATGAGCGCGGCGTCCAGGGAGCACGCTGGCCAGTGGCAGGAGAGGGCACCTTCAGGTGGTGTGTGAGAGGAGAGTGAAAGGGAAGCAATTGGAATCTTACTCTTATTTTTTCATCATTTTGATGAGCTTTTAACTAGTGATAACAACTTGGGCATCCTGGAACATGCATTGTAAGTCTTATTAGTCGGGAGATGATATTAATAAACACAAGCATACTGCAATATGGGATTTTAATTGTTTCTTTCTCTTTTTCCAGAAAGACATAAATACATTAGAGACTGTACAAAGAAGAGCATCTAAAACTAAAATAGTCCATGGCCTGTGTCACATACCAAGAAAGGCTAGAGGAACTACACATGTATAGCTTGGAGCAGAGAAGGGAGAGGGGGGACATGATAGCAGCTTTCA
>WWET01001010.1:204906-217919 GCA_011038615.1 Limnodynastes dumerilii
GGCTTGAAATATTTCACTTTGCATGTAATGAGTCTATATAATCTATTAGTTTCACCTTTTAAGTTGAATTACTGAAATAAATTAACTTTTGCACAATGGACCGTATTCAGAGATCCGTTTTTTTAAGAAGTTCTATGCGTAGTAACTAAATTTACACAATCTACTTTGATTTTATGCACGGAAGTCCGGTAGGCATGGACTTGTGAATCGCACGTGGGAATATACGTACAGAGAAGCGCGTTTATAATCTGTCCGGAGCAAGATCCGTGTAAGTGGGTGGGGGGAGGAATTTAAATGACTATTTGAGGGTGCGGTTAGTTAGATACGCACGTACGGAAGTATTATACACTCGTAAATTAAAGATAACGGTGGGACTCGTAAGTCACTGTCAACCCGTCCATGTGAGGGGAGTGTCACGGGTGTTGGCTTGCAACGGTCGTGCGTATATTTGCGTACTTTAAAGAAATGGAACTCTGAATACGGTCCAATATTCAATTTTTTGGTTTCACCTGTATTCTCAGTGGGTGTAGTGTGTAAATGTGATGTTGCAAGTACCTGATAGAACTTAAGTCTTTCAGATAAGAAAGTCAGGACAGAGTGGAGGAGAGAGCCAGGACAAAGTGGGGGAGAGAGCCAGGACAGAGCGGAGGAGAGAGCCAGGACAGAGCAGAGGAGAGTTCCAAGACAGAGCAGAGGAGAGTTCCAAGACAGAGCAGAGGAGGCGGCCAGGACAGAGTAGAGAAGTGCCAAGACAGAGCGGAGAACGCAGCCAGGACAGAGCGGAAAAGGCAGTCAGGACAGAGCGGAGGAGACAGCTAGGACAGAGTGGGGGAGACAGCTAGGACAGAGCAGAGGAGACAGCCAGGACAAAGCAGAAGAGAGAGAGAAGCCATGACAGAGCAGAAGAAAGAGCATGGACAGAGCAGAGCAGAGAGCATGGACAGAGCAGAGGAGAGAACATGGACAGGGCAGAGGAGAGAGCATGAACACAGTGGAGGAGAGATCCAGGACAGAACAGAGGAGAAAGTAAGGGGATAGCGGAGGAGAGAGCCAGGATAAGTGGAGGAGTGAATGTGGATAGGACAGAGCAGAGCAGTAAGCGTGGACAGAGCAGACGGAAGCAGGAATGGGGACAAGGTGAGGAAATTATCATCATCATTTTTTTCTTATATGTTTTAAGGATTGCGGGCTGTATTCACAGATGAGTGTGTACAAAGAAGGCAAATATACGCATGTACGTGGCACGGCAACACCCATGACACTCCCCTCATACGGACAGGTTTTCGGTGACTTACGCGTCCATAGGGCAACCTTAAGTCTACGTGTGTAGTACGCGCGTATTTTCCTTCCGTACGTGCGTGCATGACAACCCGCGCCCATATTAGTCAATTTAATTGCCTCCCCCCACTCACTTTCACTAATCTACGCACGTACGAAAGACAACCACACCCCTCCGTATGTATGTCTCTAAGTCTGATTTACAAATCCAGGTGTAAAGTACTTCCGTGCCTAAATCCTACGTAGCTTGCGTAAAAAAGGTTACTACGCATGCAAAGTTCAACTGTTCCTAAAAATACGCATGGAAAAAGTAGCAAAACCGTAGATGTGAATCCGGTCCTGCATTACCATATCAGTTCATTTCGATACAGCGACCAGAACCGTTCTAGTAAATAGTGCAAAGTGTGTTGTATTAAAGGTATAGGATGAAGCCCAAAATTCTTACATCTCAGAAGACATGGAGGGGAAAAAGCTTTTTAATAATCTGCTAAGCAACTGTGCTGGAGACCTGTGGGCAGAGCAAGGACAGGGTGACTATCTGATAACACCATATACATGATATAAGAAACAGGCCTATTGGCAGTTTAAAATTAGATGTCTTAAACTAGCCATTGTCACTTATACAGACTACACTTTATTCAATGGGCCTGATCCAGACCTACGCTCGGGTGCCCTTTTTACGGTTTTCGTAAGAGTAAAAACGGCCATTTATACTTACTGCACATGCGCGGTCCAGATGTTACAGAACGAAAATCTGAGCGTATGGGCCTTGAGCGTAACAGCTTCGTTACTATGCTTGAGGGGGCATGTCTGCCATATGAAATACATAACTACGCACTGAGGGCAGGGTGAGGCATTTAAATCGTACAGTATGGGCGTGCTAAGCGTCGTAACTAAGCAAGGAGCTTACGGACGCCCGCGGTTACGATCAGAAAACTTAGGGTAGGGTTTGCTGGGTTGTAAGATGGCAAAAGTAAGTACGAATATGGGGAATGCCTAGGGGAGTGCATCGATGGTGTAAATACGCTATGCACATGAGCGTTTCATGAGCGTAGGTCTGGATCAGGCCCAAAGTCTCCAGCTACCAACATAATTCTCTAGTTGATGGGAATAACACATGTTGAACACAATATGTCCCATAATGGGAGCTATATCCCCACAGTGGCAATCCTAATGAGATAGGGCCTGATCCAGACCTACGCTTGCATGCGAGCTAACGCTGATCGTAAGCGTAAAAACAGCAGAAAAAAGCACTGCACATGTGCATAGTGACAACTTCCGGTCGTATCAAACACCTTTTCGTAGCGGCGATTCTGGCGTCCGTATTGTTTGCGTATTTTCAGACGCTGGGGCGTTTATAGTAGGAAGTTAGTACGGACGCTGGAGTTAAGGAATGTAGAGGGGGGGGAGCCATTTAAATTGTACAGTATGGGCGTGCTAAGCGGCGATAATATGCTACGCATACCAGCGTAGGTCTGGATCAAGCCCATAGGCCCAGCAGCGTTCAGGAAAATGAAACAATCAGATTACCTGTTCAGTATCTCTTGGACTGTTCTATTGCGGTTCTTTGCCCTAGACCACACAATAATGGTCAGAGAGTTATGTTAATGTCATGAGTCACTTATGTCTGGATAGGGCAGAATGCGTTCCAATCAGGTAGCACGGTTGTGTGTGCGTTTACAGTAAGTAAAACGGGGAAGAGGGAAGCAGGACTTAAGATCTGGTCCAAAGCCTGTAAGCAGTGGCTAATGGTGCAGTCTTTTTACCTGTGTATTATTATTAATGCAGAGCTATACTGGAGCACCCGCAAGAAACCCAGACACATACAAGGACAAACTCCACACAGATAAGGGATTCTCCAGGAGTCAAACTTATGACCTTAGCATGATGAGGCACAAGTACTAATCACTGAGACACTATGTAAAGCCATATAGTATAGGCAATAGATGCAACAGTGAAATTAATGTGATAATGTTTATATCTAAGAAGACTGGTGCTAGAGAAAGGATGCTATATGAAATGAAGCAATGAAACAATGAAGCACAGACTGTGTCATTAGTGTATATCACATATATATATATATATATACACACACACACACACACATTTCAAAAATATATAATATACTATAAAGAAGTCATCCTAATTTGATTGGAGTGTAAGTATTCTGAAATTCAAATGCTTCTCCCAAAAAATTTAAAGTGCATGCCAGGATATAAGTCAAATGTCTAAATTAAAATCAGGATATGGGGTGACCTGTATTTGGCCATGATCTGTTTCTATATTATTGCACTAGCTTCAATGTAGTCGGGCAGAATGGGTTATGGCTCTTGACGTAGATGGATCGGAATATTGGGGGATATTGAAGGGGGGGCGTAAAAGCCAGATCTCTGAGGAAGAGTTTATCCAGAAACAGACTTGTCACTTTTCACAAAGGTAGGAGCTGTTGGAGTGGAGCATATTTTGGCTTTAAAAGTGTAGTCCAAATCCAAAACTTTGGTTCACTTCATGGGATCTTTGAAGAAAGAAAGTGTTCCCTATAAGTATTCTGCTAACCCCAGGCAGGGAAGAGCTTTGCATAAGTCTTTCTGTGTTTTCCCCTTTTTATTTTATAATAAATTGTTTTGCATGTTGTATGTCAATTGTGTTATTATTATAATAAACATTGTAATTCTATAATATAATAATAAGTTCATGTTTCTTTGTTCTTACAGATTGACATATCAGACCAGCTAGGTTATTAAATGCTACTTAGTGGTAACAGAAGGATCATTCGAGTTGATGATATTTCTGATAAAGTATAATTGTGTTAGATTTATGCAAAGGAGAACCTAAGACCTCCTGTGAATAGTCTTGGTGGTGGCAGCTCATTAGTAATAAGTCATATTTAGAGTAGACAAGGGACATTAGACATTGTAGAACAGACCTGGTGACTGTTGTGATGAAGCTCTTGTGCCCCAGATAAGTCACGAAGACCTAAAGAGAGGTCAGGGTCGTGACAGTGCACATTAATGTCTGATAAGGACAAGATAAGTTATCCGAGGCTACAAATACCCCTTTTTAACACAATGAAGGATGGAGAGAACAAGACAATAGTCCGTACTAAGGGTAACAAGATATATGTCCTGAGGAAGACGACCAAGCTGGACCGGATATTGGAGTAGCTGGGCCGGACGGGCTGGATGCAGGAGTAGCTGGGCCGGATGCAGGAGTAGTGGGGCCGGAGAGGCCAGATGCTGGAGTAATTGGGCTGGATAGGTTGGATGCTGGAGTAGCCGGGCCGGATAAGCCAGATGCTGGAGTAGTTGGGCCGGATAGGCCGGATGCTGGAGTAGCTGGACCGGATGCTGGAGTAGTTGGGCCAGATACTGGAGTGGATCAGCTGGACTGGAGTGGATCAGCTGGGCTGAAGTAGAGTGGATCAGCTTGGCTGGAGTGGATCAGCTGGACTGGAGTGGATCAGCTTGGCTGGAGTGGATCAGCTTGGCTGGAGTGGATCAGCTGGACTGGAGTGAATCAGCTTGGCTGGAGTGGATCAGCTGCACTGGAGAGGCTCCATTGGTGGTTCAGAAAATGTGACCACAGGTAAGATGGTGGCGCCAATGGAACGGAGGTCCTGCGGTGCTTTGGCGCCAGAACAAACGTGGACACCGGGACTCCGTATGCGGTGAGTAAAGGAGACTGTCACTGTGCTAGTGAAAGTCTCTGCAGCCGTGAAATGCGGGAGCACCGGGACCGCGGGAGGAGGAGAGAAGACTGCCGGAAATGATAAGTGCGGTGCTTGCCACCGCATAACGTGACAGTCCCCCTTTCTTCATTTTTTTGCACTGATGATGCGATGGAGTTTAATGATACTAATTACTGGGTGCTTCCAGTTTTAAAGATAACGTCTGCTGTATTATCTATGTGAAAATAAAAGGCATGCACTACGCATGCACAATAGCCTAAAAAAGAGCACAATTTCACACTACAAAAACCCCTTCTGTCTGTCATGTAGCTACTTATGATTACTCCCCTATGAAGTCCTGCAGTTATTCCATGGACAAAACGCGTTGGTGTATTTGCGGACATTGAAATGTGGTCTTGTAGACTTTCAGATAAGCCTCATATTAATCATTTTAATATACACATATTTAACTGTGTTTAATACATTCCTGTTGTACTAAACATACTACACCAGATTGGTTCTCTTTTATTTTCTCTTCGGATCCTCATACGATGAATGTGGAAAATTGCTATGTGGCTTACAGGCTTTTCAAGGTATCTTTCTGTTCTATCTTCAAGACATCTGGTACCCATACACCATTATAGGTGTTCACTACAGAGCAGGGGTTAGCAAGGCAAAGGAAATTGACACAGATACAAAAACGTCATCCTAGATTTGTTACATACATTTGCAAATATATGAAAAGCCACCAGCCACTTACAAGGCTTCTCTGTTTTGGTGGTCCTAACTCTAATACTGTCAGAATTGGTTACTGGTTAATTGCAAGAGTGCTGGGTTGCCTTTTCTGTATTTGTGTACCTTGAAGCACCTGCTCTATATTAACTTATAAATTGATTTGAGCAACCTCCATTTATGTGTTTGTTTTAAAGCGTGTCTGGGATAGCAGCTGACAGGGAGTGCTGTTTCAGACTAGCTGTTTTGGTGACTTGAAGACCTACATGATATATGACCCAAACTTGGGACTCTAACAGTATTAGTAAATTTCTCTGACTTTTATTTTAAAGATACAACGTCATAGTTGGTGCTAGGGTGCCTTTTATTGAGTGTGGGTTCCCGTAGCAAACGGCCCTATTTCGATAGGGCCGATCGCTCCCAGTCGGTTCTGAACTGGCTGGGATATTGATTGCTTATGACTAAGTCCCCCCCCCTCAGCCTAACCTTAAATCCTCCCACTCGCAGCCTAACCCTAAGTCCTCCCTGCAGCCTAACCCTAAGTTTCCCTCTCTGTAGCCCAACCCTATGTCTTTCACCCCGCAACCTAACCCTAAATCTTCCCCCCAGCCTAACCCTAAGTCCCTGGAGACGGTTACTCACCTCTCCAGTGGTCCGACCGCAGCTCTCCTGAAAATGAATGGGTGAGTATGCGAATCGCAAAATAGGGACAACTGAAAGCAACTTTGGGCTGTCTCTATTTTGCCATGTAAAACATTGCAGTGGAGATTCACAATGCCTTTTATTGTATATATAGTTCAAACAAAGAAAAAGGCACTCCAGGAGACTTTATTTTTTATAAAAATTAAGAATTAATTATTTGAATAATAAATGTACATTCTACTTATGAGAAGTCTCCTGGAGTGCCTTTTTCTTCGTTGGAACAATGTTGAAGTGAACAAGGAGAAAGTTTTCATGGTTTACTGAAGTGTTGGCTAACCTGTGACACTCCAGGTGTTGCGAAACTACAATTCCCATCATGCTTTGTCAGGTATCTGCTATGTTTTGCAGTTGAGGCATTCTGGGACTCGTAATTTCACAACACCTGGAGTGTCAGAGGTTAGCCAACACTGGTTTACTGGATCCTTGACAATGCAGGTAAGCTAGACTGTGAACTTAAAATCATACTTTTGCATGTTATATAGTAAGATTGTTATTTCTGCTACTGTGTACAACACAAGCCACACCTAAATAAGGATTTTTTTTGTTTTTTAAAACCAAATTTCTCTATAACACTAAGTGATATAAAAAAAATAATATGGCCTTCATGAAGGATTACAGTATTCTATAACAAAACATGAGCGTAAGAACTTTTTGTAAAAACCTTGGACAGCAGCTGTCAAATGTAGGTTAATTTATTTATTTCTTAAAATGTAATATAAAAAATTATATTTAAAAGTACAACATTACTATGACACACATGGAGATAAAAATAAATAAAGCTGTTGGTAAATCATCATAAGAGATGGAGAAGAAGAAAAACTTTGAAAGCACAATCATTTTTTTTTCATATAAGAGTTACAATAAAAATGTTTTAATTAGATTAGAAATTGAGAAGGAAAACAAAAAATGTAAACTATATTAGCCATCATCTATTATTGGTCAATATATTTCTTTTAACAAGACTTATACTTGATGAGAGTTCTCTTTTATTATGTTTTTTTTGTACTCTACACTTATATGTATATTTCTATGCACAGAGAATGTCTTCTACTTCAATAATCTTGTTCAATACTAAAAATTGTTTAATAAAAAAGAAAAAAATGTAGTCATGACACCATACGCTTAATTTTCAGTGACACTTGATCTATCGTGCTTTGTCTTGAATATCTGTTCAGCATAACACTTGGGAAAGTAAAGGGATTTATATGTAATGTATTGTGTATAAGTACTATAAAGATTCATTACAGACTTTAGCAAGGATTACCAGCTCACTAATCATTCCAGATGAAACAGCTACAGGAAAATATCTGGAAAACTAATGGTATATAATCATGTTACTACGGAACACATGCAATCATCCAATACAAATACATATATCATTACCAGCTTAGCTATGATAAACCAATAACTAATAAAGCAGAGCTTGAAAGTACAGTGAATGATGTATATATGAAACTTTCTAATATTTTAAAGAGTGAGAAGTCTGCATTAAAATCATTATGTAATAATAATGATGGTCCGTTTTAAGAATATAAATTTTTTTTTAAATTAATTTTTAATTAAAAAAACAAACTATGCATGTGCAGTAGGTTATTTACCCTACAGTATCTACGTACCATTTCTGTAATGGTCTGTAGATAGTGTAAAACTACTGTGCATGCGTAGTAGCTCAATTCTTAAAACAACGTACGTAAGACGAATACTACATAACTGTGAATCCGGGCCGATATCCTTATATTGCATGACGACAAGGGAGGTTCAATTGTCATATTGGACAAAGATATCTATATTGTTGAGGTAATGAGGCAGTTTGCTGATGACAAATACTACAATTCCATAGTGCCAACTATGGAATTTATATTGGAATTTTAGACAATTTCTTACATTGCTTTTGAAAAATCAAATAAAATATCATTTCTACTGAAACGTATAGGTTCCTACGTCAGGATTATCCATCATACCTATAATTTATGTATTACCTAAAATTCACAAGTCATTGGAGAGACCCCCTGGAAGAAAACTCTGCCAACCTCTGTCAAAATTTATAGATTTCTATGATGAACACCCCAGTAAAACTGGCTAAGAACTAAGTGAACTTAGTAAGTGAAACTTATTAAGAATTACTTCTAGTTCTTTCAGAACGCATTTTTTTTACAACTTCAGGGCACTGCGATGGGGTCTAATATGGCCCCATCGCATGCAAACCTATACATGAATGTTTTTAAGCAACGCTACATTTTGACCAATGTGGACTATTCCCACCATATAAAAGTTTTATATAGGGTTTATTGATGTTATTTTTCTACTTTGGGACGATACGTCCATTGAACTCAATTCATTTGTTTCTAAACTTAATAACCTGGATACGACTATCAAATTCACTCTGAATTTTGATTCTATGATGAATAATTTTTTGTATGTTTCCATTGAACAATCGACTACCGGCTTTAAGAAAAGGGCCGATGGAAACACGCTCTTATGAGTGGATCTTAAATCTGGGTTGCCCTTCTCCCACCTGGTGGGAGCATGGCCTTAGTTGAAATGGGTAATGGTTTTCTGAGTTGCAGCTATCATAAAAAAGAAGTGGATACAGCCATTCAACGATGCCTTTAACTTGACAGGGAGAATCTACTATAGCTAAAACAAATAAAGCTTGGAGCAGAGAAGGGAGAGGGGGTATATGATAGCAGCTTCCAAATATATCAAGGGTTGTGACCAGCTAGCTTTCAAATATATCAAGTGTTGTGACCGGCTAGAGGAGGGGGCATTTTTCAAAATAAAAGGTGTAAAAGAACACGAGGACATGAATATAAACTGGAGGGTGGCAGATACAGAGGAAGTGTGTGGATAAATGACTTCACTGAAAGGGTGATAGATAAGTGGAATAGCCTCCCATCTGAGGCTAACACAGTAGAACAGTGTAAACATGCTTGGGATAAATATAAGGATATCCTAAATCTCAAACTAAATTGAAGGTAAATAGTCTAGGGTCAGTATAGTTTTAAATAAACAACTGGGCAGACTGGATGGGCCATGTGGCTCTTATCTGCCATCACTGTCTAGGTTTCTAAATTCCAATAATGACAGACTCACCTTTTGTACCCTATTTTCCACTCTGTCTCCGATCTTACATTCAGCTGTGTATGAACATTGTCACATTCTGTCTACAGATTCCAAACTGGGTCCCCATACTAAAGATCTTCCGCTCATGAGTTTCCAGAAGAACACCAACTTCAGAAATTTGCTTGTGAAAACTGACCTAAGACCTGTTCCACCCAAGACTTGGTTGTTACTGAAAAATGGTCTCTTTAAATGTAATGGCTGCATAAATTGTCGCTTTATGATTTTAGGAGATGTCTTCATTACCCAGTGACGAAGATGAAACATAGAATCAATCATCGGTTAAACAGTGAAGCAAATATGTGATTTACGCTGTTGTAGGCCCATGTCCATATATATACACTGGCAAAATGACTTGCATGCTCAAAGTCCGAATTGACGCTCACTGTTCACCCATTAAGAAAGCGTATACTTGCATGGACAACGAAACTCCTCCTGTAATTAGACACTTTGTAAACTTCAAGTACCTGATGAAAGATTTTCGCTGTATTCCCCTTTTCCAAATCCCACCTCTCAGGAGGCGTGGAGATAGGGATAACTTATAGTTGCAACTCTAATCAAAGATGATTTACACATTTAATATAGACTATTAAAATGGACTATTGCCATTATGATGGAGGTCTGAGCTACGGAGGCAGGTGCTGGGAGGGTGTTTTAGACTACACTCTATACTTACAGTCAGCTATGCTTAGCACTGGGATGCAGATGTCACAGGTGTTACCGGCAAGTAATCTGTCTGTCTCTGTGTCTAGATGAACTCTGCTCGCTGTTTGCCCTGATGACGGAATCTAATTGGACCCTGAAACTGTTATTGAGCCTCTTACCTTCTGTGGATCCATGACTTCCTTACATACGAATGTGTCAGTTAAGTGCCTTTGCACATGCTCCAGCTCAGGTTTATTGAATATTACTGATGCAATATCCTGATGTAATCTGGCAGTGTTACCCCTGCCTTTCATGCACCTGTTTGCATTTACTTATAAATTGATTGAGCAACTTCCATCTTGTGTTTGTACTGTTTGGGAGCATGTCTAGGAGCAGCAGCTGAGAGAGGGTGTTGTTCCACAGCAGCTATTTTGGAGACTTTAAAGGATTTCATTTACTACCTGAAACTTTTCATTGTTTCATAAGGATTATAAGAATGACTTATATATCTGACCTAGGCGCAGACCTTAACCACTTACAACGAAATCTTTATCCTCTTTTGACCTGTGGCACCTACAGGACTATTAAGGACTGCAGCCCCGGATTAAAACTCTGGACAATAGGCAGATTATTTTAAACTTTATACTTTATTAGTGATACACTATTTTTGCGCCGGTCCACCCCCTATCTACACACACACACATATATATATATATATTTATTATAATATAGGCTTAATCCAATATGTACATTGTTAATACTATCAGGATATATGGTGTTCCCTATAAAATGTAGCTAATTCCATCATCCACAACAACCATTAAACAAAATGGACAACCATTATTACCATGCTGTCACCACAGATCTAGGAAGGCGTTACATTTTTGTTTAGTTTTATCAATCATAATTTGTATTTTTTGAGAAAATAATCAACAGCTACTTTGCATCAGATAAAGGGAGATTTAGTCTCTAAAAACATTTATGTCTATTTATTGAACAGAAATGCATCAGGACCTCACAGATGTCAACATTAAAATACTCTTGCTGCAGATTCTTTAAAATGGTGGGTGAAGAG
Organism: Limnodynastes dumerilii; assembly: GCA_011038615.1. Lineage (NCBI taxonomy): Eukaryota > Metazoa > Chordata > Amphibia > Anura > Limnodynastidae > Limnodynastes > Limnodynastes dumerilii. The sequence goes on from WWET01001010.1 coordinate 216,126, forward strand.
CGACACCCAGAGGACAAAATATATATATATTCTTAAGGCTATGGATTATGTAGTATCACACAAGCTACAAAATTCTAGATCGGCGCTCAGCAAATATGTCAGGCAACAGGAACAAACACAGATTAAACTTGTTCAATGATTTAAATATAAATATAAATATAGGTATATTTTCAGAAAAATACTTAACAACTCAAAAAAATAGAGAAACAAGAAAGGGATATTAAGGGGTGCACTCACTTTCCACAACATAAAGGACAGTTTAGTATCAAATTAAAAGAAAATTCTTTATTAATACAACTAAAAGGGAAGTCACTGTCCAATAATAGTGTTGATCATATTGAATAGATAATAGCAGGAAATAACACCTGAAAAAAACTAGTGACAACTAATGCCAGCGAAGTATTAAAAAAAGAACAAATAACAATGTAACACACAACATTTACAGTGATTAAAATTAGTGGGGAATAAAAAAGTTTGACCCAATCAAAATAATAGTAGGGCCAACCCTATTGATAATATAGATGGTATTAGAGGCTCAGGACCATATCAAATATGCCTCTCAAGTAATATTTTGAGGAGAGGAATATGTCTGTATTACCACACAAAAGATGAAATATTAATATAACTGTGGATCATAAATGTATATCCTCAAATGTATATCAATCACTAATCAGGGCACAAATATGCTCCTTGATATATAAATTCAGGATTTACATATAACCCATTCAGAAAAATAAGTAGTGTGGAATAGGTAAGTGTAATGGAAAGGTTACATAAGAGCCCTCATACAAGACGGATGTCAGAGTCCCTAACACAATATAGGACCGAGCTCTCTCCTGGAATGGCACAACAATCACACGTGCCTTCCAAAGCCCTCTGCTGGTAAAATAAACCCATCTCACAAGGGAGTGAAAATGACCAGAGCAGCCCTCTGCTAAATAAGCAACATTTAAATAACATCTAGGGTGCCAAAGTAATAGATAATAACATGGGACACAGTAAAGATTCCCCACAACAGATGCAGATGGTTCACATGCATCAAACAGCATCTGCTGACCTCTGGTGGAAGAAAAAAATTTGCAAGGGATCAGAATAAATGTAAACTGGGCAAGTGGATAAGTTTCTCATGACAGCCATATAATAATATGAAATCTAGTCAGCCTCAGCTCACATAATGAACGGAATCGCACTATCCACCAAAGTTTCGATGTATGGAGAGGAGCGATACATCCATTACATTAAAATTTTGTGTATAAGGCACTTTTTTGCACCCGAAATGCTGAAGCTATTAAAAACAGTGCAGTCTGATATTAGTTCTCTAGATGACGCTCAAATTATACTCAAATATCATTCAAATATTATGGAAAACTCATTTAAAGATCATTAACAGGGCAATTATGTCTCAGGCGCGGAGAATGCATTATGTGGCAGAGGAATCTAGTAAGTGCCTTAAATGCAAGAAGGAAAAAGCGACACTTGCTCACAACTTGTGACAGTGTAAAAAAATTGAGCACTTGAGGAATAAGATTGTTAGCTCTAAAAATTCTGTTTTAGGGATACTGCTTCCAAAACTTCCTATTGCGATATTATTCTGTAATATTGATAAATAGAACTCAGTACTATCATCGTTACCTTCAGTATCATTTAAACATGGCTGGCAGATACTGGAACAGGTGCGGTACAATTGGCTATTAAAGGGATATACTATTTAGCTAGTCTGGGGGAAATTATAGAAAAAAAATCTTTAAGGATTTTCAAGATGACAACCTGGTATATATATATATATATATATAT
>WWET01001010.1:224571-244542 GCA_011038615.1 Limnodynastes dumerilii
GAGATAGAGAGATAGAGAGAGAGAGAGAGAGAGAGAGAGAGAGAGAGAGAGAGAGAGAGAGAGAGAGAGAGAGAGAGAAAGAGAGAAAGAGCTGGATAGAGAGGTGTGGAGGAGGAGAGAGAGATGGAGAAAGAGAGAAAGAGAAAGAGAGAGAGAGAGAGAGAGAGATGGGTAGAGAGGTGTGGAGAAGGAGAGAGAGAGAGAGAGAGAGAGAGAAAGAGCTACCTTCCATTACACTATTTTTGGTACATAAACATATATATATATACATACAGATGTTTATGCGGCATACACGTTAATGTTCAGGATAAACGTCCAGCAATAGTGTTGAGGGTCTCACTCCTGATGATGGTCCGGATTCACAGTTACGTAGTTATCGTCTTACGTACGTTGTTTTAAGAATTAAGCTACTATTTCTGTACGTAGACTGCCTAAGCGCGGTCTAGAGACCATAGATAGCGTAAATAAGCTACTATGCATGTGTAGTAGCGCAATTCTTAAAACAACGCATGTAAGACAAAAACTACGTAACTGTGAATCCGGAACAATGTCACAATTTAGTGGACCAGAACAGAAATGATGGGGCCCGGAAGACGCATATTTTTGCCCCCCTTCCCACCCATTACTCCTCAACTGGTGAAATAGAAATAGAAATAATAATACAGATTATATCCAAGCACAATGAAACCGCTTTTTAGATACATTTCCTCTCCCTGACGATTCAATCGCAAGTTCAGGGTACTAAAGCATTATGTGCAGAGCTGTGCACGAGCTCTCCGCTGACAATGTGAATGCAGTAATAGTATTGGTCATGTATGAAGTTAGCTTGAAATTAAAATGTATTTTACATTTTTACCCAACACGCAGCACAATGCACAAGCAGCCGTCCCATACCTTTAGCAGATAAAAAGCTAACACAATGGTCGAACAGAGGTTGTGGCGTGTCGGCTATAAGCCGGGTCCTGGACTTAGACGTCCTGTGACTGGTGCAAATATTTAGCTATAAACTGTGCACACATACACTAACATTTGGTTCTGGATTGGACTCACTGTAAATGGATTACATCCCTCTACCCCTTCCCTCCCACAGTGTGCCCCCCAAACACAAGGGTTTGGTTCTCCACTGAGAACGGGCCTTTTACAACAGGGCCATTTTCGACATCATGTTTGCGATGAGGGACCGCAAACGACTTTCTCTTCCCTGCCAGAGTGAGGTAAGCTCCAACTCCAACCATTATCCTAATCCTCACCCTAACCCTCCCCTTCAATTACCCTAACCTTCCATTCCCCGCAGCCTAACCCTAACCTTCCCCTTCTACATTCCATTCCTTCCCTGCAGCCTAACCCTAAGATTCCCTTCCCCACAGCCTAACCCTAACCTTCCCATTCTACATTCCATTCCTTCCCTGCAGACTAACGCTAAGACTCCCTTCCCCGACTATGTTCCAACCCCCTTCCCACAGCCTAACCCTAAGACTCCCTTCCTGAAGCCTAACTCTAACCTTCTCCTTCTACGTTCCATCCCTTCCCACAGCCTAACCCTAACCTTCCCCTTCTACGTTCCATCTCCTCCCCGCAGCCTAACTCTAAGACTCCCTTCCCCGGAGCCTAACTCTAACCTTCTCCTACGTTTCATCCCTTCCCGCAGCCTAACCCTAACCTTCCCCTTCTATGTTCCATCTCCTCCCCGCAGCCTAACCCTAAGACTACCTTCCCCAGAGCCTGACCCTAACCTTCTCTATGTCCACTAACCTGTCCGGTCGTGCGTTGGCTACTGTCGGGTGCTGCGCCGGGTCTTGCACCCAAAAGCTGTCGGTGTAATGAATGAATCTTTTGCCATATTTACCCATACATTATATAAATTTTCTATTTAAGCACTTTTTCAAAATAGAGACAGCCGACAATTAGCTGTCATCTGTCTGTATGCCAAAAATGGGCTTCTGCAGCAGCCAACAGAACCCAAACACTGACTGCAATGAGTTGCATTTGATTCCATATCACTATATTTGTGCGTGCACTGTGAAGGTAACTTGTGTCACCTTACTTGTGACTTCAGATGAGATCATGTAAATGCTGATTGTAGGAAGCATTAGTATCGAGTATCCCCCACCTCTTTTTTCTGGTACATTTGTTGCCGATTCAGTTATTACAGTAGAATGATCTAGCATGTAGTTACATATGGTGCACTGGGGAATGAACACTGATGCAGTTATTTCACTAGATTACAATCATCATCTATTTGTAAAACCACAAGAGCCCCCAAGCTTATGACATACCTGAGGCCGGGGGATCACTTTTGTTTTGGCTTCTCCTCCTAATTTGGCTTTATTGGTTATGCGAGCCGCTTGTTCTTTGCAGAAGCTGATATGCCTGTCAGCAGCGTTCTCATTAAACCTCCTCTGACAGTATGGGCACTGGACATAATCTAAATAAAAAAATAACAATTCAGCCTCAATGTTTATTTATAGTCTGTCTAGATAAGGAAACATTACACTTTGCATTTCTTGCTACACTATGCATTACTGCACAGCACAAGCCATACGTGAGAGAGCAGGCTCCATGCCAAAACACACTCAGGGGACCAGATTTATTAATGAGCACTGTACAATACTGTCACCGTCAGTGGGTCACCCGCAGTCTACTCTGAAGAGCACACTTAAGGAAAATGCAGGGCTGAGTCACCACATATAGACATAGATCTAGAAATATAACACTGGGTGCACAGAACAAAATGTGTTTATATGATGCAATGCTCCTGTGTAATATCCCCTCTCCTAGTGCAACCCAGCAAACATACCATTAGTGTTCTCCCCAGGGCATTTTAGCCGGGTGCTCCACCTGGCAATTTTAGCTTACCACCCGGCCAGACCTGACCAAAACGTTGATTGTGATCTCCAGATTTCAGTCCTGGTTGTGCTCCAATAAGCCGTAAAGGCTTTCTGACACTGCTGCACATCAAGCAGAAGCAGCAGAAACTCTGTATAGAAGACAACCTGCAGCTTCCTTTCCTTTAGTGTGACGCTGACATGACCTAAGGTGACGCCAGCATCACTTGCACACAGAGAAGTAAGGGGGAAAATATTGGATGGCTGGAGACACATGACAGCCCTGTCTTGTTGCCTCCGCCAGTAGATCACAACCAACAGAACAATATAGTTACAAGACAGGCACATTGTAATGCCCCAGAAGCTTAGTTCCCTGTAGTGCAGCACCAGCGAGGCGTTTCGCAGAGGGAACGTATGTCTGGACCCCGTCTTATATTATTATTGCAAAGTATTACACTGCACCCACCCAGCTGCTATTTAATACCACCCGGCTGGCAACATTTTCTGGGGAGAACACTGTACCACTATACTCTTACTTTACAAAGGCTGGCACTAAATTAGGGTTAGAGTTAGGAATTTACGGTTAGGGGCTGTATTCACAGATCTGTTTTCATGTGGAGTTGCGTGCGTATTTTTAGGTACGTTTTAACTGCGCATGCGTACTAACATTATTTACGCAAGTAATGTAGAATATACGCATGTAGGTGCTTTCGGCACGGACATGTGAATTGCACTTGGGGAGATACGTACGGAGGGGCGGGGTTGAAATACGTGCCAGAAATGTTACGTGAAAGAGGGAGGGGGGAGGCATTTAAATTAGTATTTGAGGGCGCGGTTACAAAGAATCGCACGTATGGAATACATATACGCACGTAAGTACACACGTAAAGTTAGAGGTGCTCTATGGAGGTGTAAGTGTACGATTGCACGGCCGTGAGAGGGTGATGGGTGTTGGTGGGTGTGGCCTTGCTACTGGCGTTCGTATAATTGCGTACTTTTAAAAAAAACGGATCTGTGAATACGGCCCAGGGTCAATATTATTGTAATGCAAAACAAACATGTCGGCATTATATTCAATTAGATAGGTGTTGCAGCAACGACTCTGAAAGCAAATTGCATTTCATTGTATGTTGCCGGCATTTCAGTGCCGACTGTCAGAAATAACATGATAGGAACGACAATCCACACCCCATGCATGCATACTGGTACTGTCAGAAATAACATCATAGGAACGACAATCCACTCCCCATGCATGCATACTGGTACTGTCAGAAATAACATGATAGGAATGACAATCCACACCCCATGCATGCATACTGGTACTGTCAGAAATAACATGATAGGAACGACAATCCACACCCCATGCATGCATACTGGTACTGTCAGAAATAACATGATAGGAACGACAATCCACACCCCATGCATGCATACTGGTACTGTCAGAAATAACATGATAGGAACGACAATCCACACCCCATGCATGCATACTGGTACTATCAGAAATAACATCATAGGAACGACAATCCACACCCCATGCATGCATACTGGTACTATAAGAAAAAGAGGAGCAGGGAGGCAACGATGCAGATCTATCTGCGTTATAGAGTACAGACATTTCAAAGAGAAGTTGGGAAGCAGTAAAGAAACAGACATAAGAGAAAATAATAGGTTGGAGGCTAATGCACAGATGAGACGGGGCAGGAAAGGAGACTTACATGCAAAGAAGCAGAGAAAGTAATCAATTCAAACAGGGAAGTGAACTAGAGTGAATAAGGAAAGAGAGAGGAAAAATGGGGGATGGGTTAAAGAGAACAGGAGGGAGTGGGGGTAAAGAGTATAGTTATTAGTGAGTGGGCAAAGATACGGTAATAAGGATAATAAGGAGGAGTCAAAATCGATCACAAAATACTCCCTAAAAGAAGATTCTAGATCTGCTCCTGCATTCTGGTAGGCAGTCATGTAATTTTACCCTACTGCATAAGGTACCTTTCTTATTACTGATTCTAGTTCAGTCTATGCCACAATTTACAACAAAATGCAGTAAAGTGAGATGCTGCAATTACCTACCAGGGTCATACGATGGTGGAGGCGGAGGAGGAAGCTCACCACCTTCCTTTAGAATCTGACCGAGTCCCTTAGCAGCTCTAATGGTCGCAATGAAATCTTCATGTTTCCTTCTCCAGTTGGATTGCTTCTTAGGAGGTTCTGGCTGAAAGAAATCATTAAACAGTGGCATCGATCAAATACACACTACTGCAGGCTGACATCTCTAAATCGCACAAGATACGTAAGTGATTTTGTTCTCCTATGTGTAAATAGCAAATAATAATCCTACCACTATCTAGTACACAAACCATAGGGTCCTAAGTAGGAACGACAATCCACACCCCATGCATGCATACTGGTACTGTCAGAAATAACATGATAGGAACGACAATCCACACCCCATGCATGCATACTGGTACTGTCAGAAATAACATGATAGGAACGACAATCCACACCCCATGCATGCATACTGGTACTGTCAGAAATAACATGATAGGAACGACAATCCACACCCCATGCATGCATACTGGTACTGTCAGAAATAACATGATAGGAACGACAATCCACACCCCATGCATGCATACTGGTACTGTCAGAAATAACATGATAGGAACGACAATCCACACCCCATGCATGCATACTGGTACTGTCAGAAATAACATGATAGGAACGACAATCCACACCCCATGCATGCATACTGGTACTGTCAGAAATAACATGATAGGAACGACAATCCACACCCCATGCATGCATACTGGTACTGTCAGAAATAACATGATAGGAACGACAATCCACACCCCATGCATGCATACTGGTACTGTCAGAAATAACATGATAGGAACGACAATCCACACCCCATGCATGCATACTGGTACTGTCAGAAATAACATGATAGGAACGACAATCCACACCCCATGCATGCATACTGGTACTGTCAGAAATAACATGATAGGAACGACAATCCACACCCCATGCATGCATACTGGTACTGTCAGAAATAACATGATAGGAACGACAATCCACACCCCATGCATGCATACTGGTACTGTCAGAAATAACATGATAGGAACGACAATCCACACCCCATGCATGCATACTGGTACTGTCAGAAATAACATGATAGGAACGACAATCCACACCCCATGCATGCATACTGGTACTGTCAGAAATAACATGATAGGAACGACAATCCACACCCCATGCATGCATACTGGTACTGTCAGAAAAAACATCATAGGAACGACAATCCACACCCCATGCATGCATACTGGTACTGTCAGAAATAACATCATAGGAACGACAATCCACACCCCATGCATGCATACTGGTACTATAAGAAAAAGAGGAGCAGGGAGGCAACGATGCAGATCTATCTGCGTTATAGAGTACAGACATTTCAAAGAGAAGTTGGGAAGCAGTAAAGAAACAGACATAAGAGAAAATAATAGGTTGGAGGCTAATGCACAGATGAGACGGGGCAGGAAAGGGGACTTACATGCAAAGAAGCAGAGAAAGTAATCAATTCAAACAGGGAAGTGAACTAGAGTGAATAAGGAAAGAGAGAGGAAAAATGGGGGATGGGTTAAAGAGAACAGGAGGGAGTGGGGGTAAAGAGTATAGTTATTAGTGAGTGGGCAAAGATACGGTAATAAGGATAATAAGGAGGAGTCAAAATCGATCACAAAATACTCCCTAAAAGAAGATTCTAGATCTGCTCCTGCATTCTGGTAGGCAGTCATGTAATTTTACCCTACTGCATAAGGTACCTTTCTTATTACTGATTCTAGTTCAGTCTATGCCACAATTTACAACAAAATGCAGTAAAGTGAGATGCTGCAATTACCTACCAGGGTCATACGATGGTGGAGGCGGAGGAGGAAGCTCACCACCTTCCTTTAGAATCTGACCGAGTCCCTTAGCAGCTCTAATGGTCGCAATGAAATCTTCATGTTTCCTTCTCCAGTTGGATTGCTTCTTAGGAGGTTCTGGCTGAAAGAAATCATTAAACAGTGGCATCGATCAAATACACACTACTGCAGGCTGACATCTCTAAATCGCACAAGATACGTAAGTGATTTTGTTCTCCTATGTGTAAATAGCAAATAATAATCCTACCACTATCTAGTACACAAACCATAGGGTCCTAAGCATGAGTGAGTTGTCCCATCTGCTAAAACCACTGGTGGTTTCCACTCCAGGCTGTATTGAGGTCATTGGAGCGGTATCATTGACTTACCCTTGGCTTTATAGGCTTGACAAGAGAAATCTCTGTCCCCTCTGCTCGTTGCCGGCTTGAGTCAAACACCTTTCTCTTCTTATTAGCAGCTTTTTGGCAAATGGGAATATGTTTTTTCTGCCACAGAGACACAAAATGAAAACAGACTATGAACAAACACAATTGTTGAGTGCACATTCCCCAGCAATTTGTTAAACGGTCGCCGAAACCATATGATTGTATCATTCAAGCCGGCTTGACCAGTGCTGTTTCCGTCTGTTTTATCGGTGTTCTAGTAAAGCAGTTTTGTACATACACCACACAATAAGCTTCTGTCTTGCTGATCTACACAATTACCAAACAGTGCACGATCAGGCTGTATGATGAGATAAACCAATATGTCTCCCTTTTAATGCACTACATGTAATGGGTTACTATGTTTGACAATGCATATACATTTGGGGGGCTGATCCAGAGTGTGAGAGTAAGAGCAAAACAGCTGTAAGTGTAGACCTGGGCGAAACAATGGTGCACTGTGAGGAGAGCTCATGTATGTAATATTCTATGCAGGGAAAACACCTCTGAACACAGGCCCGTATTCAGAGTACCGGATGTATAACATATACGTCCGGTGTTTAATGGTTTTACTACTGCGCATTTGTAGTCATTTTTTAACGCAATCTACGTATCTTTTTCTTACGTAGATTGCGTAAATGCGATCTTTCAGACGTAGATTACGTTAAAAAATGACTATGCATGCGCAGTAGTAAAAACCATTAAACACCGGACGTATATGTTATACATCTGAATACGGGCCATAGATCTTATATACTGCATACCTTTATGTTTCATCTCTAAATTAGAGCTGAGTTAGGAATCTTCACCTCTGAATTCTATTTCTCAGTTTAAATTGGCCTCCCTAACAATTCAACATGATTTTGCCCAGGTCTATACGTACACTTACACCCTGTTTTGGTCGTACTTTCTGGATCAGCCACTTATTTCTCACCCCCCATTTCTGGAAGGGATTCTGCAGAGTGAAGAAGAGACAGGTCTTCCACCATGACTGTAAATGTATAGCGGATCCATGCTTTATACATAATAAAGTAGCACTTCTCATCATGGTTATTGACCTGTAGGTTTAGTTGACATTGGATAAGTTTTCCACTTTGGAAATGAATATGAATAGACGTGTTTTCTGATCACTTTGGTTCTGGGTCCTCTGGATCCAGAATTTCAACTTGGGTAAGAATCGGTAATCGGTGCGAGACACAGCAGGAAGCAAAGGCACCTCGGAGGGGGGGGGGATAGATGCTAATAGTGCAGTAAGGGCTTACTATTATTATTTCACATCAGTCCCTGACACTATTGGAGCTACATACTAAGGTCCCTAACAAATGCATACACACACAATTAATTTATTCAGCAGCCAATTTACCTACCAGTATGTTTTTGGCATTTGGGAGGAAACCGGAGCACCCGGAGAAAACCCACGCAGACACAGGGAGAGCATACAAACTCCACACAAATATGGCGTAGCCCAGGAATCGAACTCATGACCTAAGCGCTGAGAGGTACAAGTGCTACTCACTGAGCCACTGTGTTGCCCATTACGTACTATCCTAACTTCAGCACCACCCCCATTTTACCTGGCGCAAATCTTTATAAGCGAGAGGAGTGGCCTAACCTCTACTGTATCGGACCTCCACTAGCACTGCTCCTTTGTTATTGCCAATAATGGGACTCTAATGTGAGGGATTTACATGTATGTATGTATGTATTATTATTATTATTATTATTATTGGAAGGAGGGGGAATTTAATAAAGCAACTTGTTAAAGTGAAGCACGTATTAGAAGGATGAGGAGAGGATAACATTTAAATACTTTTTATGTTTCAGGTTTTGTTCTCTGAAATAGTAGCACCATGGGGAATATTCTGAATGCATATGTTCTAATGATTTTACCCTTCTGTATTTCTACATATAGAATATATTTATGCAAAATGCAGCATTAGACCTACGATATAATTTATTCTGTTCCCAGACGCCAGTCTTTACACTGTCAGGCACCAGCAGTCTGGTGACTGGAGCTGTCAGAAGAACAATCAGTGTACACAAAACAGAGGCCGACACCGAGGCTGGGGGATACACAACACACACATGACACTACGGATGCTCTGTGCTCTGCCAGTCTGGTATACTGATCACATGATAAGGGGTCCAGCCAAGCGCATATCAGTCCATAGAGTTAACAAATAAACCTGTTATTTCTCATGACACTGTGCTTAATAAAAACAGAGTGGAAGTTGCTCAATCAATTTATAAGTATATGTTAAACAGGTGCATGAAAGGCAGGGGTTAATCTGCTTGCCACAGAAACAAAAAGAAAGAAAATCCCCAGCACACTGCCATAAACCAGTAACAAACTCTACTGTTCTATCTGTAAAATAAAACAAAGAAATGTTCGTTACGCATATTTGATCAAATATGGGATAAGCCACCAGCCACCGTCAAGGCCTTTCTGTATATGGTGGTCCTAACTCTAAAATTGAGAGTCCCAATGTTGGGTCCCATATATATGTTTATAAATTGAGAGCCAACACTGTGCTTAATATCATTTTAGATGCAGTGGACGTGTCACAAAGAAGAGTGGACTCAAAGTCCATCACTTTTACCCAGGTTTCTCCAGGATCGCACCCAACTCTAGGGGGTCTCCAGACATGTAACATGAGCACGGACATCTGCCCAGCCCTTCCGAGTAAAACAACTGAAGAATCCTATTTTACTGAAGATGCAGAAGCTGGTCCCATGGAAACCAATCTTTCCTACATTTACATCAAGACTCAGGTCCGGATTCACAGTTCACAGGTCTAACCGCGCTTATGCAATCTACGTACAGAAATGGTACGTAGATAGCGTATATAAGCTACTATGCATGCGTAGTAACTCAATTCTTAAAACAACGCACATAACACGAAAACTACTGTGAATCCGGACCACAATCTCTAAAATGCAAGAATAAATCTTGGTGAAATATATCATTAATAAAACATGTTGTGTGTAGTCAGCAGAAGCAGGAAGTGCATTCTAGCAGATTCAGATGCTGTTATTTCCAGGACGCTGCGCTCATTCATGTTTAAACAGAGGTTTAGATTTCTAAATATAGAAGCATTCGTGATTTTGGAAGCAGCAAGTCACCTATGGGTACACGATACCCATGTCCCCCTGAGCGGACAGATGTATACAGGGTAACGGAAACTTCTTTCACGCTACAGAACATTCTTAATGAACCAGATTCAATCTTCCGATATTCCTGTGTTCAGATAGTAACTCATACATTCTTGTAGTCTGCCAAATCTGCTCTAACCAGGGTCCCATCATAGGACACTTCCGGCAGCCTCCAGTCCTTGGTAATGGGTCTTGGAAGTCTCTTCGTACAAGGGGAGCGGTTAACAGTGTGTTTGCTCAGATGAGACTGCGCTCAGGTCCCTGAGAATTAAGGCCTTACATTTAGGGGCCGATTTTATTCCCTGCTCTAGGCTTTGGGTGCAATGTCAGCTCATTTGCATATAGTTTGGACGCAATGTTAGCATCGCGCAACTCAATTGCAATATTTAACGCTAACATCTGGCCCAAAAAACATTTTCCTATTCAATTGCTCTACACGGCGGTGACATTGTAAACATCAAACATTTCAATGGTAAAAATATTTTTTTTTTAAATAAATTCAATAAAACTTTTAAAAAAAAAAAACACTTGTTTTTGTGCACTGCAGTCTACAGCTGCCATTAAACGCTTGGTCATGCTGGCGCATGTAGTAATCCAACTGCTGGCAAGCTGGCACATGGACAACCACGACTAATAGTGTGCCCTGACACCCAGCATTTAATGGCAGCCTGGGCTTGCTGTGCCTTGTAGTGCAACAATAGAAGAGGGTATTTTAAGTTTTATAATGTTTCGATGGAGGAGACAATTCTTTATTAATTTATTTAGACTTTTTTATAACTAGGTATTTGCAGCTATATTGCACGTGCAATGTTTGCTGCATGGCTCACCCGTTAACTGCGTGATGTGGGTAATACAAAAATTCTAATTGAATTGGGTGATGTTCCTCGACCTATTTGGTGCGATATGCGCAATGTTCACATCACACCCTATAATCCAGCAACATCGCAGAGAGTAGACCCAGCACCAAAGAAAAGGGATAAGAGCATCAATGTTTTAGCAATTAGTTATTATTTACATTTCTTCTTGCACTCTCAGTAAAGTTCTTTTGTATGAATTTTGAATTCTTCATTGGGATCTATGGTCCTTATAGGAGCTTCCTTCAATACTTCATTTGTGTAAGTACACAGACTTCAGCATAAAGAACAATCCTGAATGTAGACTTCACCCCACATCACAATGTTAGACCTCCTTATATAGCACAATCGTGATTCTCACAATGTAATACTCACCAGCGTGGCAAGTACAAAAGTTCTGCCACAAATTTTACAAGGTCTGAGGTCTCCAGGTGCCAGAATTTCTAGAGGAAAAAAGAGAAAAGGTTAAATATCTTCATTAAAAATGACACTATCACACAACCAGCTTCATTCCTAGACACTAGAAATAGTGGTCTTTAAGACCGTGTGTACGCAATCTATGTAGCGAAACGCTATGTAAATAGCGTACAAAAATTACAACGGAGGTCTGAATACGGGCCGTATATGGGCCTGATTCAATTGCCTGCAATCCCTGATTTACATTGCAGATTTTTATGCATACCTAAAAAAGGGGTGCATTAAAATATGCAATTTATATTTACCGTAATAGACAGGAATAGGCGCACTAAGAGCTTTTTCCCATTTTCGCAGGCAATTGAATCAGGCCCTATAAGTCTACAATGTATATAAGTATATATTATTTCTTTATTATAATCCACATTAAAAAGCACGGTAAAGTCAAGTCACATGGACCACAGTCTGATAGAAATGAAAATCACCATAAACTCTGAGGATGTATAGCATCTGTAACTTATAGAGATGTGATAAACACTGAATAAACGCATCCATTCCATCTCTCCCAGGATGTCCGCCAGTCTCTACAAATTCAGGCAGCATTCTCAGATATTCCCGGAGTCCTGTATTTGCCCCATAGCTGTGCTTGATGGCCCAAAACTATGCCATTAGACTTGCCATCACTGAGGGGGTGTGGCTTGATGACGCTGTTAACATCATCAATCACTTAAAGACTCTTTTAGTCAGGTAATGCTTCCCATTTGCTGTCAAATTCAGGTCACGACTAGATCATCATCAACACTTCTCAGGTCACATGTCTACTGTACTTTGGCTAACCTATTATTTTATTTATCATTTAACAGGTTTTTATATCAGATTACGTAGCGCTTTACAGAGAATATTTCACATCCACATCAGTCCCTGCCCTATTGGGGCTACATTCTAAGTTCTCTAACACACACTAGGTTTGATTTAGTCTGCAATTAACTTAACAGCATGTATTTGGCGTGTGGGAGGAATCCAGAGCACCTGGTGGAACCCATGCAGACAAGGGGAGAACATACATGCTCATGACCTCAACACTGTGACATGCGAGTGCTACTCACTGAGCCAATATGCTGCACTTAAAGTCAGATCCACACTTTGGGTTGTTTTACGTATGCATGTCCGAGTTACGCACTAAGTATAATACCCCCCCTGGCACTCCCCTCGCACACATGTAACGTAGCTGACTTACGTGTTCAGAACCCTGCCTTAACTTTTCCTTACATATCTCTGGTCATATGAAAGTGCCTGACCCAGCCGATACCATACAATTTAAACGCCTCCCTCACAATGCTTATTTTCGATTTGTGTAGGGATGTGACGCACTATCGTACGGAGTTACGTACAATCAGAATTATGATGCATAACATCTGTCATTTCCACATCCAGATTTACGCATACAGCATTAGCTAACAGCCGCAACATCTCACACCTTCCTTTTCACTATACCCAGCAAACCTTCAAAAAGGATTATGTGCATGTTGGTGTTTTTCCCTGTAAGGAGCACAGCATACCATCAATCTCTATCTAATATTGATCTTCTGCATCAGGAATCTAGACCCTTCCAGCACAAAAGCTCAAGGCACTTCATGCCTTTTAACAATACTTTAGTGCTATTTTACAAAACAGCATAAAACAACCTGTTTATTATTGTGTTTTGTGATCTGCATTACATGCATACATGCTCATGCTCTATAAAACGTTCAAACGCTTACAGAAAAAAATGAGGTCAGTGGTTTAAGGCAACTGGAAAAATGTCAGCAATGGTTTGAAAGTGTCAAAATGAGATCATTATTATGGCAAGTTCTGTTGTCTGAAAAAAATGTAACAATCTGGAATCAAACAGGTTTCAAGATTGTTAGGAATTAGAGGAAAACATATGGGAGTGAGCTGACTGGATGGAACAACTTAGACAACCAGCATTACCAATTCCATTGCACAGACATACTCCTAAAGCTCAAACTCCCCATTCCGAATATTTTCCTGGCCGTATCCCATATTATTTAACAATGAAAAAATGTGTTTTATTTTTCATTTTAAACCACTGTTTATTTGGAATTTTAGACATACTATTATGTGAAGCAAGGAACAAGTGACAGGTCTGACGCTCCATACAAACATTACATAACACTATGGGCTGGATCCAGACTTAAGTAAGTGCTTGATATTAGTTACTCCTGGGCTAAACCATGTTGATTGCAGGGGGAATCCAGTTAATTGTATTCTTTGCATGCAGGGATATATCTATGAATTGCTTACTGCACACAGATACTGACCAGCTTTACTATCACACTGTTATTTAGACTTGGGATAGGAAACATTACCTCTCAACTCTAAGGGCCAGATTCAATTAGCCGCGATGACGGGAAAAAGTATGCGCTGTGCTTTTTCCCGTCATATACGGTATGAAAAATAGGCGAATTTTTATGCGCACCTCTTTGTGGTGCGCATAAAAGTCACCCAAAAAAAGTTTGTGGAATTAGCTTCGCACCGCAAAATATGCTTCTGCAAAGCTAATTGAATCTGGCCCTAATACTGTTTGCAACAGATGAAATATGACTCCCCTGCAATCAACATGGTTTAGCGAAACATTACCTCTCAACTCTAAGGGCCAGATTCAATTAGCCGCGATTAAGGGAAAAAGTATGTGCTGCGCTTTTTCCCGTCATATACGGTATGAAAAATAGGCAAATTTTTATGCGCACCTCTTTGTGGTGCGCATAAAAGTCACCCAAAAAAAGTTCGCGGAATGAGCTTCGCACCGCAAAATACGTTTCTGCAAAGCTAATTGAATCTGGCCCTAATACTGTTTGCAACAGATGAAATATGACTCCCCTGCAATCAACATGGTTTAGCTCAGGAGTAACTAATTTCAAGCACTTACTTAAGTATGGATCCAGCCCTAAGAGAGTAAAGTTACTCCTGGGCTAAACCTAGTTGATTGCAGTGGAGTCATATTTCTTCTGTTGCAAACAGTATTAGAGTAGAGAGGTGATGTTTCCTATCCCAAGTCTAAATAACAGTGTGATAGTAAAGCTGGTCAGTATCTGTGTGCAGTAAGCAATTCAAAGATATATCCCTGTATGCAAAGAACACAATTAACTGGACTCCTCCTAAAATCAACATGGTTTATCCCAGGAGTAACCTTTCTCTTATATACAACCTTCTTCTTAAGTCTGGATCCAGCCCATTGGGATAAGCTCACCTGCCCAGCGTCAAGGCACCTCCTGTAGGTGTGAAGCAGATATTATGTGAAGCAGTACTCGCAACCTGATTTCTGTACTGTATAATCACCAGGTCTGTATCTAATGTTCTGCAAAAGGAAAGTTTTGGTTGGAAAATGGCAGAATTTTGCGACCGCCTCACATTTTCAGAAAGGTGAACAGTAACCATTTTACGTAAGGGCGGCACAGAGATGTCTTAAAGGTAGAAGTGTTGTGTCAGGATTTCTTACAAATGAGGGGAATTTCCCCCCCTTTGACAGCAAGGAAGTCTAGATTCCCACTGGCGTTGTACTCAGAGCTCAGCGCAGCGGGATCTGAACTCTGGATCCGGTCCCTAGTTCTTACCAAGTATTACATTTGATCATCTGATGGAACAAATAGTTCACAACAGATTATATAAATTGAAAACAAAAATGCAGCACTATAAATTTTGTTATTAAACGTTTACCAGTCTTGCATATGAATTTATAATGTTCTAATAAGCACGAGTCAGATCGAGCTCCCTCCCTACAAAAAAACATGGGTTTTAACTGGATTGCTGACATTTTTAGTCCTTTGCATGCGACACGTCAGTGCATTTCAACCCCTCCACTTAGTCTGAGTTTGCATTTAGACATTCCCTCTAAATGGTGGTGTGGTTTGAAAAAGGGCCGATCTCTCCCAACCAGTTCGGTTGACTTATGACCCACCGACCTGAAGACACTGCGCCAAAAAGTGAGTATCAATCTATTCCCAACACTTACCCTAGCCATTACCCTAACCCTCTCTTCCCCACAGCCTGACCCTAACACTCACTTCCCCGCAGCTTAACTCTAAGACTCCCCTCTCCACAGCCTAACCCTAAGACTCCACTCCCTGCAGCCTAACCCAAACACTCCCGTCCCCGTAGCCTAACCCTAAGACTCCCTTTTTCTACAGCCTAAGACTCCCCTTCCATTGACCTTAACGCTCCCTTCCCAAGAGTCTAAACCTAAAAGTCCCCCAGAGTGGTCACTCACCTCTCTGGTGGGGTTTACGGCAGCAGGTCAGTTTTTCCACTCCCTCTAAATCAATGTACACCAGTGTTTCCCAACCAAACAGTGCATGTTTTCCAGGTCTCCTTGAAGGAGCACAGGTGTGTATATACTGACTGACACATTTTAAAAGCTGCAATCTTTAAATAACTTGTAACTATGGATCGAATCCTAAATTACACATGCACAGTCACAACAGCACCAGAATATAACAGGATGGAATTCTGGATCCAGATGCGTCCTTAGCAGTATTCCGATGGTAGAGGTGGAAGTGTTTCAGCTCTGTGAGTGGGGGTAGGAATGTAGATTGCAAACAGCGAAAAAACACACACATTTCGTAAGCTGGCAGTAGAACATTGCAGATGACATCCCATGCATTTTCAGATATATCAGTGTGTGAAGCACTGTGGTTCTTCAATACAGATTAACTTTAAGCAAAACATGTTTTATTTTTACCCACAAGAATTAAAAAAAATAAAATATACTTCTTACTTCACCAGAAAGGGAAACACACTGTATCCTCAACATCAATAACTAAGGCACTTTGTATAAATGAGCTGACTACATATTATTCTCTAAAGGTGACCTACAGAGCACATTCTCAGCTGTCTCCTGCTGCCGGTCATCTACAAGTGCCAGAGCTATCTAAGACCTAGGAATGGGGAGCTACTATTAATGGGGCCACCAAAGGAGTGTCTTCTAGTGTGCAAAATATGGAATCCAGGACTTTTTTAGTCGGTATAGTCGGGAGTACTCATTTTTTTTTGTTCTGGCACTACAGTGGTGCTCAAAATTAACTGGGTGCAGGAATGTAGACTCTTTCACTACAATGATTCAATTTTATCAGTTTAGGACACTAGATGAGCACTGACTCCCCAACACAGAATATCACTCAGTTTTCAGTGTATAAATCATTATTTGCTGCAGTTAATGTATGTACAACAGACCAAAACATCAAATTAATGGAACACCCAGCAGGACAGCAATATGGCCAATTGCATGTGTGTTGGCAAGTTAAACAACTGTAATGGATTTGATAATTGATTCCAACAAGAAAGGGTTTTGGGGATTCCTGCTATAGATTGGCTTGAGTCATTCCCTTAGAAGGGAAGGTCGGTAATAATCACTTTTCCACGTTTTACATTTCCTATTTGATCAAAGAGATGTCTTCCAGAATGACCATTTGGTCATACACAAAGCATGTTTGGTTACCCAAAGGTTTAATGAGCATGACAAGGATATACATGTCACAGCCTTCTCATTGAGTCAATTGAAAACATTATGAGATAATCTGAAGCAAACCTGAGACATATCTACCTACAAAAAACAGGTGGAGAATTACTCATGTATACATATAGCACAGTTTCTGGTCTTAGTAAACTAAACTACGTTGAAAATACGTGATGTACTTCATAGATTGTAATCCACTACCCTGTAGTCTGTACAGTGCCTCCATTTTTTTTTTGTTTTATTTGAAAATGTCAGTAACGTATTTTTTGCAGTCCAAATTTACAGCTTATTAAGGGGAATTCAAAAAGGGGGTATGAGTATGCTGCGAAAACCTGATTTTCTAGCCTGTTGTAGCCAGGCCTTATTCTGTAACATGACACAAGCCTTCAATGTCTGCCTCTTATACTGGCACATGCACTTTCACTTATTTCGATGCGTTTACACAGAAGGTGTGAGACAATATTTTTGTGGCATATAAATGGCACAAACATTGGCATAAACATTTGAATCTGTGGAAGATATGAGTTTGCAACAGATGCATAGACAGAAACATGGCAACGTGGCACAGCCATTGGCATGTGATGGAGCACCTGTCTGATGCCAAGCACACTAACACACTGTGGTGCCTCTGAACTGCACTGGTATGCTGTAGTCACCTGCTGAATCTAGCATGCAGCTAGACAATGTCACGTAACTGATAAATCTGGCACCCAGTAATAACGCTGAATGACACTGGTTTGCAGTGGTAACTGGTCGAACCTAGCAAGCAGTGAAGATGCAATTTACAAAAGGGCCTGTGGTGTATTCACATACCACAATTCCATACAACACATATACTGACAACTCTGTGGCATGCAGTGGAGAACACTGACACACAACAGACATTGACATAAAAAGCACAAAGTGGCAACAGTGGCACACAACAGAGAGGCACATGGTGAGGAATGGCACAGGTGGAGGGCACTGTCAGGCAAAGGCCCAGAGTAACAACACTGGCACACAGCAGAGACACTGGCACACAGTGGAGAACACTGTCAGACACTGGCACACAACAAAGACACTGGCACACAGTGGAGAACACTGTCAGACAATGGCACACAACAAAGACACTAGCACACAGTGGAGAATACTGGCACACATCAGAGACACTGGCACACAGTGGAGAACACTGTCAGACACTGGCACACAACAAAGACATTGGCACACAGTGGAGAACACTGGCTAATAGTGGCACACAGTAGTGACACTGGCATACAATGGCTCACAGCAGTGACACTGGCACACATGATGTGGGAGGGATGTAGGCCCCCTTCATCCAGCTGCATTATAACCCATCAGTCATTCAGTTCCCGCAGCACAGCTAACACGGCACAGGGGATTAAGCCAAATCCTCCATCCACATAAGTCATGTGACGCTGACCCCAGAGCTGTGCCCAGACCACCCTGCAGAACATCCTAGGCTCTCTTCCTTACCTTCCACCTCCTCCATGATGGCTCCCCTTATATGTGTCGCTGCACCGCACACTCCGGCTGCCACGGCAACCTGGGCACGCCCGGCCCGCCAGCAGCTAGCCCTTAATTGGCTGAACGAGGTTTGTCACCGGGCACAGAGCCTTCAGCAAGGGGTGTGGCCGAGGAGAACGACGTTCCCATAGGGAGGCGTGTCCTTGTAACTGACAAAGAGGCGTGTCCCATTACTCATAGCAGACGGGGCGCGTTCTCTGACTGTTGCTGCTGGCAGTATCCTGTCAGTAAACGCCGGAGGGGCGTGTCAGCCGCGTGTGCCCTGTCAATCAATGGCGGAGGGCGTGTCTCTTGCCTGTCGCATACACTAGACTAGAGCAAAGTCATGTTGGTCAGGGCTAATGGCTCTAGTGAGGGCGTGTTCTGTCTAAGGGGCGTGTCTGTCGTGTCTGTGATTGTCCTATCAGGGCTCGAGCGGCGTGTCTTCTTTGTGTTCATTCTAGTTTTCTGTTATCCGGTATATTTGGGGTGTGTCATGTGAGCTGTGCTGCTTAGCAATCTGTCTATCTATCCATCTGTCTCAGATCTATCTCATATCTATCCATCTCATATCTATCCATCTCATATCTATCTATCCATCTATCTCATATCTATCTCATATCTATCTCATATCTATCCATCTCATATCTATCTATCCATCCATCCATCTATCTCATATCTATCTATCTATCTATCCATCCATCTATCTCATATCTGTCCATCTCATATCTATCTATCTATCCATCCATCCATCTATCTATCTATCTATCTATCTCATATCTATCTATCTATCTATCCATCCATCCATCTATCTCATATCTATCCATCTCATATCTATTCCATCTATCTCATATCTGTCCATCTCATATCTATCTATCTATCCATCCATCCATCTATCTATCTATCTATCTATCTCATATCTATCTATCTATCTATCCATCCATCCATCTATCTCATATCTATCTATCTATCTATCCATCCATCTATCTCATATCTGTCCATCTCATATCTATCTATCTATCCATCCATCCATCTATCTATCTATCTATCTATCTCATATCTATCTATCTATCTATCCATCCATCCATCTATCTCATATCTATCTATCTATCTATCCATCCATCTATCTCATATCTGTCCATCTCATATCTATCTATCTATCCATCCATCCATCTATCTATCTATCTATCTATCTCATATCTATCTATCTATCTATCCATCCATCCATCTATCTCATATCTATCTATCTATCTATCCATCCATCTATCTCATATCTGTCCATCTCATATCTATCTATCTATCCATCCATCCATCTATCTATCTATCTATCTATCTCATATCTATCTATCTATCTATCCATCCATCCATCTATCT
>WWET01001010.1:303626-338666 GCA_011038615.1 Limnodynastes dumerilii
GGCACTGTGTTCTATTTATACCCTTTGTCAGCATGAGAATGTTCCCACACTGACAAAGGGGTATGAGGATAACCCAGTGCCAGCAGACCTGTCATTAGTAGCGGGATGTCCTGGCATCCTTGGGCATACTGGTGCTTGCAGCACTACAAGTATCAGCATGCCCTGTAGTGGTTACATTTATTTATTTTTGGTTTAGTTATTGTTAAATTAATTCATTTGTTTGTATATTTTTGGTCGCATTATTTTTTACACTTTTTTTTAACTGTGTGTTTTTTTAATACAAACATTGGGCTAGATCCAGACTTAAGTAAATGCTTGAAATGAGTTACTCCTGGGCTAAACCATGTTGATTGCAGAGGAGTCACATTTCGGGCCATATTCAGAGATCCGATATTAACGATAGTTCCATGCATATATTTAGGATCGGATTGATTTTGCATCAACTGCGGATGCGTAGTAATAGTGATACGCAGTCCACGTTGAAGTTAAGGTCGGAAATGGCTAAGGGATGGACTTGTGAATCGGACGGAGAAGATTCTGACACTAAGTGTGGCGAAAATATACGCACCTAAGGATTTGCATAGAAATGGGCGGGGGAAGGCATTAAGATGAGGGAAAGTGGGCGCGCTTACAGAGTTAGGGCCGTAAATATACGCAACTAATACACATAAGGCCGGAAGTGAGTGCGGCCAGATAGGGCAAGTCAATGCAGGTCTAAGTTAGGCGAGGGGAGTGACTGTTTTTACTGGTGGATGTAACCTGCTCTGACCTGCCACTTAGTTGCGTATATTTGCGGCCCAATCGCCAACGGAAGTCTGAATACGGTCCTTCATCTGTTGCAAACAGTATTAAAGTGAAGAGGTGATGTTTCCTATCCCAAGTCTAAATAACAGTGTGATAGTAAAGCGGGTCAGTATCTGTGTGCAGTAAGCAATTCAAAGATATATCCCTGCATGCAAAGAATACAATTAACTTGACTCCCCTGCAATCAACATGGTTTAGCCCAGGAGTAACTAATTTCAAGCACTTACTTAAGTCTGGATCCAGCCCATTGTTACTACCACGGTAACCTGCTCCTTCCACTTACACCATCCCCTGGAAGAAATGCACTACAGTGGATATTTAAATGAGAAAAACACCCCTTTTCTCATTTAAATATTGTAGAACTCCCCATTCCCCATGAATCCAGTCCATTGCCTATAGCAATTAATCTATGTACAGATGTATACTAGTCCTCTTTTTTTTAATCAAGTAATTTTTGATTGACATTTTGTTTTTATGTGTAAAAACCAAAAAAAGAACAGAAAAGAAAAACAAAACACAAACACCAAAACACAAAAACAAAACCACCCTCTCCCCAAACAGTACATTAACTAAAATAGCTCATGTACATTTAGGATACAACAATGTTGAGCAAGCACACTCCTGAATACAGTAGTATCATAAATGATTTATGCAAAACATAATTCAGCAATAATTAACTGTTCTCCTAACCATCGGTTGAGAGAGGAACACAATCAGAACTAAGTGCCGCACTGAGTCGGGGAGTATATGGACTAATACCTGTATAGTACATTGAGTCCAACCATGGAGCCCAGATCTTAAAATACACATGTAAGGTTTTTCTAACAGAGTACGCAAATTTTTCATGAGTTAAGGACTCATTCACCAGTGTAACCCAATCCTGTAGCAAAGGAGGCGTAATCGCCATCCATTTACATGAAATAACCACCTGAGCCAATGTGGAGAGAGTATAGAGATATTTAGAAGTAACTTTATCAAACGTACCTTCAAGAAGAACACCAAAAAATACAGGCCTTTGAATCTGTAGGGAGAGTTATAAGCAGTGTGTCAAGTGCAGTATTCAACAACCCCTCCCAGAATCCCTTCACCACCGGGCAGCTCCAGAGTAAATGCCAAAATGTACCAGTGCACCCCCTACATCTGTGACACCTCTCATCTGGATGTCTACCCAGATGCTGTGGTGTCAGGTACACTCTATGTAATACATAGAAGTGGATCTACTGTACAGATGATGTTGTCTGCTTGCTGGATTGTAAAACTATTTCCCATTCCTCATCGTCCAATACCCAAAGATCTTCTTCCCACCGTCCCCTAAGGTTAGCCAGGTCAGGAGAAATTGCCGCATGAAGGGCTGAGTAAATTGAGGATATTACACCCTTTTTGGGGTGGTCTATAATCATTGTTTAATAATAATAGGGGGGTTATCTAGAAATTGCGTGTGTATTGTGTGCCTAAGTTGTAGGTACCGGTAGAGGAAAGTACGGGGAACAGAACACTCTTCTTGTAGTTGTGTGAAAGATTTATAAATATTATTAGTGTACAGACCTCCCACCAATGTGATCCCAGATGCACCCCATACACTTTTTCCCTCCAGAGCTAACAACAGGAAATTGGTGGTTATTCCACAACTGTGTGTCAGGATCCATCCCTTCTCCCTTCAGGATACCCTGTGCTATTTTCCACACCATTCTAAACTGACGGATGATAGGTGCTATGCCCCCACATCTACTTGGCGCTAGTACATTCTGCACTGGAGACCAATCTACCACCCGCCCATATCAGAAAAGAGATAAAACTATGAATTTTATGAAATACCCGATTAGGAGGGTACAGGGGGGCATGCTGCAGTGAGTAAAGGAACTTGGACTGTATGATCATCTTGACCAAATTTACCCTACCAGACATGGTAAGGGGAAGTTTTCCCCATTATTTAATTTTGTCTTTAACATAAGCAGTAATAGGGTCAATATTTAATTTAGTATATTCCAAATGGTTAGAAGAAATCCAAATACCCAAATATTTAAATGTTGTGGCCCAGACTAGCTGATGACGTGCACTCTCAGCCATCGGGGGCACTCCACTCAGCGGAGATAGACTGGATTTACCCCCAATTAATTCGGAGCCCCGCATAATTCCCAAATTCTTACACAACCTTCAATAGTTTGGTCAGGGATCCCTCAGCATCTGCTAGGAACAGGAGCATATCGTCCGCAAGAGGGCTATTTTATCCGGCGCGCCCCCAGTGGGAAGCCCATGGATATCCCCTGTTGTTCGAATCAGGCAAGCCAGTGGCTCTATAGCCATGGCGAACAGAGCTGGAGACAGGGGGCATCCCTGCCTTGTTCCTCTTTCCAACACAAAGGAAGCACTGGTGTAATCATTCACACAAATCCTCGCAGTGGGAGCAGAGTACAACAATTGGATCCAACTTAGGAAGACATCTCCCACATTAAACCTACGCAGTACTTCCCATAAATAAATCCATTCAATCTAAGAATGCGACCACTGCCTCCTCCTCCCCTCTCCCTGACATCTGCAGGCGCATAAAGAAACGTCTGATATTCGCAGAGGTGGTCCTACTAGGTATAAAACCTGTTTGGTCAGGATGTATTATTTGTGTAATGACTGTGTTTAATCTAGCAGCAAGGATTTTAACATCAGAGGTAAGTAGAGAGATGGGTTTGTATGATTCGGGCAAAAGGGGTTCCTTACCCGGTTTAACTGTTAAAACAATCAAAGCTTCTAGCATGGACTCCGGGAGGCGGTTCCCCTGTTGTAACAGGTTGAACAATTCAGAGTCTGGCAGTGAAAAATTCACGGGGGTGCTTGTAGACTTCTCCTGGGATGCCATCGGCACCTGGTGCCTTATAATTAGGTATACGCTGCTTTAATCTCTATTTCAGCAATGGGGGCATTAAGGAGGGACCTGGCCTCTGCATCCAGTTGGGGCAATTAAATCCTATCAAGATAGGAGGAGAACTGGGAGGGAGAGTAATCCGCCTGGGATTTGTACAATTGGGTATAATAGTCCAGGAATACCACAGCTGTTTTTGACCCCTCATAATAGACTACATTATCAGAACCTGTGATTGCTGAAATGGCCCTCGCTTCTACCTCCCCTCTAGCGAGTTTTGCCAGAGTTTTCTCAGTGAGACAGTGCATCCAATCAGTTTGAGCTCTAAGCCAGTTGATTCTATCAGACACTGAATGGGATGAAATGTACAGGGCCTCCAGATCCCCACAAAATTTTTCCAACTCTCTCTCCCGCTGTTTACTACACTTTTTAATCTGGGCAATCCTTTTTATAAATGTACCTCTCATATATGCTTTAAATGCATCCCAGGTAATAATAGGGGAGGTTGTGATGCGATTGTTGCTAAAGTATCCAGCCCACTCTTCCCTAATACTTTCCACAGGCTCTATCAAAGAGAGCCAAAAAGGGTTTAAGTTCCAAAAGCGATTGCCAGGGGTGTGAAGTAGATTAACATCAATCAACAAGGGGGAGTGATCTAAAATCCCTCTGGATAAATATCTTATTCCAGCAATCCGTGACAATAGGCAAGGAGGAGTCAAAGCCAAGTCTATTCTAGACAAGGAGTGATAAGTGGCTGAGTAACATGAGAACTCTATTGTATCAGGGTTACGGGCTCTCTATGCATCTACAAGGCCCAGGACATCTGTTTAGCAAAAGGGATGAGGTTTGTACTGGAAGGGAACCCATCTCTCTCTGTCTGTCCAGGTTGGGATTCAAAATAGTGTTAAAGTCTCCTGTAACCGGGGTATCTGGAAATTTGGTCAAGTAATTGACTATAGGTTTTAACAAGCAAGCAGAATATGGAGGGGAGGGAGATATAAACCGTCAATATTAGGATGGGTGTGGTGTCAATTAGTGCTTTCATAAAAATGTACCTATCTACTGGGTCAATATGTACATCGTGTAAAGTAAAATTTACATTTTTACATACTAGTATAGATACTCCCTGAGAATAAGTAGAAAAAGTAGAATGATATATCCATCAAACCCAGTGTCTTTTCAGCGCCAGAACCTTGCTACCCTGGTGGTGAGTTTTAATTAAACACACTATATCTGGGTTTAGCTTCCTAACATTATTCAATACCAAGGATCGTTTTATTTTTTCTTTGAGGCCCCAAATGTTCCACACAAGAATTGTTAAGTTATGCTGCATGTTCCCACTCATGAGTATATGAGTTGCTCACATTTGTAACAGAGGAGATCTAGCCAGCGAACACCCACAGTATAAGTACAGGAGTAGGGAATCCACAGTGCGGCACTATAAACAAGTATATTCTGAGAACAAACATTGCTAAACAGAACACAAACATCAAAGAGCAAATACATATCACAACATGTAAGTAGACATGGATGTAATGGGCTAGATACCAGCAAAATATACAGTCAGGTCCTTAAATATTGGGACATTGACACAATTCTCATATTTTGGGCTCTATACACCACCACAATGCATTTGAAATGAAACAAACAAGATGTGGTTTAACTGCATAATTTCAGCTTTAATTTGAGGGTATTTACATCCAAATCAGGTGAACGGTGTAGGAATTACAACGGTTTATATATGTGCTTCCCACTTTTGAAGAGACCAAAAGTAATGGGACAATCGACTCAAAAGCTATTTCATGGACAGGTGAAGGCTATTCCCTCGTTATTTCATCTCAATTAAGCAGGTAAAAGGTCTGGAATCTGTTGCTGTCGATTCTCAATATGACATCCAAAGAGCTGTCACCAGTGGGGCACCCAGGGGGGGTTTCTGGTTGCCCAGAAACCCCCCATATTGAAAACTGAAGAAAAAGAATGTAAAAATGTGCAAAAAAAAAAGTAAAATATAAAAAAAGGGCGTGGCCTTGCGGGTCCGCAAAAGGGGCATGGCCTAGCAGCTATGTGGAGTGTAGACTCATGGAGGAAGATGGTCCTGGCCTGTGCTGCAATAGGAAAGCAGGTGAGGATGGTAAATGTGTCACAATATATTCAACAGTGCTTATGCACTGAGATAAGCTCTGGTCCATTGTGTAATGTGCTCTACTAATGTATTGTATACTGCTCTTACATCTGTACATTGTGTAATGTGCTCTGCTAAAGCATTGTATACTGCTATTACTATTAGATCTGTTCCTACAATATAAAATTACTATTTTAATGTGTAAAAGAAGTACATTTTAAATTACTTAAAAATATCAAAAACAGGACTTGTTACAGACAATAGCAACGCAATTCCTTAATGTAGATGTTACAGACAGTAACAATGCAATTCCTTAATGTAGATTTATTTAATTTTTATTATTTTTAAATCTACATTATAAACTTCCTGATTTCACAAAGAACGTTAATGGACATCTTAGATATTTTGGCAGTCAGAGAGTTTGACAATATTATCAGTATTATGATTTTACATATTTTTTTTAAACATCATATTAATTAGCTCTTTACAATTTTAAACAGTACTTCAACCTCTGCCGCATTACAGTCTAGTTCCCTAACACACACGCTCACAGTGGGGGTGGGGCGGGAGCAGCGCTTGAACGGGGCGGAGCTTATTTGTCACGTTTTCAGGCTTCAAAATGTTGGGAGAATTGCTAATATACCCCACATGTATTACACATATTGGAAACCCCCCTTTCAAAATTCTGCGTTTGCCATTGGTCACTATCAGTGAAGCAAGCCATCATTAGGCTGAAAAATCTAAAGAAACCCCTAATTATGATGGGAGTCCTGGGACACATGGGATTGGGTCCTGTATGTATAAGTAAAATAGCAGCCCTTTATCATACCCCTCAGGAAGGATTAGGATAAATGGTGGTTTGTCTCCATCATTCCCAATCACGAATGGCACGCACCAGGGTTGCCTGCTTTCGCCCCTCTTGTTTGTGATTTGTATGGAGGCCCTGGCATGCACGCTCCGCACCCAACCTAATATCCAAGGTGTGACTGTGGGGATTAATGAATATAAATTAGCACTATTTGCGGACGATCTCCTGATCACAACCACATCTCCCATGACATTCTTACCGACCTTAATGACAGAACTCCATCACTTTGGTAGTATTTCTAATTTTAAAATAAACTGGGATAAGTCACTGGCGCTCGGTATTAACATTCCGCAGACTACACAAATAGGTCTCAAGGCGGCTTTTCCATTTAGATGGCATCACGACCAGATGAAATACCTTGGAGTTAATCTCACAGCGGATATTTCAAACTTATACTCGGCTAATTTTACCCCTCTTCTAACAAAAATATCGCGTGACCTCATGGATTGGACCTCTAAAAACTTCTCGTGGACAGGAAGAGTGAACATTGTAAGGATGGTCGTTCTTCCTAAATTCTTGTTCCTTTACCAAACTCTTCCAATTGCCATCCCACACTCCTTCTTTACCCGTCTCCAACGCATAGTTCTGGACTTTGTTTGGCAAGGTAGACATCCCCGTTTCAAACATGAAGTTTTGTTTCGATGTAGAGAGAGAGGGGGACTTCAACTCCCCCATTTGCAAGGGTATCACTGGTCGGCAACATTGGCAAGGGTGATGGGATGGTCAAGCCCAGGGGGAGCCAAACAGTGGGTAACACTAGAGAATAGCTTCTCCTCAACTCCTCTCAGAACACTCCCTTGGTTGGCAACCCTCCCTCTCATAACTCATCTGACAATTGAAATTACTTGGAAGTGTTGGAGATACCTACGCTGCAAGTATGACTTATCATCAAGATACTTCCCGCTTACTCCTCTGACAAATAATACTGAATTTCCACCAGGGCTAGACCAGACTAACATTACTCGACTCACACAACTAAACTGCGACAGGGTTGGTCGGTTGGTGCAGAGGAGTGGTCTCC
This sequence comes from Limnodynastes dumerilii, assembly GCA_011038615.1. Classification (NCBI taxonomy): domain Eukaryota; kingdom Metazoa; phylum Chordata; class Amphibia; order Anura; family Limnodynastidae; genus Limnodynastes; species Limnodynastes dumerilii. The sequence continues at coordinate 311,296 of WWET01001010.1, forward strand.
TCTCTTTCCAGGAAGTGCAGCAGAAGTTCTCCTTCCTCCAGAGAGACTTTTGTCTGTACTTAAGCAGTAGTTTCATGACACAATCAAAATTGGTAGCAGACATAAGACGTAAACCTCAATCTTTTGAGAATCTTTGTCTCGCTACCACAACGCCTCGCCACCTAACATCCACTATTTATAAACTTATCTTAGAAAATCTATTCACAGGCTTACCACGTTATATAGAAGCCTGGAACAGAGGTCTTCCAATCCCATTAGATGAAGAGGATTGGACAAGGGTTTTCTCTTTTGTTCGCTCCAGTTCAATATCCACCCAGGTTATGGAGACACAGTATAAGGTTCTAACCAGATAGTATAGAGCAGTGTTCCCCAACCTCAGTCCTCAGGGACCACTAACAGTGAATGTTTTCCAGGTCTCACTGCTGGAGCACAGGTGTGTTCATTACCAACTGTCACATTTTAAAAGCTCCACAGGTGCTGCTCATTATATCACTTGTGATTCTTTAAGGAAACCTAGAAAATATGGACTGTTAGTGGTCCCTGAGGGCTGAGGTTGGGGAACACTGGTATAGAGTGCCCTCCGTGATCCATCACATGACATGATTCCACCCTCCACATTGTTGGAGGTGCCAAGGTGAGTTTGGTTCTTTTATGCACATCTGGTGGGACTGTCCGGTCATCACAAGATTCTGGCAGTCTGTGAGGGAAACTTCCATTAAAATAATGATTGACGACATTCCAGAAGGTCCAGCATTCTGGTTATTGTCTTTCTCTAAAGTCTCCATAAAACCCTATAAACACTCCCTTCTGCGTCACCTGGCCAATGCGGCTAGAGCCGCCATTCCCTTTCTATGGAGATCCCCCTCTTCCCCGACCATGAAAGATTGTTTCACCAGGATCGATTGGTATAAATCAATGGTATCACAAATCGCGGCAAACACCGCACTTACCTGTCTCCTAGTTTCCTCCCGGCGCGCGGCTGCTGCTTCTCGTCGGAGACTGTCACTGAAACAGTGACAGCCTCTGTTTACACTTACCCTCCGGTGGCGGCGTCCTCCACGTGGATGTTGGCGCCAAACGATGCGGCTCGCCGGACTATGGGCGCCGCCATCTTCTTTACATCACATGCTGCCGCTCTGCCATTCGGATGCGCCTGCTCGAGTCCTCCAGCCAATAGGCACCTTAGGCGCTCTATTTAAACCCTGCCAGTCCTGTCAGTAGTTGCCAGAACAATCAGGTCTCCCATGTGCCTGGTACTCCTTGGTCCAGTCCTGTGTACTTGGTCCAGTCCTGTCTGCTTGGTCCAGTCCTGTCTACTTGGTCCAGTCCTGTCTGCTTGGTCCAGTCCTGTCTACTTGGTTTAGTCCTATCTACTTGGTCCAGTCCTGTCTACTTGGTCCAGTTCTGTCTGCTTGGTCCAGTCCGGAGGTCCAGTCCAGTGGTCCAGTCCGGAGGTCTAGTTCAGAGGTCCAGTCCGGAGGTCCAGTCCAGAGGTCCAGTCCAGTGGTCCAGTCCGGAGGTCCAGTTCAGAGGTCCAGTCCAGAGGTCCAGTCCGGAGGTCCAGTCCAAAGGTCCAGTCCGGAGGTCCAGTTCGGAGGTCCAGTCCAGAGGTCCAGTTCAGAGGTCCATTCTGGTGGTCCAGTCCAGCAGTCCAGTCCAGAGGTCCAGTCTAGCGCTTCAGTCCTGAAGTCCAGCCCTGAGGTCCCATCCTGGGGTCTGGTCCTAAGGTCCAGTCCGGAGTTTCAGTTGACTCTACTCAGCTATCGCCAGTTCCGTTTGCTCTGGTTCCGCTGACTCCAACTCTGCCACCTACCTCTTCTTCACTGCTACAATTGCTACCACCAGCTCCACCTCTTGCCTCACGGATTCCCTTATTAAGCATTATCCTGGTCCGCCAGTGCTGTTATCTGGACTTAGTAACCTGCTTTACAGCGTGCCTCCTGACGAACTATTATTTAACGCTGCACCATTATCTTGTCTGGGACTATTATTCATCATCACTTCTGTATGCACATATCTGTTATTAAACCTGCTCAATTTCATTTCAACCCAACACTGTTGTCTTCATCCCTGAAACCTGGAACCGATCCCAAAAAACCATTGAACGTGACAGGTTGTTCTGGCCCGATGGATCCTACCGGGGCAACTCCTCAGGGTACAGCTGCAGGTTTGGCTGCACGAATTGAGCAGCAAGAAGTGACTATGGGACAGGTGGTGTCATGTCTTCATGAACTTGCTAATCAAGTTGGTGCATTCCAACACACTGACATGCACCAGAGTCCTGCTTCATCCTCTAGAGACTTTCCTGGAAATCCAAAGATACCCTTGTCTACTCCTGCTAAGTATAACGGAACCCCCAAACTCTGCCGGGGTTTTCTAAACCTATGCCTGCTCCACTTCAAGTTGCAACCCGAAAACTTCCCTTCTGACAGTATTAAAGTGGCGTACATAATTTCCTTGTTGAGTGGCCCAGCTTTAGATTGGGTGTCCCCGTTGTTGGAGAAGAATGGCCCCATGTTATCTAATTTGGACAATTTCTTAGAGACTTTCGGAGTAATCTTTGACACACCAGGAAGATCCACTTCCGCTGCCACAGATATTCTGCGTCTTCGCCAGAGGGACCTGACATTGGGGCAGTATGTCGTGCAATTTCGGACTCTCTCTTCAGAGCTAGCTTGGGGAGAAGAAGCCTTGGTATCGATCTTCTGGCATGGTTTATCGGACCGTATCAAACATAATCTTATCTCGTCTCAACTACCATCTTCACTGAATGAGCTTATTTCCATCTGTACCAGAGTGGACATTCGACATCGAGAGAGAGCATCTGAACGAAGAGAGGTGAACCGACCCAAGCCAACTGTTACCCCCCGTGTCCGAAACTCGCTTTCTACTTCTGAGGAACCAATGCAACTGGGCAAATCTTGTATCACCGAACAAGAACGCCAAAGACGCACTAGTAACAACTTGTGCTTTTATTGCAGTGAATCCGGGCACCTTAGACTCCAGTGCCCCAAGCACCTGGGAAACGCGCGTTCCTAACTGTGCCTGAGGAGCCTCGGTTAGGAGTGCCACTCCGCTCCTCCACCGTGAAAGACTGTACATTACCCATTGTCTTAACTTTGGACTCTGTTTCCACAAGCCTTACAGCACTATTAGATTCTGGAGCTGCAGAAAACTTCATCTCCCAGGATACAGTGGAGGCAATGAAAATTGCAACTAAAACCCTCACAACTCCCACTTATCTCACGGCAGTAGATGGCAGCCGAATTCCGGGTGGTACCATTACACATCAAACCTGTGAACTCCAACTCCAAACGGGAGTCCTCCATACAGAGAAAATCCGGTTCCTAGTGCTGCCCAAAACCACTTTCCCCGTTGTCCTTGGACTGCCCTGGCTACAACAGCATAATCCCCACGTGGATTGGTGCTCGTCAGAAATCATTCGCTGGAGCAGTTACTGTTTCAAATACTGTCTTGCTTCAATAAAACCTCATCGCCACGTCCGAACCGCCTCATCGTTTGTCTTGCCCAAACCATGATCTTCCCCCTTAATGCCAGCCTCCATTTGCCTCCTTAATGCCAGCCTATATCTGCCCCCTTAATGCCAGCCTTCATCTCCCCCCTTAATGCCAGCCTTCATCTGTCCCCTTAATGCCAGCCCCAATCTGCCCCCTTATTGCCAGCCTCCACCTGCCCCCTTATTGCCAGCATCCTCCTGCCCCCTTAATGCCAGCCTCCATCTGCCCCCTTATTGCCAGCCTCAATCTGCCCCCTTAATGCCAACCTCAATCTACCCCTTAATGCCAACCTAAATTTGCCCCTTTATTGTCAGCCTCCATCTGCCCCCTTATTGCCAGCCTCCATGTGCCCCCTTTATTGCCAGCCTCCATCTTCCCCCTTAACAACAGTGCCAACTTCATGTCAGACTTTTTTTTAACTTACCTCTGATGTCTTCTGACTTCCTCCACGGCTCTCCCACTAAGGCTCTCCCTTTCTCCTTGTGGCATCTGTTCACGTGACCAATGGTACTACAGGGCTCCTGCGGGAGCCCAGTAGGACCAAATTCCTTATTTGAATGGCAGTGACCGTATAGGTTAGGGTCACTGTCATTCAGTAACAGTTTTGGTCCTACAGGGCCCCTATAGGAGCCCTGTGTCACCTGTTGAGCGCTCTAATATGCCCAGCCGCATACACAGCGGCATGGGCTTTTAAATAAATAAAAAAAAGCAACTTTGTCCCGAGAGTCTGATCTCTAGGGACAAGTTGTGAGGCAGGCAGGACAGCGGGACAGTCCCCCGAAAGTGGGACACTTGGGAGGTATAGTATACTTAATGTGACCATATGACCCATTTTGAACAGGACCATCCCGTTTTTGATAGCCTGTCCCGTTGTCTACTTGCCCAGCTTCGGGATGCCGAAATGTCCCATTTTCAAAGAGCGTGTTCAGAGTCGGACCGGCTGCCGGGGAGCCGGGGGAATCCCTGGTGGGTCCCAATGCCTGTAAGCTCCACCCCTTTTTGCGAGAGGGTGGAGCCTTCTATTGGGACCGGTGCACCCCTGCTGCAAAGATCTGTTCACAAGACCTAAGGTCACGCTGGCATTATTCTGCAGAGCGCGCCGCGGAGGAGAGAGCTGGAGACAAGAAGACGACAAGCAAAGGTAATATTATTATGGAAGAAGGTAGTTGGCGTTGGGTAATGTGGATTTAAATAACATAGAGGTAGCACAAACGTAAAGAGGCAGCAATGAGGCTGAATGGACACACAAAGAGGGGCAATAATGTTAGGTGGACACATAATGAGAGGCAATAAGGCTGGGTGGACACATAAAGAGTTGGCAATAAGTGGATGGACACAAAGAGAGCAAAAATACTGGTTGGAAACAGTAGGAAGGGGCAATAAGGATGGGTGGCTACACAGAAGGAGGGTGTACCATATAGGGCTGGCTGGACATAAAAAAGGGGCAGTAAGACTGGTTGGACACAGAAGGAAGGATCAATAAGGCTGGCTGGACAAAAATTAAGAGGGGGCAATGAGGCTGAATGGAAATAGGAGGGCAATAAGGCTGAATTGACATGGAGGTGGGGGCAATAAGACTGGCTGGACAAAAATTAAGAGGGGGGAAATAAGGCTGGCTGGACAAAAATTAAAAGGGGGCAATGAGGGTGAATGGAAATAGCGCAATAAGGCTGACATAGAAGGAAGGAGCAATAAGGCTGACTGGACAAAAATTAAGATGAGGGGCAATAAGGTTGGCTGGACATAGGAGGGGGCAGTAAGGCTGAATAGACACAGATGGAGGGGGCAATATGGCTGGTTGCACAAACAGAAAAGGGGGATAATAAGGCGGACTGGACAAAAATTAAGAGGAGCAATAAGGATGAATGGACAAAGAAGGAGGGGTCAACAAGGCTGCATAGACAAAGAAGGAGGGGTCAATAAGGCTGGTTGGACACAGAAGGTGGGACAATAAGGCTATGGACAAATAGTAAAAGGGGCCAAGGCTGACTGGACACAAATAAAGAGGGGGGCAATAAGGCTGGCTGGACACAGAGGCCCGTATTCAGACCTCTGTCTTCTGTGGCTGTCCGTCTGTAACTAACCGCTTGAAGTTACTGGGCATGCGTACTAATTATTGTACTCTATTTACGTAGCGTTTCGCTACGTAGATTGCGTACACACGGTCTTAAAGACCGTAACTTTAATCGGTTAGTTATGGATGGACGGCCACAGAAGACGGAGGCCTGAATACGGGCCACAGTGATTAAACTGCGGCTCCAAACTAAGAGGAATCCTCTGCATAAGTTTAAGTAGAATAAAGACCGTACTAACCACCATAATCTAGGCAGTAATAAAGAGAAAGAAAACCTGAACATTTAGTGGTTCTGAGTCCAGAAAGAAAAGGAGATGCACATCAGCCTTAGGTGAGGTCAGGATTAGCGTCTAGGTAGTGCTCTGCAGCAAAGGAAGCGTTCAAGCCACTGCTTAGCCTCTTGCGAGGAGGAGAAGAAATGAGTCTCTTCAGCAACAACTCGTAGTCTAGCAGAAAACAGGATGGAATAAGAAAGTTGAAAGTCCCATAGCTTTTTACGGATTTGGGTAAACTGGGCTCTGTTCTTCTGCACTTCCAAAGCGTAGTCGGGGTAGGCAGACACAGCGTTATCATCTATATCTTGATTGGGCCACTGCGGCACATGAGATCTCTGTCACATCACATCTCTGTCGTAGTGCTGGAATTTGGTAATAAAGGTACGTGGGGCCATGCCCGGTCTTGGAGGTTGGGGCGGAATTCTGTGGGCCCGCTCCACCGCAAATTGTGGGAAAAAGGCTGCTTTGCCGTATTCTTGTAAAAGGAGGTTCTCAAGAAAAGACTCAGGGTTTTGCCCCTCCGCTCGTTCTGGAAGGCCCACAAATCGCAAATTGTTGCGTCGTAGTCTCCCCTCCAGGTCAGTGAGTTTAGATAGATAGATGTGGACTTGCGCTGTCAAGTCAGCAACATCTCTTTTAATAGGGGTGACATTATCTTCCAGGGCTAAGACTTGGTGCTCCACTTCTCCTACCCTTTCTCTCACTTTCTGCATATTGTAATGGAGCAAGGAGATATCTGCTTGCACCTCCCCATCTTGTCTCCCAGAGTTATTTTGCAGGATGTTATTGCGAGTAACACCTGTTGTAAGGTAGGGGGTGCCGACTCAGAGGAGGAAGAGTTGTCTTAAGCAACTCCTGGGGTGAACCTTGCTGCGATCCAGCAGATTGTAGACTGGAGGGCGCATGTCTGCTATAATGCTCCAATTTGGCTGCAGCTGCATGTCCAGATTTGCCCATACTGACAATAGTACACAGAGGAAGAAGAACCCACCTGGTTCTGAGGGAAATTGATTGATAGATGTATGCTAATTAACTGTGCTGATAGATACGGACAATAGCTGTGGTGTTAATAACTCAGTTCAGTTTTACCCAGCGGAATACACTCCCACCGGCACCGCGTGGAGATAGGTCGTAATAGTAGGCAAAAGGAACAGGCAGATTGAGAGCTAGACAGTTCCGTATGCTTTGGCAGCGCACCTACACACAGTCACTATAAGACAGCCATTGTAAATATACAAACAGTCCACGGACAAGGAGCAGGCAGGTAACAGTCCTATAGTAGTAATTACTGCAAAGAAATTCTGTTGATGTAAGAGCAGGCTTTAAGAGGAGCAAGAAATAACTGGGATTTGATGGCTATCACGGTATAATTGTCTCAATTTAGGTAGTTTGAAAGACAAGCAGGTAAGTGAGAAAACTTCTCCAATGACCAGGAGTTTAGTAGAGAGTAATGATGCCTCAACAGCACTGTGGCCTGTATTCAGAGTACCGGACGTATAACATATACGTCCGGTGTTTGGCGATATTTACTAATGGGCATGCGTAGTAATATTTTAACATAATCTACTTATCTTTTTCTTACGTAGATTGCGTAAATGTGGTCTTTCAGACCGAATTTAGGCAATATACGTAAAAAAAAGGTACATAGTTTATGGTAAAAAATTACTACGCATGCACAGTAGTAAAAATCACTAAACACCGGACGTATATGTTATACGTCCAGTACTCTGAATATGGGCCTGTATTATTAGGGCCTTTCATGTACCTGTTTGCATTTACCTATAAATTGATTGTTCAACTTCCATTCTGTGTCTGTATTATTAGGGCACTGTGCCTCTCACCTCTGTAACAACAGCCAGCTCCAGTTATATGTGGATTGCCACCTCAGTTATGTGTGGATTGCCAGCTTCAGTTATGTGTGGATTGCCACCTCAGTTATGTGTGGATTGTCAGCTCCAGTTATATGTGGATTGCCACCTCAGTTATATGTGGATTACCACCTCAGTTATGTGTGGATTGCCCCCTCAGTTATATGTGGATTGCCCCCTCAGTTATGTGTGGATTGCCAGCTTCAGTTATATATGGATTGCCACCTCAGTTATGTGTGGATTGCCAGCTTCAAATATATGTGGATTGATACCTCAGTTATGTGTGGATTGCCCCCTCAGTTATGTGTGGATTGCCACCTCAGTTATGTGTGGATTGCCACCTCAGTTATTTATATGTGGATTGCCACCTCAGTTATGTGTGGATTGCGACCTCAGTTATATGTGGATTGCCAGCTCAGTTATGTGTGGATTGCCACCTCAGTTATGTGTAGATAGCCACCTCAGTTATGTGTGGATTGCCAGCTCCAGTTATATGTGGTTTGCCACCTCAGTTATATGTGGATTGCCAGCTCAGTTATGTGTGGATTGCCACCTCAGTTATGTGTGGATTGCCAGCTTCAGTTATGTCTGGATTGCCACCTCAGCCCTTTACAGTATCAGAGGGAGTTGTGGAAAAGTGAAGAGGGCGCCCAAGATGGCCACCGTACGCACCAAACAGGCTCCACCGACTCTGGGACCACACCGTTAGGCTCCCCAAGTAAAAATCTCTCCCACAGAACAGGGGAAGCCCTCCATTATCTCACCAGCAGCACCCGTCTCTCCTTTTAATTAATCTGCCACTGCCTCCTATTGCCGTCAGGGAAGCTCCGATCCTCTCTTCTGCCTTACTGCTCTCACTGTAAGCCTGCAGGCTATGGTAATCAGACGCTTCATACGGGACTCAGCTTGAGCCCTGATGTCTCCACAGCAGGCAGAGCAGCACAGGAAGTGTTTTGGTGGCCCGCAAACGGGTAAAAAGGATCACTTTGTGATGCAGAGGAGTTCTCAGGCTGTGCATCCTTCTACATCGGCATCCAGGCCACGCCCCCTCATACTAGTCCTCTTTAATTATTTTCATTGATTCGTTGACCATCAATCACTTTCATGAGTATTTATGTTTAATAATATCTCTTTTAGATAAAAAGTGCCTAAAAGTGGATATAGACATCACCAAGAAATACAGCAAACTGAAGAAACAATTTCAAAAGTTGTCTGAGCGCCTGAATGAGAAGGACCAAGAAATTGCTGGACTGAAGCATCAGCTGCATGGAAACAATGATCGTTCTAACAACAAAGGCTCTTTATAGATACATTTAGAAAATATTCATTAAAGATCCACTGATAATCCTAGGTTGCAACACATCCTAGGCACCCAAAGCACTTTGTACTGGTTTTCTAAAGTTGCCTTGTCACAATATACGTCTAATTTTTTTCCTTCCCTATGTAATATGTGGGAATTTTACCCTTGTATTTGTAGTGATCAACAATGATAATGATGTTAAAAGACTGAATTATTCTCTGCCACAAACTAAAATATTAGGCCAACTAAATGGTCCCTATTGCTACCAAGTTAAGTAGCAATATATATATATCTTGAGCCATTAATTGAATCTGCACAGTTTCCATATTAGAGAAAACATTGATTATGTTAAAAAATTACTACGCATGCGCAGTAGTAAAAATCGCTAATCACCAGACATATATGTTATACGTCCTGTACTTTGAATACGGGCCATAGTGTGCAATATACAATACCTCTGTCATATAGTGTGAATATAACTCACTGTAATAAAGTGTACCTCTCTCTCACATAGTGTGCAATATACAGTACCTGTCGTACAGTGATTACATAAAAAAATTACTACGCATGCGCAGTAGTAAAAATCGCTAAGCACTGGATGTATATGTTATATGTCCGGTACTCTGAATACGGGCCTTTGTGAGAGAGAGGTACACTTTATTACAGTGTCAATATCCCCACAACAAAACTCAACCTTAGGCATTTAAATTCTCTTGCAAGTGAGTCTGTGGATCAACAATTCCATATGCTAGCCTTCCCGAGTGGAGGCTACTGTACTGAATTGACTATTAACTCTGGATCCAGTCCTATGTGACAAAGAGGTACAGTATATGGCGCACTATGTAACAAAGAGGTACAGTATATGGCGCACTATATGACAAAGAGTACCATCTATGTACCATGCCATCTAGCCACATTCTGCCATGCAGTGAAAGGCTGTCAGAACTCTGATTTATTTCCAACCATCAGTATGCTGACAGCCATTCACTACCTGAATGGTGGATGGCTAGAGCCATCAGGTGCTCTCATGGCATAAGTCAGACCCGTTTATAACCAAGTTTTACTCTCCTCTAATCGGGTTGTGTGGTTTCAATCAGTTTGGCCAGTTTGAAATTATAACAAGTTGAGATGGGCATTGTTTGGGCATTATCTCAATCCAACACATATGTTGTCCAGGGAAGCCACTTAACCAGAGGGGAAGATGTTGCCATGGAGTATGGAATACCTCTAGTCTCCATGTCGTGGCTATATTGAAACTTAGAGAATATTTTGGCAAGTTTAGGCAGCTCTGAGGATTTCCAATATTGTGCAATAGCAGCCTCCGTAAATATCAATATATGCCCTAACACATATCTATGGCAACTCTGGACCTCTGAGGGATATCAATGAAATAAAGCCAACAAAGGAGTAGGAGAAATATTTAAATTAAAAACTGTGTTTATAAACCTAAATATCTCGTCCCACAACTGCTTAGCTACCGGGCAACTCCAAAAAACATGATAGATCTCATCCACAAGGCCTCATCCCTTCCAACAAAATTTAGAGTGTGACGTCCAGATTCGGTGCAATATGTCTTGGGTAAGATAATTTCAGTTAAGCAACTTTACTAGCAGCTTGACACGGTTAGTACATTTTGATATACACTGTGAAATTGTATCCCATTGAGAAGTGGTCAGAAAAGTTATATGGTCCTCTTCCCAGTGAAATTGTGCTGAAGACGTAGGAAGGTCCCGTGGGTCAGATAAATACCTATACCAAAAAGAGATGCCTGAATTACCTTCAAAACTCTGAAGGATAGGTGGAGGACGAGATGCAAAAGAGACTTTGGATGGGGGCGGAGCTTGCCACAAGATGGAGTGAGACGCTTTCCACTTCAGCTCCCACATCCATCCTGAAATATCCTGTAGTTAGGTGGTGATTGTGGCGGATATTGCAGCTCCAGGAGGTGGCTTTACCTTCTCCATCGGTCTGGTGCAGTTTGGCGGTGGACCGGGGTTTTACAGTGGCTGTGTGACGGGGAGCTGTGTCGGAGCATCAGGCCCTGTAGCGATGTGCGTGGGTGGCAGCGGCGACCGCAGTGGAGGCTGACTGGTCCCAACGAGTGCCTTTGGGCTCTGGATCCTTTGCTGGATGGTCCGGTTTGTGGTGGTGAAAGCGGGGTGCCGTCCTCTGTCCCCTGCGGTGCGGAGCTTCCTTTGTGGCACGAAAACGTGCCGAATATGGGCGCCATCTTGAAGCGGGTGGCTGCGGCTGAAGTGAGTTCAGCAATACTGTGCCTCCTGCTCTGACTCCTCGGTAGTGCCCACCTGCTTGCCTATACTTACCTTCCTGCTTTTTCATGTGTTGCCACTCTCTACCCCACGCTGCAGAGTCCCTCTTCACCCCAGTGTGACAGGCCCTCGGTGGGCTCTCTCCTCTACAGCCCTAGCCAAGGTCACCATCTTGGACATATAGACCCCCAGAGAGGGTAAGGTCTGGACAGTATCCTTCTCTTCTTTGAAGTTTACACCTACAGAGGTGGCTTTCAATTAATTGGTGGGGTAGTGTGCATTTGTATCCCTGCTATTACCTAACAGCTTCTGAAGACTCAGAAAGTTCTCAGTACACTATACAGTGACTTTTCTCCTTTCTAGAGTGACAGTCAGCTAACAAGCTCTGCTGGGGGCTTTTAGGCCAATATTTTACTATAAGTTTCCCCTGTTTGGCTGGAATCATCTATCAAGTGGCTTGTAATAGCCTTCCCAATTACTTCAGCTGCTACTATAACTCACACCTGTCCCCTTGGGGAACTACAAGGGACCTGCTCTACACTCTCAGCTCATTGCTTGTGAAGTTGCCACTTCTGCCTCCTTCTGCCAACCGTTTGCCCTTTGTAGCTGCCGGCTTCCCCCTTTCTTTTCCTACTTATAGGCTGGATAGTGCTAACACAGCTGGTGCTCACCGATTGCCGCAGACACCCTACCGTTTGAGATCTATCATTATGGGCAAGACCGGCCATGCCGTAGCGGCTGTGGCTAAGCTTGAAAAATATGCCCGTTCTTCGCATACATCTGCAACACAAAGTCAACCTTCATCCTCTTGCTCTGATGTTCCTGCACTGGATACTGATCATGCTCTGGAGACACCCCCTCCTGACCCTACGCTATCGCAAGTCCTCCAGACCATTTCCGACTCCGAAATCCGAGTTACAGGGAAAATTGGGGAAGTCCAGGTGGATCTCTCCATTATTCAGGAGCTGCAGAAGGTCCGTGACAGAGTTGGTGAGGCTGAGCATAGAATTTCTAACCTGGAGGACATTACTACCCCAATGAGGGGACAGTTGGATCAGCTAACCGCGCAGGTTTCAACCTAGAAGGCCAAGATAACTGATCTGGAAGGAAGACTAAGGCGGAGTAATGTGCGATTTGTTGGCTTTCCAGAAATAGTTGAAGGCCAGGATCCAGTTGGCTTTTTAGAGGAGCTTCTCCTGAAGGAATTTGGTAAAGAGGCCTCCTTCCCCCAATTTGCTATCCTGGTCCGGTGCTCCTCTGCGCACTTTGATTGCGAAGTTCCTCCACTTTAGAGACCGTGACACGCTGTTCCGTTTACTTCGTCTGAAAGGACCGCTGAAGATTGACAACGCCTCTATCTCAGCCTATCCGGATTTCGCAATGGATGTGCAAAAGGACAGAGCTCAATATTTACCTGTGAAGCGGCGTCTGCGTGAACTTCAGCTACCGTATGCGGTATTGTTTCCATCTCGACTGAGAGTGCAGGCTGATGGATCGTCTCATTTCTTTGACTCTCCCCCCTGATGCCCAGGAGTGGCTGGATAGACGAGGAGTACGGAGGCGGAGCCCACCTCCAGGGCCTCCATGACTTCAAGGGAGGAACACTCTACTTTGGAACACTTGCCTGAATGCTTAGTATTCATATCCTTTTCCTTTTTTTTATGCTGCCTTCATGTCTTAAGTTGTTGATGCTAACATTTGCTTTTCCTTACAATGCCTTTACTGTGTTAAGTTTGATGGGTTATTAGTCTGTCAAGGATCACCACCGTTAGGGGGCTGAACTCTTAGGTCTAGCTTGAGTAACTAGCTCCTACACTAGGTGTGTGTGTTGTTTGTCCTACATACGGGGACGTTTCTCTGTGTAGGTGGGCTATTTAGTTAAGGGTGGTAAATCTCTATGTTTGGGTTCGGGTATTACTTAGTTTTTAAAGGTAATACAGGGTGGGAATGAGGTGGTTTGGGGTGGGAGGGATTGTTCTACCTCCTTATTTCGTTCATTGTTGGGTTTCCAATAAATGTCTTTAGGTCTTTACATGCTCATTTTGCACTTACTGAATTATGGGTAGCACTTGGTCTTTTGTCATCCCCCATTACTTGGGCATACCATCTTCGTATATTCACCCTTTTATGTTATTCTCCTATCTAAACATTTTACATGTCGTGTCCTCTGAAAATTTTATCTTGGAACACACGGGTTAAATAATAAAATAAAACGTTCCCTTGTCCTAAATGAAGTCAGGAAACACAAAGCTGATGTTGTTTGTCTTGTAGAGACACATTTAGTGGGTGGTAGACTATTAGCCCTCAAGAAGCGTTGGGTGGGGTGGGTTTACCATTCGGTACATACTAATAACACCAGGGGGATCACCTTATTAATCAGCAAGCAGGTTAAATTCCAATGTGAGGAGGTTCAGACAGATCCGTATGGTAGATCGGTGTTCCTGGCTGGCAGGATAGATCAGGTGCCTGTCCTTCTTTTGGCATTATATGTCCCCCCTCCTTTTAATAGCGATGTTCTTAAAAATGCTGCAGCATTTATGTCTAAGTTCCCAGGTACCCCTGTTGTGTGCATGGGGGACTTCAATAATGTCATGGACAAGGGGTTGGACCGTTGGAGCCCCTCGTTGCCTGACTCACACCCTTCCCCCATGCCATTTGCGTCCCTTATGTCCACTTTGGGCCTATCAGATATTTGGCGGCTTAGGAACCCTGAGGCGCGTTTGTTTTCCTGCCAGTCTGCAACATTCCACACACTTTCTCGCATTGATTTTATTTTGACTTCTGCTGCATTAACCCCGCATGTTGACTCTATTACCTATCTCCCCAGGGGTATCTCTGACCACTCCCCTGTGCTCCTATCCCTAACCCTTAAAGATGATAATATTTTGCGTTTCTGGAGGTTTAATCCGTATTGGTTGGAACTTATGGGTGCGGGGTTGGATCTGGTTGCGGAGTGGGAGGATTATTTTTCGGTTAATAGGAATCTTCCGGGCCCGCTCCTCTATGGGATGCTTTTAAAGCGGTGCTGAGAGGATCCTTGATAGCGAATGTGGTCAGGAATAAAAAATTTTCAGGGCGCAGGAACTGTCTCTGGAGCAGAAGTGTGGTGTGTGTGAGGCCGAATACCTACGTACTCGTGGGGAATCGGACAGATTGCAGTGGTTGCGTGGGCAAAAAGAGTGGTCTGACTACCTGTATGCTAAATCCAAGAGTAGACTTTTGTTTATGGGGCATTTATCTTATGAGCAAACAGATATGGTGGGTTCATATCTGGCGTTTTTGACTAAAGGGGAACAGGATAATCGGTACATAATTGAAATACTGGATGACAAGCAAATTAAACATAACCGGGCCGGGGACATTGCTGGGTTTTTTTTCCAGTACTTTAAATCTACGTATGCTACCAAGGTTGCCTACTCTAACTCAGATTTGCAGGCGTATCTTGATGGTATAGTTCTTCCTAGACTATCTGGTGAGGCGGTGGAGATGCTGGAGGCCCCTTTTACCCCTGCAGAACTAGAAAAAGTAATCAGCTCCTTTCTCAACAATAAATCGCCCAGGATTGATGGGTTGCCAATTGAATTATTTAAGAAATTTAAAGATTTTTTTATTCCCAGATTATTAGATACTTATGATACTCTTTTTAAGTCTAATTCTTTGCTGACCTCTATGTCCGAAGCCCTGATTGTGTTGATTCACAAGCCCGGTAAAGACCCGCTTCTTCCTGAGTCGTACAGGCCAATCTCACTACTATCAGTTGATATAAAGATACTCGCTAAGTTACTTGCCTGTAGGTTGAACCGGGTGATTTCTTCTATTGTGCACTCCGATCAGACTGGCTTCATGCCGCGGAAGTCTACTGTTACCAACCTACGACGTCTTTTCTGCCAGATTCAGATGCCTCATGAAGCCGGGGAGGGGGCAGTGGTGGTGTCCCTTGATGCTGCCAGGGCCTTTGACTCGGTGGAGTTGGGTTATCTTTGGGAAGTCTTGGGGAGGTTTGGGTTTGGACCTCATTTCATTAAGTGGGTCCAACTGTTGTATGCTGCCCCAGCTGCTAGGCTGCGTGTTAATGGGCATACTACAGAGCCATTTGCTTTAGGCCGTGGAGCTAGACAGGGCTGCCCGCTCTCGCCGACTCTTTTCGCCCTCACTATTGAGCCTCTGGCATGTTTTATAAGAGCTGAGGAGAGCATTGCTGGTCTTTCAGCCGATGAGGGTGTTGACAAAATAGCCCTATACGCTGATGACATCCTATTGTTCCTAGAGAGGGTGACTAGTTCTCTTCTGGCTTTACTGGATGTTGTTAATCTGTTCGGAGTGTACTCTGGGTTGAAAATCAATTGGGATAAGTCCAACATATTTTCCCTTAATGAGTCATGTCCCTTGGAGCTTCCCTCTTCGTGTCTGCTACAGCTGACAAGTAAATTTAGGTACCTGGGAGTTTGGGTGTCCCTTGTCCCTTGTCCCTTCTGACTTTTATAATTTGAACTTAGCCCCTATTACTCAGTGGTTCTGGGCTAAAATGTCGGCATGGAGTAAGCTCCCCTTGTCCCCCACGGGTAGAATTAACCCGATAAAGATGTCGGTTCTACCTAAATACCTGTATATCCTCCAGCACTCTCAACTCCTGATTCCACGCTCATATTTTAGAGCCCTGAATACACACCTCCTCTCTTTTGTGTGGGCAGGTAAGCTTCACAAATTGTCCCTTTCAGTTATTAGTAGAAGTAGGCAGTTGGGTGGGTTGGCTTTTCCTAACCTTTGGGCATATTATATGGCTGCTCAACTAGCTCACTTAGTTCCGTGACTTGGGGATTGTGGCACTGGGATACTTGGGGCTTTGCTTCGGTTGACATGTGGGAGTATGCTTACCCCTTTACAGTTTTTGTTGGCAGGGGGGGGGGTTGGTAGATGGGGGGGGCTCTGTTGGTTTTACAAGCACTAGGGTTTGGGGTAGTTTGGGAAAATTGATGGAGGTTAATACTTACGACCCTAATACCCCTCTCTGGTACACTTCCTCCCTTTCTGAGTTGTGCGGTTTACGGGGTAGAGGAGTGTGGATTCGGGCTGGTATTACTTCACTGGGGCAGATTTACTCAGAATGTGTACTGAAGACCTTTTCTCAGTTGTGTGACGAATTCCCTTTGGGTGAAGTACACTTCTTTCGCTACTTACAGCTTCGGCACGACCTGGCTTCTCAGTTTCCCGGAAACGTGCCAGTGCTTAAACCCTCTCCTATTGTGACCTTATGGAATGAGGCAGCAGGCAAACGGCCAATTTCTTTTTTCTATGCCTCTTTAAGTGACTTTATAAATTCTGACGATCTCTCCGCCCTTAGGCTTCGGTGGGAAGCAGATGTAGGTAATTTCCAAGAGGAGGAGTGGATTCAGGTAGTGGCTTGTAGTAAAATGGCATCTTCTTCTCGTAGGTATCAGTAAATACACTTATTTGTGCTCCATAGGGCATATATTGGGTTGCGTGGTGATGCCTGCTGTCCGAAGTGTGGGGTTGATGGCTCGGGTTTCTGGCATCTGGTGTGGAGTTGCCCCACCATTCAAAATTTTTTTGAAGAAGTGTGGGCCGCTATATCCTCTACACTTCCTTCCTTGCCCCCTTTAAACCCTAAAGTGTTCCTGTTTCAAACCAATCTCTCGGAAGATTTTTCATCGGCCCTCCATAGATACGTTGGCATTCTCTGTACACTTGCTCTCACTTTGGTTGCTAGGAGGTGGATGGCGTCGGACTCTCCATCTTTTCATAATTGGGCTGGCCTGGTTAATCAGGTTCTCAATCATGAAAAATTTGTGCATACTATGCGTAAAACAACTGACCGTTTTCAGGCAATCTGGAACCCCTGGTTAGAATCTCCATTTATGTATGTTCCTGTAGAAGCTCACCCCGCGGAGTTGTAAAAACACTCCTGCGAGTTATTTATCCCAATAATATGTGCCATGACTTCACTTGTGTTTACTCATGATCTCTGTTAGTGACTTTCTTGTTTCTGTATATGTACTACATGTTTTGTTTCGACCTTGTGACGCTGTATCAATATGTAGCATGTAAGTGGGTGTATTGGCTTTTGTGTTCTTTACCCTGTATGGATCCCTAGGGTTGGGTTGAGGTTTGGGGAGGGTGGGATGGGTTTTAGTTTTTAATTGTGTTGTTTTGTTTCTTGAAACTCAATAAAAACATTCAATAAAAAAAAAATATAGCCAATAATATATTGGATAGCCAATGTTGGATCTGGAGGTGTTTATAGTGATCTGACTTCTGAAGGCTATATCTCATCTGTAGATATGAAAAAGAGGCAAGGACTGTACTGCACATTATATCCTTAACAGAGTTAATGCCTTGCTGATTCCAATTAGAGAGGGATAGACTGGGTATCAATTTCACTAATGCCTTTATCGAAAGAACTGGTGTTGGGACTCCATGGTCTTTTATTGATATTACAGTTCTATCCCAAATTCACAAAGTGTATTGTGTGGACGTTAGGAGAGAGGGGTCTACTGGGTGCAAACCTTATGCTGTTTGGTTTTAGCCTTTTGGGCTAAAAGGCATGCCTCTTGATATTTAATTATACATAAGAATTGGCTAATTGTAGCCAATCTGACTGGTTGACCCTTCCGATACGTAATAAATCATCACCATTCATCTGTCTTCTGTGCCTATATAACCCCTTTCTGTCTGGTCTGGCATACCTCTAAATACCACCCCACGTCGAATTTTGGTTGAAATGTTATTTCAAAAACTGGCTACATACTATACGATCCATGGGCTAAAAGAATGATGTCCTTGGCTATGGGGTTATTATGTTGGGGACATCCTATATTGTGTGGCCAGCATTTGTGTCCTACAGTGAGCCTGCCTGTCCTTCCCTGACTATCAAAAACATTTTATTAATTAGTTTTAATTATTGTGTCTCACATATTTATATTGAAGAGTTATGGTAGCTTTCAACAGTTTATCTGGTAATGCTAGGAATCAGAGGCAGATATGTGAAATTGTGTAACGAGTGAAAGAAAAGAATTAAATATTATAGTATCACTCCAGTGGTTTGCAAGGCTTAGTAAGTAAAATGGAGACTGCTGGCAATTGTTATTTAATAGCCGCAAGAAGAGACCATCGCATCAGCAAACCATATTTCCTCTACCCCTACCTTGTTGAACAGGTGGAAACAATGAGTATCCCCGAGTACCCCTTCAAAAAAAAAAAGCACTGCTTTTATAATACATATTCTTTTTCTATTGCAAATTCATAGCTGCCTTTCTGGACGAGCAGTCATTTTCATAGCACAGGCATTTAATATTAATGCTTATTTGCTTTGGAATGGCGACATTACATCCACATTTAGGCAGTATATTTGATTTGCGTTTCGTGCAAAGGAGATTTCAGACCCCGCCATGTGCCTAATGGATAAGTATCCTTCAGCAATCTAATCATTGCACGTAATGGTCTATGCTTTGCATTGGATTAATGCACCTTACTATGAAGACTTTAATTCAGATATGTCTCATAGTTCACAACTCCAATGGGCTTCATGCTCCAATCTTATATTTTAGCCCATATAATTTAATGCCTTTTTTTCACAGTTCATTCAAAAAAAAAAAAAGAGTGTGTAAGCTTTATGTTCTTTATAACTGCCCTTTCTTTACCCCCGAAGAATAGGGTCGTATCTAGGTCACAGCGGTTGTGCATCGTGGAGTATTTTACTATGGAAGCATCTGTTTTACCTATTGCTCCACTAAATTGTGAATTTCTAAAATGGGAAAAAAAGGAGATACAGATAGAAACAGTTTTATGTTATAATCTTTACTTTGTGAACACACAATGAATTTTTATGACTATGCTCAAATAATATGCGTTAACTTGCTCCTATTCTCCTGCGCTATATCCCTCTCACACTGCCTTTTATTTAAAAATTTTATTCTGCTGTAATTATTGTGTTGTTCTGGGTTTTTAAGTGATTTATTTGAAGAATTGATTTGGTTAACCTCAAACTTAAATTGATATAGAATATGAAACATAAAAAAAATCATAGACACTGTGGCTGATTCACAACTGAGTGCAACAGGAAAAAGGAAGAAAATGTGCACTTGGGCAAAACCATTTTAAACTGCTGGAGGAGGGGTGCATAGGTATGGAAAAGGTTTGGAAATACTGCTTTTGCATTGCTGTGTGTTGGGTATAAAAAGATAAATAAGAAGAGTTCATTTAATTTATATTATATAATAATAATAATAATAATAATAATAATAATATAACATACAACATATAAAATTGTGGAAACGTGTATTGTACGTTAATTGCACAGCACTTATTGTACAATTAGCACCCCCATCCCCGCCCATAGGGCTGGATCCAGACCTTGTTAAGTGCATGAACTTAGTTACACCTGGGCTAAACCATGTTGATTTCAGGGGAGTCATATTTCATCTGCTGCAAACAGTTTTAGAGTTGACTTCCATGTTTCTCCTGTCTCACCCCCTTGGGTGGTGTTCTCCCACCTTGAGAGGAACTATTCTCTCCTTCCTTCTCTGTGGTTCAGTTACTGGTAGCTGCAGTAATCCTTCTGCCAAACCTAGATGTACCACTGTCAGAAGCTGTGACTCCCGGGGTCTGCAGCCCAGGCTATCCCCACCTTCAGGGGCTCTAGCAAACACCAGATTCCTGGGAAGACTCAGCGCCCTGATCAGTGGTATAAGTCATAACATGAGGGCTACATAAGGACCACATCCCACCCCCCATGCGTATCTCCTATCTCCTTGCGGGGGGCACTGATCCACATGGAGTGCAGCATCGGTCGGCTGTGTTCTGTCGCGGATATAATGGTAATGTGCATATATAACTGCAGCCATCTCTCATAATAAAAATATATCTATACAAAAAGAAATGTACCTTACAGGCCCTACCATGGATGGTCCAACTTCTGTGGATGTGATCATAATGTTCTGAGCACCAACAGTTAACCTACCGCCACTACAGTCAATATCTTATTGACCGTTGAGATGTGCATTGGAAAAATGGAATAATAACTCCCTCCAGAACTCAGGTTTATGGGAAACAACATAAAATATAATTGTATTGTTTATTGCTTATTTTTGTATTATTCTTGGCAACAAAATGGAGTCCATTGTCCTTGGTACAGTTCTTGTTGTATAGATATATTTTTATCCTGAGAGACTGCCGCAGTTTTCATTTGCTGGTATATTGCACAATTTATATTAAAGCTCCAGCTCCTTGTATAAAATGTGAAATGCCAATCATTGCAATATATGAAGAAATAGTTCCTCTTTCCCGTCTGACAGTTCTGTAAATCTCGAGAAGCAATCACACCTGTTTGTAAGGCTCAGAGCACAATTTCAGAAACATTTTGACAGAATAAAATTCATCTGTACTTATGTTACACAAACATCAAGATTTTTTCTGCGACAAATGACAAACGTAACTGCCTCGACGTAATGTGCCATTCAGATCACCTTAAAGGCACTTGTCTACAATACAACAGCGATTTAATTTTATCCAATATGTTCCAAGAAATGGGCTAAGTTTTGTTTTGTGGGTTTTTTTTTTTTTAAAGAAAATTTTTTTTTACGGCATTTTTTGTGCTAGGAGAACTATTGGCACCAGAGCGTTTTTAGGTTGGAGTTTCTGGGCCTCCCAGTTTACATTACTGTGCCCTCATGCCTCTGGTTGACATGATAATAATAAAAGTTATATAGTTCATATGATCATGGTCAGCACAAGCAGTAGTTCCTCTAAAACTTTTTTTGGCTCCCTGTCACTCTCACAATTTTCTGTTCCCCAAATGGTATTTATATTCATTGTATTTTTCACTGCCTGGTCCCAGTCTGGTTAATAATGTGATGTGAAATAGTGCATGGATTAGATAGAATATTTAAGCACAAGCACAGTGTTTCATTCAGTGTCTGTTTGAACTGAAGATGCACCTTCATGTTGCAGTTATGTGGATAGCCTGTGTGCAGGGCCACCCTTAGCATTTGAGGGGCCCGGGGCAAGAGCAGGGTTGCCGGCGTTTAAAGGCTTCCCTCCGGGAGATCCCGCCATCGCTCCGCACCCTTCTTCACAATGCTGTGGATCACTGCACTAAGCAATCGGGGGCATGGATTGTTGCTGAAATAGGCAAGAACACATTGATTGGTGAGTTTTAACAGGACCTTTCCATCATTATCTCTGAAAAGGGAGACAAATATGAAATAGAGACTGGGGCCCTCATTCAGAGTTTGAAGATAAGAGAGGAAAGTTACACCTGGGCAAAACCATGTTGATTTTAGGGGAGTCAAATTTGAGAGTTGAGAGCATTTGAAGTTGAGAGGTGATGTTTCCTAGACCAAGTCTAATAATCAGTGTAATAGTGAAGCTGGTCAGTATCTGTGTGAAATAAGCAAAAGCAAAGTATTCACCATGCATGTACAGAATAACATTATTTGACCCCTGAAACCAACATGGTTTTGCCCAGGTGTAACTTTCCTCTCCTTTTTTCAAACTCTGATTCATGGCGAGGTCCACAGGGACAAGAGAAAAAAAAAATAATAATAAGAACATAGGTCAACCCAAAGTGAACGGTAAAGCAGACAGCTTGGATGAAGTGATGGTTTGTATGTGTGTAGCTATTGTGTATAGGTGTAACATCAGCCTAGTGAAAACCTTTCTTTATGTGAACATCAATATCCAGGCTCTACATGCTCTTCACATCCTTAGCACGCTAAGAGCAGACTATTTTCTATCGGCCTCTTTTCTTCTAGAGTTGAATAAATTGTTGACCTGACATACTATGAAAAGATTTACCAGAATAGCAAAATCATGAACCAGACAATGTATCCGCTGAGATAGAAAGCTTTAATCCAAACCTTCAGTCACTGCATCAAAGCGTTTCTACAGACAGCTAATAATAAGAAAGAAATCACTGTATAAAATAAACATGGAAAAAGTTACCTGAAAGTGGGTGGGGGGAGGCATTTAAATGACCATTTGAGGGCGCGGTTAGTTAGATTCACATGTACGGAGGCATTATACGCTTGGAAACGCACACTTAAAGATAAGGGTCGTCAAGGCACTCGTAAGTCACCGTCAACCCGTCCGTGTGAGGGGAGTGTCATAGGTGTTGCCTTGGAACGGCCGGCGTATATTTGCGTACTTTCAAGAAACAGATTTCTGAATACGGCCCATAGTGTTCCAGAATATGGACACTAATTTCTGAAAACCACTATTTCAACAGAATAATTGCTTTATATTTAGTTTCCTTGAGGGATTAATGTTCTGAAAGCCTGGTGCTGTTTTCTAATTGTTTAAAAAAAACGAAACCGTATGGATCCTTCATCTCCGGATATTCTATATATAAAAAGATAGAGCGGGAAAAACTCGCAATGTGTAAAATCAATATATACAATTTATTACATATACACATAAACAGGACACTAGAAACCACTAAAATACAATAAAAAAATGATGTGCAAAAAATGTATAAAAAAGATAACCCCCAGGGAAGAGCCC
Organism: Limnodynastes dumerilii; assembly: GCA_011038615.1. Lineage (NCBI taxonomy): Eukaryota > Metazoa > Chordata > Amphibia > Anura > Limnodynastidae > Limnodynastes > Limnodynastes dumerilii. The sequence continues at coordinate 334,118 of WWET01001010.1, forward strand.
TGTACCAGATGATGGAAACGTACTGAAGATGTAAACCTGGGATTAGAATAGCTCCTTCACCACTATCCAATTTGTGCTCAACCACCGCCTGTAACTATCCACCATGGACCACTAGGAGATCCGCCAATGGGGCGTGCCAGCAAATCTGCAAGCCTTATTCCCAGGAGGGGGCGAGGATTGGCATTTAGATGTGGGCGAGGAGGTGGCAGTAGGCAGTTCCACATGGATCTGCGTTCAGACAGATGCTGACCCTCGCGGAGAACTTAAGATAGGGTTCTGGATGTGTAAGTGTCCATAACTCCTCATGAGAGAGGGGAGGGACAGGGGAATTCACTTCCCTCATCCGTGCAGACTTCCAGACCTCTATGAGTACGGAACACGCACAGAGGTCTGGATCTGGTCCAAGGTACTTTTTCTATTTTTTTATTTTGGAGGTTATACACATTGTGGGGTTAGCTGGAACAACATAGGTGTATCTATAATGGGTGCAGGATGTGCAGTGCACACGGGCCCCTCAGAACAGGGGGCCCTGTGGCATGCATCCTGCACCCAGTGTTGGCAGGGAAGTGGGACCATTCAGCATCTATTTCTTCCCTCTAAGATCTTGCAGAGGGAATAAATAGATGCCAAATTAGTCCCCCTTCCCCTGTGGTGGGACTGCCCTGATTAGCCGGGCGAATAAAGGACGGGGCTTACAGTGCTGTTAAGCCCCACCCCTTTTCTGCCCACGAATCAGGACAGTCTTGTCTCAGGTAAAGGAAGGGGGGGCCCATTTGAAAATACTGCACAAGAACCCCTTCACTTCTTAAAACGCCCCTGTGGAACAATATACCTGAGATTGTTAATGTAAAAAAAGTTTAAAAAAATTCAGAAAGAAAAAATGAAAGGAATAAAATTGCTAACAACGTAAGCTGGCCATAAACATGATTATGTAAAAATGTCAGGGGAGTGGATAATTCTTAAATGTCCAATAATAATTTCAGAATTAAATTAGTTTAAAAATAAAGATATACACAACCATCAGCTCTTTGCCATCAGCTCCTTGCAACCACAGTCCTAATGTAGGAAATCTACAAACAAGGGAGGTTTATTATTTACACAATAACAGAATCACCCACAATGAGTGACTGAAGGTCCTGGTGCTCACTAAATCTTATGTAACTCTCTGTTTGTACCAATGTCTATAAGCGACTTACCTTAACAATAGAATGTAGCAGTCTCAATAGAGTTTCAAATATATAACCAAGAACTGGAATTTTGCACACCGGATAATGAATAGCTCTTAGTAAGGTATGCTCACTGTTAGGTAGTATTCAGTATTTTTCAGTCAAGAAGGTTTTATGGTGTTGCCTACCTGGCCAGCGTTCTCCTTCTGTGATAGCGAGTCTTTCCTCTGCTGTTTGGCGCGTCCTGTTGCTTGGCGATGCCTTCTATGTAGCAGATGTGCTGCCCCCGTCTCTCCCGCTGGACCTCCTTGAGTGCAGCCTCTCCAAGCCTCGGCTCGTCGTGGGTTCCAATAAGGATTAGAAGACAGGAGAAGACAGACAGCGACAGTAATCTATTATGTGGTATTTATTAAACTTAGTATAAAATTATTTGAGCGATAGTGTACTCACAAAAGAAATTGACATTATGCCGTAATGTCAAAATGGGCTTAATAAGGCAATAAAATCCATGTAGTGCACCGTGATTCGGTGTGTGTTCCTTCAACCAACGCGTTTCATTAGATACCTCCAGCTTCATCAGGGTTTACTTCATTGACATTACTTACTTATTTACATTCTGGGACCCAATTGGCCTCAGAGGAGTTTTGGGGAAAAGTGCCTTATAAGCCCCCAAAGGCCTCTCTCCCTCCTCTTTGTCATCTGGATAATTCCCCACCTTCCCTCCCTTTACTATTTTTAATAGACTTGCTGGTGAATTTTGTGCGAATTTTCGTACGAAAATACGCAAAATACGGGCGTACGCTCGCACGAAATCGGCCAATTTCGTAGCTCTGGATCAGGCCCCTTGTATCTTCATGCTTCCTTTTATTACAGGGTGTCACGGATATGATTATCTCCTTTAGGTGTTGGCAGGAAAGCAATGCATTTAACCATGTATTTAGTGCTGGGCTGTTCTTTGGTGAGCCATGGAGTTTTCTCCCTTAGCCTGAGATGCTGTTTGGTTGCAAAATGAAGGCGTCGGTGGTACTGGGTTGTGTTTTGGTTGCGCGCACTACTGTGAACCCACATTTTAGAAATAGTTTTGGTCTAAAGAAAGTCTTAGTCCTATTGGTCTGCACTGCCTTCTTCTTTCACCATCTTGCTATATTCTATTTCTTATATTGTTGATGTTAATACTGTTATTGATATTATTGTTTTATGTCAATAAATGTATGAACTTGACTGAGTCCATGTCTATTATTGGTTGATGGTGGGTAGGTCACTTATGTGGGACCATGCTAACTGATTCAGCCATAAGGCATTTAAGAACTGTTGGGCAGATTGTGTGTCATTCTCTCTCTCTCTCTCTCTCTTTCTTTCTCTCTTTCTCTCTCTCTCTCTCTCTCCCTCTCTCCCTCCCCTCTTTCTCTCTCTAAATTGAACCCCTCCGGTGAGGTCCCGAGATGATCTCTGCACGCATCGCAGGCCACTTCATTCATATTTCATATGAATGAAGTCCTCTGCAAGCACAGAGACTAGATTGCAGGACTTACAACATTTCAAGCCCTAATATGAAAAACCACTGCATCTTCATATGTCTTCATATCAAGGCTGAAATCTTCAGAGTCGGACACATCTTCCAGACAGGTGAGTTTATCTTTTTTTATAAAAAACATTTTTATATAGGTTTTAATGTTTAGAATGTCTTAGTTTAATTTTGGTTAAAATACAAAAAAAAAACAATTTTTTTTTAACATTGGTGTATACTCCTTCATGCCAGCGGTCTCCCCATACATGCCCCCCTTTTCCTCCCCCTAATACCAGCTTTAAGGGGGAGGAAAAGGGGGTAATATGGGGATATTGCTGGTATGAAGGCAATAACGCCATCCTGAGCTGGCGTTATGTTTTCCTTCAGTGCCGAATGATAATCTCGGCACCGAGGGATTGTAAATTGTTGTGTAGTGCCGGCAGCCATTAAGATCAACGACCCGGCGAAGAATTGTGAAGTCTGTGTGCATCGCCATGGAAACAGCAGATTTCCATGGCAATTGCACTATTGTAAATGGTAAGTTCATAATTTTTAGCTGATAATATCCATTTTACTGTAAAAACAGGCATTATCACCTAAAAATGAAGTTCGTAAATATAGCATTTAGTGCTACAGGAAGATTTGCACACTGTGATTGCTATACCTCCCTGCAAAGTGATGGAAAGACTCCAGTTAACCTGTTAAATGGATAATTGGCATCTAGAAGATACTGGCATACATATCGAAGGGCCCCAACTTGCAGTGCACTGCTTCATCTGTTTGGTGTGTTTGAAGGTTGCTGGAAGTTTAGTAGATAACAGATTTAAGTAAACATATATATATATATAGACTCAGGGCCGGATTCACACCTAAAAAGCAGTCGCTTCTTAGGTGCGTATCTTTAGTAAAGGACCTACTGCGCATTCTACATTATTCTTACAAGTTATGCCAAATATATTTCATAAAAAAAAAAAATCACAAATGCTGCCTGTAGTTTTCCCAGTTCAATAAATGTGCCTGGCTGGCTTCTGCAGCACGCAGTGTATCACAGTGTATCAGTACTGGGCCGGAGGGGTTTCCCGAATCTCCCCCTGGTGTATTTCCAGAACACTCCCCAGAAGACAAAGCTGCGATTCGGGTGGAGGCACCGCTAGCAGGATCCCAAAACTTTGTCAGCGCTAACGGATGACACATGAATCACGACAGCCTGATGCTCACTGCTTAATGCTATGATCCACAGCAATGTGAGGCAGTGGGCAAAGCTTGATTCAATATGTTATATGCAAATACTGATATTATAACTCCGCTCCTTACTGCACAATGATGTGATCAATAGCATCAAGCAAAACTGCATAAAAAGACCTGCTCCTAATGGAGGCTGCTTGCTGATTCTCCCATCTGGAGTCCCCCGGAGAGAAAGAAAAGAAACAGGCAAATATGTATTAAGGCCATAAGTTATGGGGACATCGGGCTGAATCCAGACTTAAGTAAGTGCTTGAACTTAGTTACTCCTGGGCTAAACCATGTGGATTGCAGGTGAGTCATATTTCATCTGGTGCAAACAGTATTAGAGTTGAGAGGTGATGTTTCCTATCCCAAGTCTAAATAACAGTGTGATAGTAAAGCTGGTCAGTATCTATGTGCAGTAAGCAATTCAAAGATATATCCCTGCATGCAAAGAATACAATTAACTTGACTCCCCCTACAATCAACATGGTTTAGCCCAGGAGTGGGGCCAGATTATCCATGGGGAGATCGGGGCGGTCATCCCTGGGTCCCAAAACACAAAGGGTCCCCACAAACTACAGTTACAGAGGATGGATGTCAGTGATTGGCATCCTCCTCTTAAGCACAGTGTATCGCAGCCGCCGTCATA
>WWET01001010.1:355790-373112 GCA_011038615.1 Limnodynastes dumerilii
CTCTCTCTCTCTCTCTCTCTCTCTCTCTCTATCTATCTATCTATCTATCTATCTATCTAACTCTCTCTCTCTCTCTCTATCTATCTATCTATCTATCTATCTATCTATCTATCTATCTATCTATCTATCTATCTCTGTCTGTCTGTCTGTCTGTCTGTCTATCTATCTATTTCAATGAAGGTTTTTTGTATTACTCTGTGTTAAAGCAGGTTGCAACATTTCACTTTTGCCATAAATGTTGTGAAATGACTAAATGTAGACCCAGTTTTTATTTAACTCTAGTCAAAGTATAAGTAATATGAGAAATGATAGAAAATACTTATTTAGATACCACTTTCCCAAGTACATGTCACATTCACTGCAACCCGATAATATAAATTCCTATTTGTAATGTGTTGTTCACTAAAATATTATTGCAAATCAGGTCAGTGAAACAGCATTATCATAATACACTAATAGGAAACATTGTTTTCTGTTGTTTTTTAATGTTGGCGTTCTCACTGCATCATTAACTATATTTTACTCCAAAACATCCTTGATTAATGCATTGATTTCGCTTGCCAATGCAAACAGCTTCAGGGCAGACTAAGGCATTATTTATTTTTATTAGCTTATAATATATCAATTTTTCTTCCTTATCTGTCAACTCTTACAAAAATACATAAATCACAAATAGAGGAATCGAGATACTAACAAGATATAATTGTTGTAGGGCCTGTCCCCTTTAAAACGAAATGTAATTATAAAAAGACATGTAGTTTGCTTTGGATTGCAATTTGTTTTACATACTTTATATCTCTGCAACTTTCTTAATTTGACATAAAAATGTGGGTTTGTGTAATTCTTAATCCTTTAATTTGCTATGTGTTATTCCTTTTGTTAATAACTAAACACAATAATTATTTTCCATTCAGCATTCGTATTAACAGAACACAGTAATTATTGTAACAAGTGTTTCTGAGATGATATCACACATCCTATTGTGGATTTGAAATATAATTACTAAATGCAATTAAGTAGACTAGATCATAATTAATCACTACTGCAAGTATTAAGAATTTTTTTTTGTTTGTGAGATAAATGTAAAATCACAAATTAAGTTTTTTGTTTGAGGCATTTGACTAAATATAATTTTGCACATTTAAAAATACAAAGTTATGTTTCTATTTACAGTTTTAAGTCTTTGAAGAATATATGAACGTAACCAGCTACACTCCTGAAATAAAGCAACAGACATTAATAACCTTTTCTTTAAAGTGATGCCTGCTATACAAAGGCATATAATGGTTATTTCTGGCTGAAATACAGTTATTCTTCTGTGCCTGCTTCTTTTAGTTCTTTTATATTTTACACATATTATAAATCGGCTCAAATTTTTGGATCATTATACATTTTTTAATTACTGAGACATTATTTATCACCTATTTTCCTTCTGTTATCTTTGATTATAAATGTTGAGTTATGACAATTAGTCCACTTTCTAGTTTATGCTATTTTGAATTATGCTTATTTTGGGTATTGCTACTTTTTTGTGTGTGTGTGTGTGTTATTTGTACACATCACTGTTATCATCATTTATGTACAGTAGTTTCAGTTCGTGTTTTGTGGATCATTTCCTTTGACAATACACATTTCATACAAACATATACAGCCTCTAGTCATGTGACCATGCATACAGGCAGATACATTGAATTAGCCACAATGAGAAATATCCACCACTAAATGAATATTATACAATTGGTGCATGTGTTACTACACCTTCAACAATGACTAAATTGAGAGAGGGAGCAGCTGCTAATATTTCTTTACCTCTTGGAAATCTTTATAATGTCCCTATGCATTAAAATGTGTTATTGTTTCATGCCAAAAATAGCCTGTGGTACTGCACAAAGTAACTAGATTGACACAACAGATATTAAAGACAATAGGGATGATCAGAGTTGGAAGCAACAGCAAAAGGTGCATATTTGCACTTGTAGAAAGCAGGTTGCATAAAACACATTATTAAATTATGTGCATACAAGGAAAATACCTAAAATACTTAGCTTATATTTATAGTACACAAATACCAAACAATTATTCTACACTGTAATGTAGAGTTACTGTAAGTTTGGGTACGCTACCTCTAATTCTGTTTGTACAGTTTAAGTCTGTCTGTCTGTCTATAGGGAGACAGAACTATCTCCAGTATGACATAAGATAGAGAAAGCTTTGCAACATATGGTTATTTAAGAGATTAGTAATAGAAAAGCAGCTAAAGCATAGTTGCCTTTAAGTGGCCAGTTGGAAACAAATGTTGCTTTGACGACAGATGCCATTAAGTATAATTTTTCATTTGATATGTTTAATGTTGTTGCAGTCCATTGTAAATATTTGAAGTGCAATTTCACACATTATCAGGAATTGACAAAATGTTATATTCAGCATAGGTTTTATTTTTTCATATTCTGTGTATTTTAAATGCATGCATTTAACTGTTTTAAAATGTTTTACATTTCTTCATTAACTGCTTACTTCATCATCCAACCACTAGGGTGCAGTGTTGCTCTGAGAAAAGAAAATACATACAGTATATTACACATGCATACAAGTACCATGCTGAGCGTTTCTATTTTACAATTTCTTTTTCTACTAACAACTGAAGACTAGGATTGAAAGTCTGGCATGAAGAAACATTATCCCCCCCTCTTTATATGTAAAAACTATTTTAGGGCTCCCCCCTTTCCCCCTATTTGCACTGAGTTATTTTAATGCCTCCTGTAATTATGCAAAGACAGCATAAGTATTTTTTTGTTTGATTCTAGAAGATGCAGGGGGTCTACTTTAGAGAAAAACATGTATTGTCACTGTTTCCGAGGCTGGCGGTAGTCATTCCGTATTTAGGACGCACTGAAACTTCACCTAAAAAAAAGACATAATAAAATTTGTTTTTGTATTCTGTAGATAGCTATCTTTAAAATTAAACCTTTTAAAATAATAATATCTGTGACAAACAGCACAGAATTTTGTTGTGGTTGATTAGAACAAAATAGAATAATGAACACAACATTTTACTTTGTAATAGTCATAATTATTATTATTGTTGTTGTTTTTTATTTTTACTTTTTGTTGTCCATGATTAATACATCCACAACACAATCCACTGAACTCTACTCATATTGGGATGGATCCAGACCTAAGTAAGTGCTTGAAATTAGTACTCCTGGGCTAAACCATGTTGATTGCATGAGAGGTGATGTTTCCTATCCCAAGTCTAAATAACTGTGATAGTAAAGCTGGTCAGTATCTGTGTGCAGTAAGCAATTTAAAGATATATCCCTGCATGCAAAGAATACAATTACCGTTACTACCCCTGCAATCAACATGGTTTAACCCAGGAGTAACTAATTTCAAGCACTTACTTAAGTCTGGATACAGCCCATTGTAACTTATTTAAAAATACAAGTTATGTATCATATAAGACATACTTCTTTTACTATTAGGACTTTATTCATAAAAGGGGGAGAGAATTAATAAATGTGCTGTTTTCTTTGTATTTTTATTCTCCCCCCACCCCTTTCCAGCTACACCTCAGCGATGGAGGAATCAGTGAGTCTCAGTCGCTAGGGCTGTATCTCTAATTGTTTCCTATAGGGGGCAGTGTGTCAGCAGATTTCAGTAAGTGTGGAAGGTTGTAGCTGTTTGTTGCTTTCCTGTCTTTAGGATTACCGTTTTAGATTGACAGGGCCGACTATAAGAATTTTAGGCACATAGACGCATTTTGATCCTGGGCCCCTCTAATTATAATTTTACATAAAACATAGAGTTTTCTCCATTTCCTCAATTTTTTTGTATAGATAGATTTGCCATTTTTATATCCCATCTCTTTATATTTTTTTTTATTTCATGCATTCACCTCACCCTCCACCTTTCTGGGTTTTTTTTTACATATGGCATTTGGTTCCTTCTCCTAGTTTACATTCCGGATCTCCTCTTTGGTGTTCGTTCCCCAGAATCCTTCTCATGTAGTGATTTTTTCTGCTGCTCTCTCACTGGTGCGATGTGACATCAGATAAATGTAGCCTGGTGGAGACCTGAGCTTTGTTTTCATGTTGCTGAAGACACACTCTATGAAGAGCCAGTTGAGTCAAAGAAAGTAATTATCGGGGTGAAGGAGCCATCCAGGCAAGGAGGACCTGCTGGGCTGTCCAGACAACTGTCCGCCCTGCCTCCACCTATGAGCAGCCATAGGCCACCAACTATATTTACATGACCCTGGTGATTGCCAGTACTGTTTCCCTCAGCATTCTCTGTAGCAAAACAAGTCTGCAAATCTGCACATGCTCAGACATAATGCCATAAGAAGTTCTGGGTTGCAGACATTCCCTGACAGAACCTAATGTCAGGATTCATCATGGAGCGTCTATGACCTAACTCCAAAAGGGCAAAGCATGTGACTTCATTAGGGGGGAGGGGACATCCATTAATGTTATTTAATAGGGGCATAAAAAGAAGATATATGGTTTTTCAAAATCCCGTTATTTTGTAAATGAATTATGTACATTTTCCACATAATTCTTTTTTATTATATTACATTACATTTTATTATATTACATTTCATTATATAATTTTCTAATTCCCTGTATCACTCTATTTTAAATTTAAACTTTGAGTTTACTGTGAGGACAGCAATAAATAATAAAATCCTGTTTAACCCCTCTTGATAAGCATCTCAGTAATGTATGCTAAATGTTCATTTTGTTTTTGGACTAGGGAGTAGACATAATGACTTATGATTAATATTACTAGTATTAGTAGTGTTATAATAATAATGGGGTAGATCCAGAACTATGTGTGCAATATGTTTCCACGCGTAACGTATTTTCGCACGCGTATGTGCTATACACTCCCCTAGGCACATCCCTTGAATGTACGTATTTCACCGAGTTCCGCTTCTCAAACCCTACCTTAACTTTTTTTCGCGTAACAGCGTACGTCCGCTAACGGACGTATAGACTACGTGAACGTACGCTGCTTAGCACGCTCATACTGTACATTTTACATACAAACCTCCATCTACTTCACGTAAATCAAACGTATTGTTGACTCACGTAAAACTGGCACGCCCAAATACGTGAATGGCCCATACGTTCACAGTTACGCTACGCTAATGAGCGTATTTTCTATGGTGCGCATGCGCAGTACTTAGAAATAGGCGATTTTACGTCTCCGCCACGTGTAAATTCGCTCCGATGATTTGTTCTGGATCAGGCCCAATGAGCTGGATACAGACTTTATAACGGCAGACGTCTTAAGCACGGTGTGTGCCTATGTTGGATGGCAGACTGTACTACACATGCGCAGTGCAAGGAATTCCGCAATGCGTAGCCGCCTAATGCTGCGTTCTGTGCAGAACTCACTCTTCAACAGCAAGGCGGGTCCACTAACAGGGCAGCTATTGGGGGGTGCCAGAACTTTTGTGCTGGACCCAGAGAGATAGGGAGACCTGCTGATACCCCCCCCACCCCCCGCACCTNACTCTGCCCCCCCCCCCCTCAGCTCTCCAGCAACAGGTAATAGCGACAGGAGACAGATGAGTCACTGCCAGTAATATTTGCTGCTACCAGGTTGCACATCAGCGGATCAATGTGCAGGGAGGTCTTATAAACAAGCCTCCTCTATGCATTGGCTCACTGTGAACCTTTCCTGCAGGTCTGTGGCACTCTACCTACATGTGACGTTACCATGTGTGACATCCCATAGGGGTGTAGTGCTAACGCCGGCTCCTGGGACCTCAGTTTCCAGTGGTGACCCTGCCAATCACCATGCATGCGAGATACTATATATTTATTTTTGCTCATATAGCAGCGTGGTGGTGCACATTTGTATATGTGGCAGCATTACACATCTGAGCTTATTTGCCCATAAGCCTTCATTTGCATATTTCAAAAGATGCTCAGTATTCCCCCCCCCCATCCAAATGTGCTACTGTCAGGACTCTGAATAGGTCACACGCTTTTTGGGATGGAGTTGCCTGCACACAGCAGAGACAGCCAAAAGCTAATTGCTGATTGGCATTACCCACAGCAGACCCGCCATAGCGACCGACCAGAGAGATATCCTGCAGGGACTTTTAAGGATAGGCTCTGGGGAATGGAATTAAGGTAATTATAGGGGAGGGATAGGGTAATAGTCATGGAAGGGAATTCTACCTTTAGTGGTGTGAAACGGCCCTTTTGAAAAAAGTCAGTTCGTACCAGCAACCCACACCCCGCATTTTAAACAGTGGTTCTGTGCAATCACTTCCCTAGAACCGAGGATCCGATCCATATCTAACTTTACACTTGATTTCTTCCTATTTTTAAAGTAGAAAGTAGTCGCTATTTAGATGCTGAAAGCAGAGTAGGCATAAGGGAGGAAACCTGCAGTGAAGGTGGAATAACACTGGGTAGGCAAGATGGATAATGCCCGGAAGAGACAAACTACACTAAACAGAGACAAGGGCAGCCACACTCAGACTCAGAGCTCAATCACACTGGAAGTGGGAAAGAGAGACAAAGGGCCGTATCCAGAACTACGGCCGTCTTCCATAGACGGCCGTAATTCACTGAACAGTAGCTACTGCATGCGCAGTAGCTATTGTACGTAATCTGCGTATCGTTTCGATACGTAGATTGCGTATATGTGGTCTTTTAGACCGCATATACGCAATCTACGTATCAAAACGATACGCAGATTAAGTACAATAGCTACTGCGCATGCGCAGTAGCTACTGTTCAGTGAATTACGGCCGTCTATGGAAGACGGCTTTAGTTCTGGATACGGCCCAAAGAGAGGGAGAGATAAGTTGCACTCAAAATTTAACAGACCCAGGAGGGACTGCACCTTCTTGAGGATGACTTTCCACCTCCTCTGCAATTCTGACAACACCTCCTGTAAGTGATGCATCGATCGGCAGCCGACATACCCTGCCCATTGGATCGATCTCAATGTCAAACTATGCTATGCAACCTTCTGGTTTTCCGCCACCTCTGGGACTACAAAATGCAAAAACAATGCTTTTGCTGAGAACAACGCTTGAGCGCAAATATCGGATGCTGCTGGGCCATTGAAAAGAGAATCGTCCAGGTAGTAAGCAATATCATCATGCTTGCCCTCTACCTAGACACACCAATAGAGAAAGGAGCTGAACTTTTTAAAGAAAGCACAGGAAATGGCACAAGCCATGACTAGGCAACAATCCACAAAGAAACCCGGTGGCGTTTGAAAACCGATGAACCGATAATATTCCTGGTGCAATGGCAGCAAAGGGAAAGCAGATTCAATATCCAGCTTAGCCATCAGTACCCCCCTGCCACATGACCAAACCATTTCTATCGATGCAGTGTACGGGATTGATTGGATCGTTCACTGACTCGATACCCACTGGGAAAAGACTAGACCTGAAATGGGATGGTTGGTGAAGCGTCCAACGATCCTGCCCTGCCTATACTCCGCAGTCACACCATAACCAATTATATTTGTGTTTCTCTTGCTGCTAGTACATTGCCATTTAGAATATCGAGGACAGTGCATCATGCTAAAAGAAAAACCTTAATTCTCTACCTTTTTTAAAATGTGATTATTTGGTTTTTGAATGATAGCACCCCGCTAATTTGTACGTAGGTTACTATACTGCCCGAGACATTGAAATCTGTGCATTCTTTTCTCCCTCACTCTTTGATATAACCCCAGAACTCCCCTCAAAGCGATTTTCATAGTAACTTCATTACCTTACTTGGTTTAATTTGCAAATCACTGAAGAAATCCCATCAGACAGAGAAGGAATTCAGTCTGCACCAGAGACCGGTACTAACTCTTCTGTCCTTGCGGTATCACCTTGATCATCTTGTCCCAAGATTCGGCCAGAAGGACCTTGTACCTCGGCATCCAAGTGGTCTTCACTCCTGACATCCTTCCTAAAATTGGCAGAAGTCCTTGGAAAAACAACCAGGACATATCAACCGGCTGCACTCCAGATGGAGAACATCAGCATCCTTAACATCCCCACCTTTTTTATCTATCTCCTGCCCCAACCAAGCCCACTCCCTCTACAGTACCACTCTCTCCTCTGTCCTTAACTCTGACTATCCCCCTTCCTTCATCTCCCTTTGCCACTCTAACCCCCAGCCATGGCACTCTCAAGTCATGCGCTTCCTCAAACAATGCTCCCACACCACCGAGCACCTCTGGTGCAAATCTCGCTCCCTTGCTGACTTCCTTCACTTTAAATTCATCCTTTCCTCTTACTTTCTCCCTACTGCTCTGCTCATGACCAAGCCAAGCAAATTTTCTTCAAATCTCCAAAGCATCCAACTCCGTCACCTCTTTGCCACATTTACACCCTCTCCCTGCCCCCTGCCTTCAATCCCATCCTCTATCTCAGCTTCCAACTTTGCCTCCTACTTCTTATCCAAAATTAACCCAGAAATGACATCTTCTCCACCCTGCTTCCTTCATCCCTCCCCAACTCTCAACCACCCCCCTTTATGCAACCATCATGAGTTTTCTTCTTTCCATCCTACAACAAGTGGCGAAATTCACTCCCTAATAATATCTTCACCACCCTCAACCTACCCCGTGGATCCCATTACCTCTCAAACACCTCTCTCCCACTGCCTACTCCCATCTAGCCCACCTTTTCAACCTTTCCCACTCATCTGGTACCTTCCCTTCCTCATTTAAGCATGCCCTTGTCTCTCCCATTCTTAAGAAACCTAATCTAGACCCTACATCCTCCTCCAGCTACTGACCTATATCCCTTCTCCCTTTCGCCACCAAACTCCTTGAGCGCTTAGTCTACCAACATCTCATCAGCTACCTTACAAACTCTCTGCAGGACCCTCTCCAATCTGGTTTCCGCCCCCCCATTCCACTGAGTCTGCTCTTACCAAACTGACCAATGATCTGCTAAATCCAAAAGCCATTACTCAATCCTCATCCTTCTTGATCTGTCAGCTGCTTTTGACACAATTGACCATCCTCTTCTGCTTCAAACCTTCCGCTCTTTTGGTCTCACTGACACTGCTCTCTCCTGGTTTTTCTCCTATCTCTCTGACTGCACCTTCTCTGTTTCCACACCTATTCACCATTTGATCCCTGTTGATGTCCCCCAGGGGTCTGTCCTTGGCCCACTCCTCTTCTCCCTCTACACCGCCTCACTGGGTAACCTCATCAGTACCTTTGGTTTCAACTTCCACCTCTATGCTGATGACATCCAAATTTACCTCTCCTCCCCTGACCTCAACCCCTCTCTTCTGTCTAAGATTTCCGAGTGCCTTGCATCCCTATCTACATGGATGGCCAAATGCTTCCTCAAGCTGAATATGGACAAAATGGAAATCATTGTTTTATCTCCCCCTAGGATTTCCTCCCCCACCTCTATCACCATAACCATTGGTGATACCTCTGTCTCCTCATCCCCTCAAGTTTGCTGCCTAGGTGTCATCCTAGACTCCTCACTTTCCGTTATAACACATATCTGTGCCCTCTCTCATTATTGCCATTTCAACCTATGCAACATTGCACGCATGTGTCGCTTCCTCACCAATGAAGCTACTAAAACCCTCATCCACTCTATAGTCATATCACGTCTCAACTAATATAACCTCCTCCTCGTTTAATACTCATTGCTGCTTCCAGTCTAATCTTCCTCTCATGCCGCTCTACCTTGGCCTCTCCTTTTTGTAAAACCCTCCACTGGCTTCCTGTTCGTTTCAGACCTTTCTTTAAACTCCTTACCTTTCTTCCCTCATCAACATGCATGCCCTTTCTGCTCTCTCTGTTCTGCTAACCACCACTGTTTGACCTCCCTGCTGATCACCGCATCTCACACCCTTGTCCAGGACTTCTCCCGTGCTGCACCTCTGCACTGGAATGATCTCCCTTCTTCAGTCAGACTCTCCCCCACATTGCAGATCTTCAAGCGCTCACTCAAAACACACCTATTTAGGCTAGCCTACCACTTCTCCACTGAACATCCTCACTGCATTCTACATCTATCCCCTATTTTCCTTCCTTCCCCCTGTCCTCCACTCACACCAGCAGTTCACTTCCTTTCCCCTCCTTATGTCTTCTGTAAATTCATCCCTCCCACTTAGTGTGTTAGCTCACATGAGCAGGGCCCTCCATCCTAGTGTTGTTCCCTCCTCCACCACTCTCCCCTCACTTTGTACCCTCTTGTTCCCCTCTGCTACCCTTTTACCCCATCCACACCTGGTAGCTCCCTCTCAACCTCTTACTGTGCTCTATCCCCTCCTCCCTGATCTGCCAAGCTTGACACCTTGCATTTTGCCTTGCTGTCTGTGCTTGCTTCACTTTATTGTATTTTTGTGATATTTATATATTCAGATTGTATTGTACTATGCTGTCCATCCCTACCCTGTATGTCTGTACTGTAGTTTGTTGCTGTATTTTGTACAGTGTTGCGGACACCTTGTGGCGCCTTTTAAATATATGATAATAATAATAATAATAATAATAATAATAATAATGAGGGAGGGACCTGCACTGCGTCTCTGCCAATAATACCTGTTTGGGAATTACCCGAATCCCTCAGCTCTGACTGTCCCCTGCTATTACCGGGAAACTTTTGGGCAGATGGTAAAAAATTGCTGTAGTTATAAGGGGCATGATGGCAAATGGAAACGGTATATTACCTCCTTGAGAAGCCCACCCTTGAAAGGAGAACAAACTGGATGGGAAAATCCACTAGGACCCTAGAATAGATGCGGCGCCTATCTCACTGCTAGCCCTGGGGACTGGACATTGTCCTGAGTTGCCGCCATGCCATCTGACTGTTGTGACTTGCCATGTGCTTTGGCCAGGACTGTGACATCCTGGGTCTTCCGGCGAAAATCAGAAGCTTGCAGCTTGTCACTTCTGACCGCCACCTCATGGGAGCTGAATGTCGCCTGATGCTACATGGCCTCCTAAACTCCAACACTCGCGGGGAAGGTATGAGCTGCCACTGGACAACCCCAGCTACCAGAAGTGCAACGTGAAGGGAGGGGATAGGAGAAGTTAAAAGGAGGAAAGGAAAGAAGAATAAAGTAAAGAGTACTGAAAGCAATTTTAATCAGAGAAAAGAAGGGACAGATACTAGATAGCCACAAAAAAAAACCACAATTATTCTTTCTTTGGTTTTGCATCCTGATTTTTTAAAATAAAGTTTAAAATTTGTTTAATAATATTGTGTAATTTGCACCTGATTATGTTGCTACACTGTATTATTAACAGCTATAGGGTGTCTGTAAATATATACATAATGATAAGCAGCACTAATTTGGCAGATGACATCATCTTATGTAGAATAAATAAAAAAAAACCCCTTGAAATGAATGAAGAAATATTTTTCTTTTTGCCTTGATTTACTCTCCCAGTTCACCTCAGAAACCTAAATTCTGTCGGATTCCGCATAATTCAAACCTCTAATTTAATGTTCTGCTTTATCATTGTTACTTTTGTAAAGTTTAATGTTTTTAATTACATTCCTCAAGCTGTGGCTTCCTGATCACGCTGTGCATGACCCGGATAGGGGAAGAGTGTGAGAACACAAAGCTATGTGAAATTATGTATAAGTAGCTATATTACATAGCTATAGTCATTGTTGTTTGTGTAGATGAAAAATAAACTGAAATAGAAAAATCGGAGAATAATAAGTATGTATAACTAGCACTTTCCTCTATGGTCCTTATACCAAAACTATATCTGGTATTCTCATAATAACTTCATTACAGTCATAAAGACAATACACATCAGATATTAAGGAATCTCATCACAACAGTTCTGCTGATCGGCCCTATCCTGTAACTTTAGAGTGCCATTCATCTTCTCTAGCATTTTGTAGCACTCATGGCCTATGACCTGAAGAATGAATATTTCAACCTCATTGAGAGCTTGTTCTTGGGAAGAGCTGAATGCAGAAGAGATGAATTTGTGAGAGCTCTCTTTCTGTTGATTTTCATTTCCATCTGTTTAAGCATTTTTCATCCTCTGTTCTGTAATCTCCTAAGGGTCAGAGATGGGTAGAAAACATTGGTGCCACCTGAGTGATTATGGTCCTATCCTATCAGCGATTCATACCTCCATGCATGGACTGATACACATAGCTCAGAATAACTAGAGTATATTTAATAATGTAGTATAATACAAAATAATATAAAATGCGTACTATAGATTATACTTTGTAATACCAATAAACTACTTGCAGAAAATTCTCTTTGGATCACCAGTGCTTTGCCTGACATAAGGACTTTTTGTCTAGATTACAGGAGCTGTGCAAAGGTCTACAAAAATCTGACCTGTTTAAAGGCATGAGGTACTGGAAATGTTACGTTTAAACAATCACTTGGGCGTCTTCTAAATGTTCTACTTTTTATAAACACAAATACAAACATTACAGTAATTAGTCCCCATCACTAGAAAAACACTAACAAGAAAGGGCACAGTGCATAGTATATGAGTCAAATCCACATAAATTATCTTAACAATATACTATACAGGATGACAACTAGGCAACCCTATGGCAAGTTGTGGAGTGTTCCTTACCATGTTCCACCTGCCAGCCCCTACCCCCTGCAGGAACCTATTTAGAAGAGCAGAATGAGGGTCTAAACTGTGTAGATGGATCCCCTATAATTCCCACCAGCTGCCTTACTCCACTGCTTACAGGGTCAGTAGACCCCTGACACTAAGTACGTTGTATAGCAGTCCTATCTTATAAGGTGCAGGCTGTAGCAGACATATGCTACTGTAAATGAGTCATTTAGTTTTTTATTTACTCATCTCTGACAGCACCTGAAGGCTGTGAAATGGGCAGTGGTGGAAAGATTATTGGCCAGTTGATATCATGAAGAGCGTTTTTTAGGTTTTTGAGTAATCGTCAACAAATTCATTAATGGGATAAAGAGGGACTCGGTTTCTGAAATATAATGTGCATCTAGTGTTCATGGGATTGTACAGAGATAAAATACTGGTACCCCTCAGCAAAAAAATCTTGAAATTAATTACCGTATTCAGAGATCCATTTTTCCAGCGATTCCCGTGCATATTTTTAGGTACGTTTGAACTGCGCAGGCGTAGTAACCTTTTTTACGCAATTGACTTTGAATATATGCAGGGAAGTGCCTCACGAACAGACCTGGGAATCGCACGTGGATACATACGTCCAGATATGCGATGGAAAAATGCGCACAAGATAATTTAAATAATTTACATACGGAGGACATATACGCATGGGACTGCACACGGAAAGTTAGAGGTGGTCTATGGTGGTGTAAGTCACCGTGAGCATGGCCGAGAGAGGGGAGTGTCATGGATGTGAGGGGCTTGGCCTGCTCCATGCATGCGTATAATTGTGACCCGATCTTGAAACGGATCTCTGAATACGGCCCTAAGAGAGGAAAGTTACTCCTGAGCTAAACCATGTTGATTGCAGGGGAGTCATATTTCATCTGTTGCAAACAGTATTAGAGTTGAGAGATGATGTTTCCAGGCCTAAGTCTAAATAACAGTGTAAAAGTAAAGCTGGTCAGTATCTATGTGCAGTAAGCAATTCTAAGATATATTCCTGCATGCAAAGAATACAATTAACTTGACTCCCCCTGAAATCAACATGGTTTTGCCCAGGTGTAACCTTCCTCTCTTAATTTCAATCTCCTTCTTAAGTCTGGATCCAGCCCATTGTGTGTAAGTGTGGTTTCATACAAGCTAATGGTGGTCCCAGGTGTATAAATATGCTTTGATGTTGTGCAGTGAATTTGCAACAATATGGTGATGTCTTTCTTATTCTGTAGCTCCACTCTGAGGATCCTCCAATCACCTGAGGCCCCAGGGTGGATCATAGGGCAGGGCTTAATGTCACCAATATGTCATCCACTATGAGGTAGCTCCACCCATGGCTCCATAGACAGATTCTGCATGAAAGCCAAATACAAATCCTGACATACAGGTTTCACTTAATGCCACTTCTTGGGTCACCTCTAATTTCATATGGATTATACTCCAGAAATAGTTTCTTGCGGGGTATTTAAATAAAGGAGATGGCAATAAACTTGTCAGTCTGACTTCTAACAAATGTGAATGAAAAACAGAGTCCTGAGACTTTAAAACAGGATTAAGTGAAGAAATAATGCTCCTTGAGTAATAGTAGCACACAGCAATGCCAAATCAATGCTAATGCTGACGATAATGTACTCTATTGCTAAAATGCTCTCCATCTGCCTGCACACATTCTCCCCATTTGCACAATTATCTTATAATGGTATCTTTTAGAGGTTTATGTCACATTAAGGTCATTATAGATTGATTTTAAACAGCCATATGGTCTAAGCATCTAAATTGTGACTTTGCTAATGTATGTTTTCATAGCACAGAACACAACATGATTTTATATGCATTAAGAATTCTGGGAATCATGCTTAATTTGACAAATAGGTTTCTGCTTACATCAATTGCATGTTACATAGTTACCGTTACATTTAACAAGGACATGTGCATCAACTTGTTAACCGATGCAGCCATGTAAATTCCACTAAGACACCATAAAACAATGCCCAGTCATTGTGTTTGGCGCACAAGCTGTTAAATCGTATTTTAGTCATTCAACATCGGTAAATTGCATTCGTTTTTTTCCGTAGCAGCGTTATCACAGGCAATGCTACAGTTTAGCCCTAAATAGGCTAGCCATTAATAAGCACACTAGCACTTTTCATCCCAGAGAACATATATACTCAGATAGCTGAATGATGTTTACTTAAAATTTTGCATATTTAAGGCAGCAGGATATCAGCTGATACCGCTAAGTGGATCAATGGAAAGTAGATATTGAAAGGACTATATATATATATATATATATATATATGTAAACAATTCAGAAAGTTAAACATAAGATATACTGTAAGATGCACATAATAATCTTCCACTGGTGGTAAGAAACACTCACATTATATTATGGTTTCCATGTAATTGTAAATAAACTACTTCATCTACATCTATTATCATTCCACAGGAAGATTATAATGCAGCAATCAGTCCTGTGAACATTTCTATGCCATAGGTAACTATAGACCCTGCAAACCTGCAATTCTATCTGTAAAATCAAATGCAGAAATATAAGTAATACATTTTTAAATATATGATATGTCCACCTGCCACTTTCAAGGCTTTTCTGCTATTGGACTAAACAGTAAGTGTCCCTATATTGTCATATATCATGTTTTTTTTAATGGAAAGCTAACTCATCTAGAGGCACCCCCCAATGATTCCTAAATGTGGACCTTCACCCCCTGCCAGCTGCTGATCCCAAACTGCTATGCATAGTAACTATTTTACGCTATCTATGTAGCTTTTTGTTACGTAAATTGCATACATGCAGTCTTTAAAGACCGCATGTATGCAATCTACGTAACAAAACGCTACGTAGATAGCATAAAATAGTTATTACACATGCGTAATATAAACAGGTGCAGGGGGAATCTATACAGAAACAAACTTAAGAAAATGCCCCAGCAACACCATTAACCAGTAGCTAACCTGCCATTACATCAGTAAAATACAAACATTTACATATATATATATGTTAAGCAACTTTCATGGCTTTACAGCTATAGGTGGTTCTAACTCAAAAAAAATGAGAATACCAATGTTGAGTCCTAGGGCCTCATTTACTAAAGTCGATTTTGCTAAAATCGATCAAAGTCCCGGGACTTTGCCTTCAATTATGCCATTGTCGCATTCATTAAGGCATAGTCCCGGGACTTGGGACTTTAGCCTTTAGCAAAATCGACACGGCATACATCGCTAACATAAAATCGTCCAGATGTTTGCCATGTTAAACATAGCCCAGACCAGATTCACTAAAGTCGATTTAACTAAATCACATCTAGTTCGGCCTGAAAGAGCTGGTAAAAAAATAGCCTCCTGTTTGTCGCTTTCATAGAAAGCGACACACGCTTTTGCTGAAAAACACGTCAATAGCTTTGACATGTGTTTCTCATAATGTAAAACTGATGTGCTGCATAATTCTATCCCTTATCATGCAGATGCATATAGTATTATAAGGCACAGCATGACCATGTGTTTGTGGCTATGCTGAGCCTTATAGTATCATTTTATCCCTTGTCAGGCTGCCGCTTATAGTACTATAAGGCTCTGCATGGCCACAAATACATGGCCATGCTGTGTCTTATAGTACTATAAGCGGCAGCCTGACAAGGGATAAAATGATAAAATAATACTATAAGGCTCAGCATAGCCACAAACACATGGTCATGCTGTACCTTATAATACTATATGCGTCTGCATGATAAGGGATAGAATGGTGCTAGGCGATTTTTAAATGGACAATCGCCGTGCTTTGAAACAGAAAAGCATAAAGATTTATCCATTTAAAAATCATTCAACATCGACGGTGCTTGTTAATCGCCGGACAAAATTATTTTTTTTAAATCGCGGCAAAATCGCTGCATTGTCTAGCGATTACTAATAGCTGTCAAAAAGCGACTTTAGTAAATGAGGCCCCTAATGTGTTTTTCAATTAAGAGATAAATTACCTAGAAGCACTCCATTAAGTCACCAAAACAGCTTCTTTAGAACAACATCCCCCAACATTTGCTTGTCTCAGACATGTTTCCAATTCATTCTACACAAAATAGTGGTTACTGACATCAATGTATAGTCCAATCAGTCTATAATTCCATAGCTAATGTTTTTTAGTTATTGTACTTTATAAAGATCAATCATGTTTTATTGTAATATGATTTTTTAATCTACATTAATGGATAATAAAAGATCTGAAATAGTGCGATAACTGTTGTACAGTTGATTTGTGTATTTATTTTATACAATATTTCCGACATAATCACAAATGACAAATGTTCAATTCTTGAGGTGAAACTGTACATGGCCACACAGCAGTTTAGCTAGCCCTAGAAAAAAATTTCTTTACACATTTCTTTCACTTCTCTCACATTTACTGTCATACTGCTTATAAATAATGCACATGCATTTGCTAAAAATACAAAGTAAATTATCCAGTGCCACAACCTCAGGATTAACGTGTGAAAAACAATGATTAAAATATAGACTATAGAAGAGTAAACCCAAGTAGAGAAGTGGCTGGATCCAGGGACATGCCCCCCTCCCAACATTATTAAAAGGTAAAAGATCATTTTATGTAGCACTTAAAATTTTTGACAAGCATTATTAAAACTAGACTGGGTACTAACAACAAGATTGGATTGATAAGTTTGCTTACAATCTATAGGACATTGGGATTGATACAATGTGAGAGGTGCTATATAT
>WWET01001010.1:373582-384508 GCA_011038615.1 Limnodynastes dumerilii
ATATAACTGCATATCTAAGCTGTCTGTCTGTCTGTCTGTCTGTCTGTCTATCTATCTATCTATCTATCTATCTATCTATTAAAACACACACACAACACACAGCCAATGAAACCACTGCTTTGTAAAACCACTTTTACAGCAGTAAAAGTCAACACACAATCTAATCAATCAAATATGCTGATGGGTTTTGAGGCTGGATTTAATATTTAGCTGTTGGATGTCTGTTTGTGTCTTCTATTTTTGATGGCTATATAAGTATATATAGTGTACAGTATGTGTTAAGGAACTTATAATAATAATATAATAGATATATGAATATGTGCAGCATGGTGGTTCATTGATTAGCACTTGTGTCTCACAGCCAGCGTGTATTTGTATGGAGTTTGTATGTTCTCCCCATGTCTGTGTGGGTTACTCCGGTTTCCTCTCACATTTCAAAAATAAGCTGGTAGATTATGTAGTTGCTGACTAAATTAACCCTAGTATATATGTATGTATGTATGTATGTATGTATGTATGTATGTATGTGTTAGGAAACATAGAATGTGGCTCCAATGGGACAGGACTGATGTGAAAAGTGCCACAGTGTTGACTCTATATGAAAACCTGTTAATAAATAATAATCTGGTGTCCTCCACTTGATGTCTGATGGAACAAATGATAAAAAGAAAGTAAAAAAAAGTGAGAATCCCTAGGATAGTCTTAATGGGTGAGAAAGATTATTTCAGAGAGTTGCTGCATATATTAAGTGTAGAAGAGAGCTGCAGATCCTGCGAAGAACTAAGAGCATTTGTACATCTCCGTATTATCAAACTGGAACAAATTGCAGCACATACAGACTTAAAGGAAAGACACTTCCAGCACCTTTGGAAAGAGAGAATGGGTTGCCATTGTAATTGAGCGCTCCTTCTTATTACAATATTGTTTTTCCCTCTTGTTGTGGCCTCTGCTTTGGGAAAGTCTTAGCCCAAAATGAAACGTGTCTGTGGGAACGCCTGCACTACTGGTGTATAAGAACAGCTGACTCTTGATTATATCTAGAATTTAAACTGCAGTCTTCAGTTCTCTAGAAGCACGGACCACGGGTGGCCTCTGCTGTGTCCTCACCATATTTGCCCTTTGGAAGAAGCTCATGTAGCTCTATCCTTGGACCGCTCTGCTCATTTAAAATGACTTTAGTGAGTATTCTGTTACAGTGAACACTGCCACACAATCACTGCCTAGACCGAGGAGTCCGAAAGTTACCTGTGATTGTCTCTGCATGGACTTTACCATCTCTGCCGTCGCTATCGTATTTGCCATTACATCTCTCTCTGGGACATCACTATCCCTAATTGGTACTGGACCCTAGCTTGGTCTCAATCAACACTATTTGACTTATATATAAAAGATCATCTACCACTGCAAAGGAATTAATTGCCAGTTAGCTAATTGTTAAGTTCATTCCAGATCAAGCAACTGTTTGCCATATTGATATTTTATACTCAACATTTACACTTCAGCATTATTTTGTTATATTATTATTATATTCATTATATTATTATTTGATTTTTATATGTTTATATTTAGGTTTAATAAATTACAATCATTTTTATCTACAGCTCGATTATTAATTTCAAAACTGGTGACTTACTAAAAAGTACAGTAGTTTACTTTATTAGCACTTTTCGATTCGATTCGATTTTTGATGTGAACAAATTTAGAGTTCAATACTTCCCCCAAATACTTTCTGAACACTTGTGAACTTAGACCCTGGCTCTTGGAATTCTGTCTGTGCAATTATTAATGTTTAAGTTGGTAACACATGGATTTTTGGAGAGTTAGGCCCATCTATTGGAGATCCCTCCACATCTGTGGTGTGGGGATCTGATCAGGCCCAGAAATTGCAACATTGACCTTAAAAATGTTCTGCCCAAGACAATCTTTTGCATTTTACATTAACGGCAAGGCCTAGGATGAGATCATCAGTGTACTGCAAATATATTTGTGTTGTCTTCATGCAGTTAATAACCTTTTACATGATGTCCTTTTATTGAGCAGATTATTGAGGAAATTCTGGCCCATGATATGTTCCTTGTCCCAACTTCTGCCTCTTCTACACCTGTAGAAATTACACATCTCTTGCAGACACGGCTCAGTCAAATCCCACTATTTGTAATATAAAATATAAGCACCATGATAGCAGAATAGTGTAATGTCATTTCCAGCTGTGTCCTAATTGCAATTGTATGTAAAGTGCACATATTTTTACAATGAGTTATAACGAGATAACAGCCCATCTTTGATTCTCTGGAAACATTTACTATCTTGTAATATAATGCTCTAACATACCTGGTATGAATTATAAAATGTGAGCCACTCAAACATTTTGAAGGAAAAATAGATCAAGTGTTAACTTCAAAAGAAAAAGCAAATTGAAGTCATGTGTTACAAGGACAAACTATATTGCTCTAAGTTGTACCTTTTCTATAAAACTTACTTAATATCATCGTAAAGCCTGCGTTGCCCTGTAGTTTAGAATATTTCATGATACCTATAAAACAATAGTGTCTAAGTGGAAGTGTATGTTAAACAAATGTGTCACTATTGCCACAGATCAGGCCAGTAGAAGTAAAAGAGAATAGAGTTATTACATTTGCTGTTTACCCTGTATTAAATGTAAATCTATAAAATGCACTCTTTACATAGAAACAAAGGGCTAGATCAAGAGCTACGGCCACTAGCGTATTTACGCTATCCGGAGACATAAACAAGCTATTTTGTGTGTACCGTGCTCTGAGCGTGCGCACCATCCTTGTATCAAGAGCGTAACTACGAAGGAAGTTGCATAGAAATATGTTGTAACAAATGTCTCTTCTTGTATGGACTGTCTGCTTTTTTTTAATTGACTTTACTCACCTCTTAAAGTGCCGCTTTGCAGAAGTCCGAGAGATATTCAGATACAATGGATGAAAGAGATGTATATATATATATATATATATATATAAGACTTTGAAGGATGGCACTCTCAGCCACAATATAGGACTCCGGTGCTCTCCCAGCTCCAAGGAGCATAATATATCAGGCAGGCAACAGGGGCATGAAGAAATGTTGAAATGATGAAAGTTGTGTAAATACAACTGAAACGTTGGACCCACTGCCGTCTACTGTTGTTACTTGTTGTGAAAATCTATATAGTTAAATACAACTATACACACAGTGGTGTTCTTTTTTGACTAGTCTCCACAACATTGCTTTACTAATTAATTCTTTATTCATCTGTATTTGAACATATCATTGGGATACTTACTCTTGAAAGACCAAAGAAGTGTTTTCTTACCAGCTTGACTCATTGCCCATAATTTTAATCAAAACAGTCTTTGCTGTGTCTGCCAAAATATTAATATCATAATTTCTCAATGTCACACTTCACCTACACACACAGCATTTTATTTAAGACTGCATTTGACTTCGGAATGCTTAATGGCATCTAGATGAGCACATTTGTTTTTTTTAGAAGGTCATAAAGAAAATAATAAAAAAAATTGAATGTAATTTCTCATATTAAATATATATTATGTAAAAAGTAAAATGTTTGGTTGAAGTATGGGGTATAATGTATACTCAAAAAAAATATTAAGCTGGGGCAGGATTGTTTGTTTATTGATTTTTATTGTTTGGTAAAGAAACATTTTAGGTTATTGAGCAGGTGGATAGCAGCAACTTCACTGAAATTAAGACTACAATAGAAGCAGATAAAAAGATACACATCCATTCAATTCCATTAACAAAGATGAGAGAGACAAAACATAAAGCACACAGTTTTCTAATTTCTCTGAGACCTCTACTAACATCGCTGTTCCCAAAGGTTCCGATGAGGACAGAATGTGAGTGAGATTCAAGGAAGATCTAAGATTCTTCAATAAATAATGGAGATCTTCCCTTTAAACTATGGAGCATAAATGTCCTTGGCAGTCTACTTTTTAGTGACAGTGGGCCGTATTCAGAAAATCGTGTTCACGGCGAGTTCCGTGCGTATTTTTAGGTACGTTTCAACTGCGCATGCGTAGTAACTTTATTTATGTACTTCATGTAAACTATACGCATGGAAGTGCCTCACAGACTTACTTGTGAATCGCACTTGGGTATATACGTACGGATATGCAATGCAAAAATAAGCATGTGAAAATTTAAATAAAAATGGGCGGGGGAAGGCATTTAAATGAAGGGAAGTGGAAGGGAACTATCGTGAATTGCACGTACGTAGGATACATATGCATGGAACTGAACACGGAAAGTTACAAGTGGTCTATGGAGGCAGAAGTCACCGATAACACAGCCGAGAGAGGGGAGTGTCATGGGTGTGAGTGGGTTTGGCTTGCACCGTGCGAGGGTACAATTGCGGTCCGATCTGTAAATGGATCTCTGAACACGCCCCAGTATCTGCATAAGTCAAGCCCCAGGGGTTTGCTGAGAAGGCCAGATAATATTATCATTGGAAAGGAGGCCAGTTGATTATTACCACAAAAAACAAGGAACAGCATCCATCTTTGATCCTCTATTTGTGTTGGACCAAGATAAAAAAAATTAAATATAGAAGAATATGTCATGTGACAATTATAAAATACAAAATATATATACAAAATATAAAATGTTACAAAAAATGTAAATTAAAATTTTTAAATTAGTCTTCATTTAAATA
Source organism: Limnodynastes dumerilii (assembly GCA_011038615.1). Classification (NCBI taxonomy): domain Eukaryota; kingdom Metazoa; phylum Chordata; class Amphibia; order Anura; family Limnodynastidae; genus Limnodynastes; species Limnodynastes dumerilii. The sequence continues at coordinate 378,264 of WWET01001010.1, forward strand.
TAGAACATTTTATTCAATTTCCGAAATAAATTTTAAGACAGTTCATTTAAAAATCCAAAAAATAAAAAACTGTAATTTGCGATGGTCACTAGGACACAGTCTGAATTGTATATCAGTCACTAGGATGCTGTATTTATTGAGTTGCTTTCACTAGGATGCTATCTGTATTAGGTGGCAGTCACTAGAATGCTGTCAGATTGGGTGGCAACACTAGGATGCTACCTGCATTGGGTGATGATCATAAGGATGCTATCAGGATTGGGTGGTGCTCAGTAAACTTATTGCAACCAAATGTTCAGTTTATTAATTTTTTTTTTTTTTACTTTGACAATATTATGTCTTTTATTGAGGTTATTTACTTGAACTGTTTTAGTTATTCATAACATTACATGTTGCATTAGCCTTACCTACCACTAATGTGGCTATTGATAATGAAGTACTAATTTTGCCCACTTTTGTGTTGGCCCCGTCTACCACACTCATATGAGGCCACTTCAAGAATGGTTTCCACGGCTACTTTATTTTCCAAATCCGCCCCTGCGTTAATGAGCAAAAACAAGAATAGCGATGGCGACCCTTCTAGTGAGCATCAGTGCTGTCAAGAACTGGCATTCCAGACATTAGCTATGCTGTTGGGATTTGTGAAGTGCCACAAGTTGCTTTTCCTTTGCCTTAGAATGAGCATTATTAATAAAAATTGCATGTATTATATAAAGATATAATGATGTGCGCGTCTCAGTATTATCATAATGCAATAACAGTCACGCTCAGTAAATCTGACACAGTTCTAACACAAAAGTTGTAAAACTTGTATCACTTAACAGTTAAATGTTCTCTTCTCAGTGTCAGTGGATTTAAGGACGGGGACACTGTGAACACTACCTATTTCACCAGCTGCCAAAAGCTGAAAAAATCTAGAGACAATAAAATCGCTTTCAAGTAATACTGTATGCTGCATGCAATACGATTTCACCATAATTTGGTTAATATTTTGTACAGATAAAAGACTATCCTTTGATTTTCCACATATACATGTACAAGGAAATGTCTTGAATATATTTTAAAGTCACGCTGCTCTTAAAGTTTTCATTGTTATTCAAGGGGTGACTGGTAAGGTTTGTTGGGGTAAGAAAGACTGCTTATATATCAAAGTGAAATGAATATGAAACTAGTATATAAAAATAGAGACACCTCCATACAGATTTTTATGAGGTTTGTAAGATATACTGTAAAACGGGCACCTCCTCAGCTTCTTATTAAGTAGAAATGTTCCATCTATTTTTTTTTTCTGTTTGAGCCTATTATTATTATAAGTTAAAAAAAACCATTTTATCTTGGAATTTAGAATACATGAAGAGACATTTTAAATAGGCCACCTGTGAACTCAAATGAAATAAGGTAATATCCGTGGAAGCATGACATTAAAATATGGACCGGAGCTCAGATCTTCTTGGTCTGATTTTTAAACGTCCGTCTTCCTTCTAGCATAAGAAAAAGGGACACGGATAAAAGAAATTGAGCCATGATTAAGAGCATACATTGGCTCTTAGAGAACCCCGTATTTTGAAAACTGGAAAAAAGTATTCATTTGATCAAATGCTAGGCAAATGAATCTCAAAGATTACCTTTCACCATTAAAACTTTGCAACCTCAAGAATAGTTATAATGAGGCCGGCCAGTTCAGGTATCAAACAGGGCTTTTGCAAACATTTACTGTGTATAAAAATGAATTTTCATTTCATGACATCCAGACGGGATGATGGATGTGTTTCAGCGTATTCATAGGGATGAGAACATGAAGGCTTCTTTCCAGTTACAAAAAAAATGCATCACATAAAAACACATCTGAGAATCTCGCACGCTGTTTGATTACCCCGATTATTTCCAATTGCATTTCCGTTGAAGATCTTTGACATTGAGGAGCCAAAAAACTGAATATATCAGTTATTTATCATTTGTGTATTTTTGCAATATAAAGATGACATTTTATTTTTATAAATATCCAACACATTGTGTGCACCAAATAATAACATTCCATTAAATATTTTACAACACAGCTGATTGTTCTATGAAAAATCCAGAAATGTCTCAATTATTTTAAAAGTGACAATGTCATTTAATCTGGGTGTTTTGGAAAACAAACCTCACATCGAGTTATATATTACTGACAAACATGGCTCCACATGATCAGGACAATTTGAGAAAAAGAATATTGTATATTCTAAATTATATTGGTTGGGAGGAAGTTTGATCTGGTAACTAACACCCTTCAGATAAAAAATAAAAATAAAATAAAAGCAAAGCACTTCTGTCCTTCATTGAGGATTATTTATGATAGACTATTTTAGAAATTAACGTTTAAAGAAATGATTTGCTTCTGTTTAATATTGTGTTCCATTATAGTGGAAATAACTGTTTTAACGGTTATCCCAAATCAAGAAGAAGTGGATGCAAAGAGGAGGGTTCTGATATTTGATAATGGATCCACTCCGCCCGTATAAACTCTGCAAGGTAAAGGTTAGGTTTTGCCTTTCCATGTAGATCAATGGTTGCATGGACCGCTAATCCGCACAAGCGACTTAAGACTGCCTTATGGCAGAGCAATCCTGCTAAAGTCCACACGAGAGAGGGGAGTTACAGGGGAGTTCACTCTTCTCCTGAACAGCTAGACCTCCGAGCATTCAATAAACGCTCAGAGGTCTGGACCTGGTCCTTAGTTCTGTCACTCCCCAGGCTTGCAGTGAGATAAGACCTCTGGGGTCAGAGGTGTTGTCTCTCCGACCCCATCAAGAAGTGACAGCACTAAGCTGTAAAACACAGCTCTGAGGCAATCGTGGATCAGTGAGTCATCCACGACTGATTTACACCTGCCACTATTTTTCCCCATCAAATTCAGCTTTAGATACAGAGCCACGTACTGTCTGCTACAGTACATCATTAGCAAGCTGCGGCTCTGTGTATGATGCTACCTGGGAGCAGTAGCGGTGGGGCTGGCTGAAGTCATTGTCAATAAATAGTGTTTATGGACGAATCCCATTTCTACTATTCCCAGGAAGGATCATACACAGATCTGTGGCACAGTAATGTCCTGGGTAGCAGCTTTGTATCTGAAGTTTGTGGGGTGTATGGCCCCAGAGATCAGGGGCCTTGGATCATAGGTTCTAAGGGCCCCAGAGATCGGGGGGCCTCGGATCATAGGTTCTAAGGGCTGTACTGTATACAGTAATATTTACTTGGATGAAACGCTTCTTTCTATGGTAAGTAAACCATGAGTTCAGTAGAGGATCTACAATAGTGCAGACATTAAACTCCTGAGGGTTAATAAATAAATAAAAGTTAGGAAAAACATCTGAGCTAAAAGACATAGCAATAACTTGCAGAAACAGAAAGTCTTCTAAGCCAGAGATAACGCAGGGAACATGCTGAATCAGAGAATAAGTTAGATTGTGCGTCATTCACTTATTAACCTCTTACTGTCATTTTGTGCAAACAGATAAAAGGAAACATTTTACATAAAATAAAGTGTTTTCAAATATACGACAATTATAGAACTTATTTAGAGTTGTGGAGCAAATCTAATTAAAGAGTTCAACTTTTAATCCTGACAAATCTCTATTACACAAGGTTTGTAAAAATGGAGTTTATTAACATTTGACCTGTGAGCACCACCTGGCTTACACAAGCTACTTGCGGAGATCGGGTTATTTTCTCGAAATGCGTCTGCAAAATGTTACGCAACGAATCTCCAGGCATCCGCCTAAACTTCATAAAGTGGGCAGCGGAAAATATGTATATTTTACAGTAGGGGCTAGGTTTAAGAGTGTGCGTAGATCTGTATAGGACACTTAAGCTAGGGTTATGGCTGCTAACTCCGCATGAGAGGCGTGAACTCCCCTGTTACTTCCCTTAGTAACAGGGGAGTTCACGCCTCTCTTCAGTACAGACTACCCGACCTCTGCGAGTATGGAAAACACAGGTCTGAGGTGTGAATTAGATAAACATATTTACTTATTTAGGAACATGATGATTCATTAAGATATGTGGACTATTAATATCAAACCATATTTTAATAATGATTCATTTGATTTATTACTGCTTGAAAAAACTATATTTTAAGTCATTATCTTTTTCTTATAAGGACAGTAAAATAAAAGGCCACTACAAAATACACAATATATATGAAGTTAAGGGGCCGTATTCAATTGCAATGCGGCCGGAGTTTTGAGACATGTGCTACTGTGCATGCGCAGTAATTTTGTAACGTAATCTACATTACATCTTGCAATCTACAATCTACGTTGCAATAAGTAACGTAGAATATGTTACAAAATTACTGCGCATGCACAGTAGCACATTTGCATTGCGGCCGGAGCTCAGAATACGGCCCAAAATAGATAGACAGATAGATATATAGATAGATAGACAGACAGATAGATATTAGATAGATTATTATTATTATTATTATTATTATTATTGAAGCTATGGGTAAAATATAAGAAAGTTTGATCACTAAACCAGGAACTCATTTCCCCCCTCACCCAATACTGCTACACAATATACACAGCAGTGAATGACATGACAAGGAACAAATGCAAATGGAAAAACTATCCCCAGCTAAACAAATGAGATATTTACCACTGAATAATATGGCTCTAGTAACAAAGCTTTACTCACATCATAGCACAAAACGACCATGAGAGCTGAATAAATAAATAAATCTATAAACACATGTTGTTGGAATCTATATACAAAGCTTACCACCTCCACACAATAAAATGTCAGTCTTTCTTTGCTTCACCCCATATAAGTGACCAAGGCCTGATTTAAAGGTTTTAGCAGCACTATTGTAATTCATACTGGGCTCTCTATAGCCTCCTAGGATGAGATGTACTTATGCATAGTAGACAGGACTGGCTTGCTGAAAATGTTTCAGATACTGGAACGGATTCACAGATACATAAGTGTGTTATACCCGTGCGTGTTTTTACGATTTTTTAAACTGCGCATGCCCAGAACGCACAAATACACACGTGAAACCTATCCGCATGATTCATGCACACGTACCTCAAACTTCCGACCTGGTATTCTGCTGGTATTGTTTGTAACACATTATAACTTAAAGTATTGTAGCATCCTGAGTGCATGTTTAGAATTTCGCTTTCTACTTGTTTTGTATGTATACTTTTTGAAATTCAAGTAGCACCCAGGGTCATAAATGGCTTATTATTAAAAGTAGCTAATAATTTCTTTAACCCTGTGCTTTCCAACTATAGAGTTGGTGCTGGTATTTACTTTATCTTTGTAGCATCCTTTGTTTAAAATATATTTAGTGCACATTTTGAGGTGTCTATTTATGTCCCAAAAACAAAGATTAGAAATTAAAATGATTATAATAAGCATTATTTATTAAACTGTAAAAAAATAAAAATAAAAATCTGCGATGAAAAACGATTGGCTGAATTGCTACTTAAAAAAGTACTCAAATTTACACATGATTCAAGGGCCGTATACTAGGTACTTTCCTATTTCTACGTACGGCATACTTACACACAGAAAATCACGACTGAGTGTGTGGGTGTGGTTAGCTTCAGCAACTATTATCCTTGCATCGCACTTGCATATATTTATGATGCATATTTTTAGGCAAGCAATTTCAATCCTAAGTGTGAATCAGGTCCACTATTAGTATAACTACCTGGGTTATTTAATGCGTATCCAACATTAATAACTGGTCATAGATTTTGATCTCACATGTTCTGTTACTTAGGCTTGTAATACTCAGAGCTTGCTGTGTGGAAGTGTACAAGGGGGTTGCCTTGCAGGCACTCACCGAGTCAACCCGCTGACACTCTTTCCGCACCAGATCCGGATAAACGAGTGATGTCTCCTCTTTCCAGGCCCTGCCACCTGTTTTTGCCAACCTGGTTGACTGCTGATGTTTAATCCGCAACTAGGTCTCTGGTAACCAGGCAACTTGCTCTCCTACCTGGGAGGCGTCAGCAGATCTACAGATCTAGAGCAAAAACGCATGCACACTAACTGGGGAAACAAGGCAAATGAGTCCCTGGTGAGAGAGCAACTCACTAACTCTCCAGAGGGAAAATCCCGTTTTTGACCTGGCCTACAGGACAGGGACTGAACATGCACTCAACAGACCTTACTGGGTAAGTCAGAGCTCCTTACTCACCAATGATGGGGGCCAGTCCCCAGAGGAAACACATACAAGATCTTACTCACTGTGTTCA
>WWET01001010.1:392980-425465 GCA_011038615.1 Limnodynastes dumerilii
GGGTAACAGGGTAGCAAGAGCAAAAAGCACTTATCAGGCACATGATGTCAGCGAGCATAAAGCAAGGACCAGACGCTATAACCGACGGTGTGCAGATCCCAGCAGCAGCTATTTAAAGAACCCTCCTCCAATCAGTGAGGAGGGCCTGACACACCTCCAGAGCTAATAGCTGCAGCTGGGAATGTGCAGCTAGCTGCACAGCTAGCAATGGCAGATACATAGCAGTAAAATAGGCAGGCATAAAATGAATAGAACAGTAAAATAACAGAACAGAAATACAGACATGTTAACGGAGTGTAACACTAATGATCTCCATTCTATACAGACTTCATTTTAGCAACCACAACTCATGACAGCCATAAGTGCTACTAAGTGGCCTCTAGAGACCACTGGCCTACCAGGAAAATTCCTTGTAAGTCCTATGGCCAATCCGTCCCTGTCCATAACCTAACTCTAAGACTCCCCTAACCCAAACCATTTATCCGGAGGTAAGCGTACGCCAGCTGGTATGATGTATTTCTTCCTCATCTTTCACTGCACATGTTTAGAACCAGAGCACACGCAACCATGCCACATTCAGACCCTAATGCAAGTTGTACTGTGGTGGCTTGTATTCGTGGCAGTGAAGAGAAGGAGGCACCTAGTCAATGTACAGTAAGGCCGTGCCCAAGCAAGGCAGATTTGGGTGCAGACAGAAAATTGGCAGCTACCAGAAGTCTTGTCTAAGTCCAGGGGCCTAACATTACATCACGTATTTCTGACCCATGTAGGTCTCCTCACAGAGGGCCTTATTCACAGATAATTAGGAAATAAATAAGCGCAGATTCGCAAAAATACCTAAAAAAATACCTTTCCTAAATGGAAAGGCAACTCCCATGGCACCCCCCTCGTTCCTACGGACCTTCACTGACTTCCGTGTCCATAGGGCTACTATAACTCTCTGTGCGGATGTTTGTGCGGATTTTGCTAAAGTACGTGAGTTCGTACACCCAGCCAGTGCTGCCCTATTTACATGCCTGGCCCCACCCACTTTACTTAACTTCTTACATACAGAGAACTGGCCCGCCCCTTCTTACGGATCTCATTAGGCACGGAGTTGAACACTATGTTTCCGTGCATAATGTCTGGATCACGCATACGCAATACAAGAAAGATTGCCAAGATACACACACCTATATTAAGTGTGAATCAGATCCAGAATCACAAGGGATATATAGAGCACCATCTGTGAAGCTTTTATTATGTTAAAGTGAGTAATGAACACACCTATGCACCAACAAGGAGACCTGGAAAACATGCACTGTTACTGCTCCCTGGTATTGTGTTTACCTCATATTTTCCAACTTTTGTAAATGAATATCAGGGAAATTGTGACAGAACCATCAAGGAGCTTCACAAAAAGGGTGTGTACTGTGCCACCAAAGGGGTGTGTCCTGTACCAAAGCTCCGCCATTGGATGTGTCCAGTGCTGTCAGGAAAACTATTTCTCTATAAAAATCATCAGTATTTATTGATTGTTAAATTGTCAGAGAATTGATACTTTTACTACATATTGGGATGACTGTGAATAGGAGATTCACTGATCTCTTCATCTTTATAGAGCTGTGATTCCAACCAGGGGTATGGGAACCTCTTGGGGTACTTGATGTGTTCCTTGGGAATTCTAAGAAAAAAAATGAGTAATGATTGCTCTACTGTGCTTATTGTCAAGTAGAGGGGTCTGACTCCTGTCAGGTGATATAGGAGCCCAGGAGCCAGGAAGGGGAGGAGTTTTAATAATTACAATGGCCTGGAGCTGCAGGTTGACGCATATTTTCTATAGCTACCAAGGTACTTGTAGCTCTACAATATCTAGAGTTATGAAACTTTTAGTGTAGTACAGGGTTTCCGACTCTTCTGGAGTATCTGAAATTGGTGCAGTTCTGGCGGTATCCCAGGAGAGACAGCAAATCTCCCGCAAGTCCTGACCCCCTAATAAACTCTATTGTATTCCCTAGAGTTACTAGGGATGGGCGGGACTTGATGATGAAACCCTGCCCACCTCCTACAACACTAGAGATCACAATAGTGATTGACAGAGAGTTGGGCTTAATGACACGATTTGCATAAATCACAACATTAAGCCCCACCCCTTACATGCATCATTGGCTTCTCTCCAGGATTTCCCGGAGGGAAGCCTCAAAAAGTCGGCAACCCTGGTATAGTAACTCTGGATTCTATTCTTCTTTGCAGTAACTTCAGTGGTCTAAATAACTTTTTGATTAACTTGAATCTGTGTGCACCTCTATTTGCATATTTATGGGACTCATATCAGGGGTATGAGTCCCAAGACCTAATGATGCACACAGGCCCATGCATTTCTTAAAACTACATTGGCTGGAAGCCTGCCAATCACTGGTCCAGACTTGCGACTTCACCTTTCTAATGTTATTCCAGACTTCAAATCCCTCTGCACAACTAAGCAGGTGCAAAAATACCACTAGTTTCAGGGGACCTGATACAGAGACTGAAAATAAGAGAGGAAAGTTGCTCCTGGGCTAAACCATGTTGATTTCAGGGGAGTCAAATTTCATCCATTGCAAACAGTATTAGAGTTGAGAGGTGATGCTTCCTATCCCAAGTCTAATTAGCAGTGTATAAGTAAAGCTGGTCAGTATCTGTGTGCAGTAAGCAAAAACAAAGATATATCCCTGCATGCAAAGAACACAATTAACTTGACTCCCCCTGAAATCAACATGGGTTTGCCCAGGAGTAACTTTCCTTACTTATTTTCAGTCTCTGAATCAGGTCCAGGGTCATAAAATACTTTTTTACATTCACACAGCTTTTTCTCCAGCATGGGCTTTTGTGTTTACATTTTCTTAGTTATATATTGTGAGCTGCTGGTTATTTGTTACTTCATTCATCTGATATTACAGTATGCCCAGGGTTGCCGACCCTCCCGGAATATCCGGGAGACTCCCGGAATTTGGGTAGTTCTCCCGGTGTCCCGGGAGAGCCGGCAAAGCTCCTGCAAGCCCCGACCAGCTCAATTACAACAGTAAAATCCCTAGAGTTACTAGGGATGGGTGGGGCTTGATGATGTCATCCCATGTAACACTAGAGATTTCATGAATGACTGGCAGGAAGCGGGACTTAATTACGTGATTTGCAGAAATCGTGTCATTAAGTCCCGCCCCCTTGCAGCAAGCTATGGCTTCACTCTAGGTTCTCCCAGAGGGAAACTTTACAAAGTCGGCAACCCTAAGTATGCCTAAAGTGCAATTTCAAGTTTAGTGGAATCAATTCCAGTCCTCCTGTTTTGGAATTTTACCCTGCATGCGTTTTCTGGCTTCATTATTGTCATTATAATTCACTGCTTTGATAAAGTCCGTAGTACACGGATGAAACGCGTAAGCGGAGAGATTATCGGTAGCACTTCCAGGATTTTTTACTTCAACCCAGGCTACCTTTGAATTATTGCTCCAGATCACCCTCCAGAGCGAACCTGTTTACATTTGGTTTGGAACAAAGACCTCACACAGAGGAGCGAGCCGCGAAGAGTCCTTCCATTGTACTCCCCCAGGCCTCCACGTGTGCTGACACCTGAGGGGTAGATCCAGCTCATGAGCGCTGTGAACGGCTCAGCCTATAGATACATACGAGACAAACGTTCGTTATTTCCACCATCCCGGTAACCAGCTACTTACCATCTTTAAATTATTCCGGCATACGCAGGATACCTGTGGAGTTCTCCTATAACACGGGAACTTTAGAGCCCACAAATCGATTTGGCTACCCTCAGGATTTGAGGACCGACAGGAGATACTACTTACCGGGATCATACCCTGTTACATCAAGTGGGTAAATATATCGGCCGATATATCCTTATATATGATTGAACTTATCTATATTGCGCAATGATGACTGCCTATACTATTTGCTGACAATATTTCTCAAAAAGAGCATCAGAACTATATTGGAAGCTAACCTGGGACATTACTGTATAGACTTTTGTCATAGATACAAGTTGCTGTTTTTAATCCTTTAAGCCAATCTTTTATCCTGAGAAGTGCACCTTATTGTAAGATGATATATATTTTATATTTGCTGGTACATTTCTTTTAGTTTCATTTTATTTATTGATTATGGATTAAAGGTACCCTTAAACAAATCAGACGCTGTTTTTTGTGTTAGAACTTGGGCTATTTTCATTGGTTGTTATTCCCAGCAAGCAAGGAGATTTGGGCACTGTATCCTTTTTTCTATTTTCTAGTAAAAAAAGCCCTTGAGGTTTTCTTTGTGGGGTTACACACTCCCCACCATACAGTTGCCCTATTCAGGATTAACCCCTTACAATTGTTTCTTATCATTATAATTCACGGTGTCTTTGATCTTGTATATCTTCAACTCCATGAAAATGGCCACCTATATAAGTCTCTATGCAGGGAACACAATTTGTAAATTCTATTAGGGAAATCATCTGAAGCAAGGTAAGAAAAGCATACACACTACTCTCTTCTACTGACATTTTGACATTGTTTGATTGCATATATTTGTAAAGTTGAAAAGATGCAATCAAAAGATGTAATGTACTTTGCAACGATCAGACATGATCATAGCAGCGCACACAATATCGTTCCAAACACTTGTTTATTGTGTGATTGGTAATCGTGTGACAATGTTCCAGTCTAACACTATGGACTGTAGCATTAATGAACATGGGCAGGGCTTCAGAATGTGAGTTGCATAAATGAATCACTTTCCTTCCTTCGAGATCTCCCAAAAGCCAGAAATGATTAGTAGGCAACTATTTGAAAGATAACTAGCATAGATACATAAATTATTTGTTCATTACTGCAATTTTAATCAGCTGTAGCGCTAAATAACCCATGTGACCATCTTAACGACAATGGGGTAGATCCAGAACTACGCTTTTCCGCGAATTTACGCGTGGCGGAGACGTAAAATCGCAGTTTAGAACGCACTGCGCATGCGCACCATAGAAAATACGCACATTCACATAGCGTAATTGTGAACGTATGGGAAATTCACGTATGTGTCACGTAAATACTTACGTGTGGGCGTGCCAATTTTACGTTAGTCAACTATACGTGCGTTTTACGTGAAGTAGGCGGAGGGGGTATTTAAAGTGTACAGTATGGGCGTGCTAAGCTGCGTCCGTTAAGTACGTCCGTTCGCGGACGTATGCTGTTACGTTTGGAAAAGTTAAGGTAGGGTTTGGGTAGCGTATTTTGACAAAATACGTCCGTGCAAGGGGTGTGCCGAGGGGAGTGTAACGAACTTACGTGTACGAAAATACGCTGCGCATATATACGTACGCACACACGTAGTTCTGGATCTACCCCAATGATATGAATCTGTCAGTTACATTGCTATTTTAGAAAGGACAATTGGGGTTTCTGAATTGCACAACAATCAATAAAAAATCTCTTTAAAACACCTTTACTCAGAAAGCCAATCATAGATATTAATACTTTACAGCTAAATGTTTCCATCTAGAATATTAAAAAAGAAAAAAAAAAGACTCCTAACAGCTATTATTAGTAGCAGAAGGAGAGAGGTAGTATTGCCCCTTTATAGATCGCTGGTATGGCCTCACCTAGAATACTGTGTACAGGTCTGGAGGCCATGGGCCTGATCCAGAACAACGCACACTAACGCTGATCGTAAGCATAAAATCGGCAGAAAAAACGCACTGCGCATGCGCCAGGTGACATCTTCCAGGAGTAAAACACTGATTTTCGTAGCGGCGATTCAGGCGTCCGTATACTTTGCGTTTTTACCGACGAAGGGGCGTGTTTATATTATGAAGTTCGTATGGACGCTGGAGTTAAGGAATATAGGCGGGGGGAGCCATTTAAATTGTACAGTATGGGCGTGCTAAGCGTCGTTCATACACAATGAACGTACGTACGGACGGTCGCGTGAACGAGCACAAAAGTTAGGGCAGGGTTTGCCGAGCGTATGGATGCTAAACTAGGTACGAGCAAGGGGAGTGTCTATTGCCGTGCATCAATGGCACGTTCGGCAATAATACGCTACGTACACCAGCGTAGGTCTGGATCAGGCCCCATATCTCCAGAAGCACATAAATATAAATACATTAGAGACTATGCAAAGAAGGACAACTAAAATGGCCCATGGCCTGTGTCACACGACATACCAAGAAATACTAGAGGAACTAAACATGTAGAGGGTATATATCAAGGGTTGTTACCGGCTAGAGGAGGATGGCATAATTCAAAGGAAGAGGTGTAATAGAACACAAGGGCATGAGTATGAACTGGAGGGTGCTTGGTTCATCAATCAAAAGGGTTTTGCTATTATTCACAAACTCTGCCTCAACCCCTTTATATTTATCTTTTTGTAGTACAGGGCCATATTCAGAGATGCGTTTTTTCTAGAGTACGCAATTACACGCACGCACGTACCAAGTCAACACCCACCAACACCCAGGACACTTCCCTCTCACAGCCATGCAGTCATAGACTTACACCTCCATAGAGCACCTCTAACTTTGTGTGTACCTACGTGCGTATATGTCTTCCGTGCGTGCAATTCTTTATAACCGCGCCCTCAAGCGTTCATTTATGAACCACTTCACATCCGTATTTCAACCCCACCCATCCGTAAGTATGTCCCCAAGTGCGATTCACATGTTCCTGCCTAAAACAGTCACATGTGTAAATTCTACATAACTTACGTAAATATAGTTACTACACATGCGCAGTTAAAACGTACCTAAAAACACGCAACTCCACATGAAAACGTATCTGTGAATATGGTCCATAATTATTAATAATCAATGTGATAAATAGCTAAAATAGTGTGTAATCAGGAAATATAAGATGGAAAACATTTGGGAAATTTATGTGAGAATCCTATGGTTTTCTGTAGAGAGACTAAGGGAAAAATTTACTGAACTTCTCAAATGGAAAAATGGAGATGTTGCCCATAGCAACCAAGGCTTTTAGTGCCTGATCCAGACCTACGTTTTTCTGCTGTTCTGCGCATGCGCCGGGCATATGTTGCCTGGAGTAATCCATGGCTCTTGGTGGGGGGGTGCGTAATTAGAAAGGGAGGGCTGGGTTTGGCAGATTACGCTCCTGTGTGAGTGTTGTTACACACAGTTATGTCGGCTGAAGTTAGGGTAGCCTTCAGCTGGCGTAACTGTGTGTAACTATGCTCACACAGGGGGAGCTACAGGCGGAGTGCACCAGAGCTACGCTGGCCATACTTACTCACAGTGTAGCTCTGGATCAGACCCTTAGACCTTTCTAATGTGAAGTGAGGTAAATGCTTTAAAGGGTCACAATGGCTAAGTGCTAAGTGTTAAGGCATCAGGCAATTCCACAGCATATTTTGGAAAGGTAGATGTAATGTAATTTTTCATGTTACTTAACATGGTATTGAGTGTATGGAGGATTGCAGAGTTCTACGTAGATTTCCCACTGGTGCTGTGATGGTTAAAGATATTGTAAAGTTGCACAATTGAATATTTTAGGCTATATAAATCAGTTGAGGGGCCAGTACTGGCAAATATATTAATGAACTGGATCCAGTAATTTAAAAAATGAGGAAATCAGGTAGAATTCTACAATTGACTTGGGTGAAATGTTTTGCAAGCAGTATAAGAAAAAAGGGCCTGATCCAGAGACCCGCCGATGCACTGTGCGTACTAACAGCATGCACTTCCCCTGAACCCCCCCCCCATGTGACCGGCTTAAATACACACTGTTACGCCGGCTGAAGGCTACCCTAACTTCAGCTGGCGTAACAGTGTGTAAATACGCCGGCCACAGGAGCGTAAGTGTACTAACCCGCCTTCCCGCTCTCATTACCTTACCTCCCCCCGCCTTCCTTGCCTAACTGTTGCGTAGTTGCGGCGAGGAATGCCCCCTTGCCGTAACTACGCAACAGTTAGGGACGCCCGATCCTAAGGAACGGGTTTCCCTAACTACGCCGGGCAACATCTGCCTGGCGCATGCGCAGATCGTCAGAAATGCTGATATTACGCATCCGCCCACCGTGGGCAGCGGAAGTCTGGATCAGGCCCAAGGTTGGCAACTTTCCATTTCTTCTCCTAAAGGGAAGAAAGAGATGCCAGTAAGGGATGGGGCTTCATGACGCAATTCATAAAAATAGCACCATGAAGCCACCAAGCCTCTCAACGCTACTTATTAGGTGGGTGAGGCAGGGCCTGATGATGCAAATTATGTCATCAAGTCCTGTCCAATCCCTATAACACTACAAATTGCAGTACTGATAGCCAGGGGACGGGGCTTAAGGCCGTGATTTGCATAAACTCATGACCTCCAGCCATTTGTAGGAGATGTGACTGCTCTCCCTGGAGGCCGCGAGAATGCCTGGATATTTAGGGATTTAGGATTGAGAGGCTCCTAACCCTCGTCTAGATACCAGTTTAAAAGTATCTGGGTGCAATAAGCTAAAACAAAGAATTCTCCCTGCATTCAAAGAATAAAATTCAACATGGTATTCAGTTGCATAGACTGAGTGCTGCGCGTTGTCTTAAACCATTATTCTCTGACAGCTGCCTGCGCATGTGCCAGATAAAGGAGGGGGGAAGCTGGGTGGGTGGTGAAATGAACCAAACCCCCTCTCCGCCCAAACTCAGTCTACCATAGTAGTGCTCGATATGTTCCCGCATGTCTTTCTAATCCCTATTCCCCCTCTCATCACTTTAACCTCCTCTCGTCTCACTCTGTACCACTCCATCCCTGTATCTCTTTAAACTTTATGGACCGTATTCAGAGATCCGTCAAAAGGTTCGCAATTATACGCACGGACGTTGCAAGGCAACACCCATGACTCTCCCCTCACACAGACGGGTTGTCCTTGACTTACGAGTGCCTCGACCACCCTTATCTTTAAGCGTGCATTTCCGTGCGTATAATATTTCCGTACGTGCCTATCTAACTAACCGCGCCCTCACCACGCCCTCAAACGGTCATTTAAATGCTTCACGTATCTGTCTCCGGACGGATAACAACCACGCCCCTCCGTACGTATTTTCTCCCGTGCGATTTACAACTCCGTGCCTAATGGACTTCCGTGCGTAAATAGATAGCGTAGATAGTGTCAATTCTATTACTACGCATGTGCAGTTCATCCGATCCTGAAAATACTGAACTTCCCGCAAAAACGGTTCTCAGCCCCCCATCATTGTAACTTGCTGTCTTCTGTCTTCTGTCTTTTCCTCCCTCCTTAGGCTCAGGCTGGCTCCAGGATGGCATCATCAGCATAACACTGCCGGAACCTCTTTGTTAGCAGCTACAGGCAGAGAGGGAAAGTAGAATATTGGCCATATTTGCCATTGCTGGACGTTATTATCTGTTGTGACAGATCCGTCATATCTGTCCTGACACTACACTGCTTTTAAAGGTTTTGAGCTGATCCTGATCTAAAGTGATATAGAGTTAATGCAGGGTTGCCTACTTTTTGTTTATTCCTTCCAGGAGGTAAGAAATATATTCTGGTATGGGGTGGGGCTTAATGATGCAATTTATGCAAATGGTGTCATTAAGCCCCGCCCCTTGCCAGTCACTACTGTTATCCCTAGTGTTCCAGGTATGGGCGGGTCTTAATGATGTCCCCAAGTCCCACCCCCTCCATAGTAACTCTAGGGATTACAATAGAGATTTACAGGGAGTTGGGACTTGCAGTAGATTTGCCAGTATCCCGGGAGAGTGTAAGTGTACTGCCCTCCAGCACTCCCTAAAATACATGAATGCATATATGCATAACCAGGGCTGCCATAGGTGGGGGACTACTGGGACTTTTGTCCCAGGCCCAGAAAAAAAAGAAGGGGCCGCCAATACTTAATTTATCTCTCCAACAGCAGGTATGATCCTACCACCAATACTTGCTGCTGAAGGACTGTAGCAGGCTGCAGAACAGAGGGATGATGCGTAGAGGAGTTCCTTGCGCATAAACCAGCTGTCAATCATAACTGCGCAGTTGACATCCCATAGGGGCTGGCCCCATGAGCCGTATTCACAGATCCGTTAGTAATTATACGCACGTACATTGCAGGGCAACACCCATGACACCCCCCTCACACAGACGGGTTTTCGGTGACTTATTTCTCCATAGGGCACTCATCTCTATGTCTGCATTTACGTGCGTATAATACTTATGTATGTGCGTATGTCACTAACCGCGTCCTCAAATGGTTATTTAAGTGCCGCCCCCACCCACTTTCACGTAACTTTGTCCTTAGACATTTCAACCACGCCCCTCCACACGTATGTCCCCAAGTGCGATTCACACGTACATGCCTAATGGACTTCCGTGCGTAAATTAAACGTAAATAGCGTAAATAAAGTTACTACGCATGCGCAGTTACTCTGATCCTAAAAATATGCAAGGAATTCAGCGCAAAAACGGATCTGTGAATATGGCTCCATGTCCCAGGTCCCAAAACTCTTGGTGGCGGACCTTGTGCACGACCAATACGATCTCACAGCAGAACTTACTGAACTAATTAGTACTAAGATACTTGCACTTATTTATTAACTAATCAAGTAAATTAATCAAGATTAAAAGGTTAAAAGATTAAAAATTTTAAGTGGCGTGTTCCTTTATGAATTTGATTATTTTTCATTGTAATTAACATTATGAAACCCCCCTAGTTTGCTTTTAAAGAAGAACTGATTGCTGATTACAAAAATGTAACAGTATCACATGTAACCTACTAAGCACACAGATATTACTTATAAAGAAAATGCATTGCCACAGACCACAGCAGTATGACTGTCTCATTTTGTACAAATTACTTTCAAATGCAAAATTCACTCTGGGCTTAATATCCTCTCGGTAATTACGGTGATATATGTACACATTATATAGATTTTAGTATCAGGTTGTTGAGATTTACTCTCTTGTAGTTTGTTAAAATGCTAAATTATAATAAACCCACCGTTACAGTCAATCAATGAATATTCATAATCTGAACATTTTAGACAACTGTAACCATCAATAAGAGACAAAATGAAGACCTGTTATTTTTAAGCTTAATCCAGTTAAAATAAGCGGTGCCCCATAGAACCAGTATACCGTGCCTAAAAATAAATAGCTTCATTAACTGTAACCATATCAGCCCTCTCCCATTATTGTAATTTAATTGCACTATGAATGAAAAAGGTAGGAATACATCATTTAACATAAAAGCAAGCAGCAGATAATTATCATAAATGTACTGACTGTGTTCCATAACGTGCAATGCGGCAATTGTAGAGAATATGTAGAAAAACAGGTTTATAGAAGAGAAATCAATGGCAACAGAAGTGAAGCATTAGTAGATACTGTAGCCAATTATACTCTATTTGCATAGGAATATATGGACTCTATTTACTATTATTATCGTTTTTTAATGAAAGCAGCTTTTCCAGGCTTGCTTTGGCTCGCAGCTTCCTTCATTAAATTTACTAAGCCTCACCTGCCCTGCGATATCCCGCGATGATCTCTGGGCTCATTGCAGGCTTCATTCATGCTTCGTACTGCACATGCGCAGAAACCCCTCTGAGGGACTTTGAAAATGTAAGCGTCCAAATATGAAAAACACGTCGGACGTGTCTCCCGGACAGGTAAGTTTTTATTTTTGGTTAATTTTTTTTTACTGTTTTTAATGTTTTAAAAGTATTTTAAAGTATTTAATTATGTTTTAATGTTAATAACTATTTTTTATTTTTTTTTAACTTTACCGCACACTGGTTTATCCCAGCGGTCTCCCGATACTTGCCCCCCTTTTGGGATGAAGACACTAACGCCATCCTGAGATGGAGTTATCTTATCCCTCGGAACAGAATGATAATTTCCGTATCGTATGAAGTGCCGGCCCGCATTAAAAACAATGGGCCAGCGAAGACAAATGATGTCTCAGGCCATCGACATGGAAACAGCAGATTTCCATGGTGATTGCATTTTTGTAAATGGTAAGTGCTTCATTTTTAAGTGATAATGTCCCTTTTATATTGAAAACAGTTTGTAAATAGACCCCCATGTCTTAAGTCAGGCAGCAATAGTGGTTCCAAGGGCCAGCTGACTACAGCAACATTGTTTTCTATTATTATTATTATTATTATATTATTATTATTATTATTATTATTATTATTAATAGAGAATCAACTCAGTACAGAAGCCTCTCACAGTGTAGTCATGGCCAAGCAGACCCCTTCCTTTTGGTGGACAGGGGGTCAGAGAGGTTTTAAGCACTTGGGCTGGGAAATATCACCTCTCAACCCTAGTACTGTTTGCAACAGATGAAATTTCACTCCCCTGCAATCAACATGGTTTAGCCCAGGTGTGACTTTAAGTTCTTATTTTAAAAAGATTCTTAAGTGTGAATCAGGTCCTTGGAGAGGAAGGTTACACCTGGGAAAAACCATGTTGATTTCAGGGGGAGTCAAGTTAATTGTATTCTTTGCATGTAGGGATATATCTTTGAATTGCTTACTGCATACAGATACTGACCAGCTTTACTATCACACTGTTATTTAGACTTGGGATAGGAAACATCACCTCTAAACTCTAATAATGTTTGCAACAAATGAAATTTGACTCCCCCTGAAATCAACATGGTTTAGCCCAGGAGTAACTTTCCTCTCTTATGTTCAAACTCTGAATCAGGTACAAAATATACAGTATAGGTGCTGACAAATTGCGTCCTGTTCCAGACTTCCAAGCTACCACCATTTTATATTCGCAGTAGTCCAAAACCTTAAGGTTGGCTATGGATATCAGAAGTCTCTTGCAAGGGGAGTGATTACTATGACTGTTTATAACAGCTCATGTGTTCATGATTGCCTGACTTTTCTTGATTACAGTACCTCCAAAATGTCCCTATTTAGGCAGAACTGACCCTAGTCACTGCCCTCAAAAGGGATAGGGTGTTTGCAAATGCATACCCTCCAACATTTTTACAAGGGAAAATATGTACACCTGGGGGGGGGTCTGTGAAGGGGGCGTGGCTTGTCCCATGGAGGGGCGTGCTGTCATTTTCCTGTATGATAAGGTATAAAATATAATTTTTCGCCTTATCTTATGAGCTAAGAACTCACAGGAGAGGGTCTTGTCACTGTAGCAGAGCTGTATGAGTCTGTCCCCGCATCACTTCTATAGTAATCAGGTGCTGCTGGACTGAAATGTGAGTATAGGGGGAGGGAACTGCTGGGCCAGAATCCAGTACATGAGCCCTTTTAGCTGGTACAGACCATTAAAAAAAGGTACTGCATCTGCTAAATAGGTACAGTTGGAGGGTATGCAAATGTAGGTGGAGTGTTGACCACATATGGGACTGGATCCAGACTTAAGTAAGTGCTTGAAATGAGTAACTCCTGGACTAAACCATGTTGATTGCAGGGAAGTCATATTTCATCTGTTGCAAACAGAATTAGAGTTGTGAGGTGATGTTTCCTATCCCAAGTCTAAATAACAGTGTGATAGTAAAGATGGTCAGTATCTGTGTACAGTTAGGAATTCAAAGATATATCCCTGCATGCAAAGAATAAAATTAACTTGACTCCCCCTGAAAACAACATGATTTAGCCCAGGAGTAACTAAGTTCAAGCACTTACTTAAGTCTGGATCCAGCTCATGGTCATTTGTGGGTGGAACTGGGTAAAGTTTGGCCAGAACTGGGCAGTTATTATTTTGCTCTGCTTTCAGGATTCTCAATGTTCAGTGATGTGGGAAAACCTGTTTTTATGAATAGTACTTTTCATGATTCTTGTCACCGGGGATCTCCTGGTGCTCTCTCCATTTTTTTCAAGGAAAAGTAGATTAAAAGAAGTCAGCTTCCAGATGTAATCCCTATGGAATAGTTCAGCAACAACATACTGTCACCGGGGCTTGAGTGGGAGAAAGGATGTTTATAATATAGATAAGTGTATCTTTGTCTACAGGTTTTGCCTAGTGCACTACAGATACCCAACCACCTCAGATGTCTTGTGCAGCACTGCATCAAACATTTCCGGAGTATATGCATGGGAGCTATGCAATACCTTTACAAAAAAAAAATACAATTATATGTTAAAACTTGTGACAAGTATATAGCAGGAAAATATTATTCCCAATTTTCTAGCCCATTTTAGTAATGTATTTTTATAGATCTGACAAAGTAATGAAGATAAAGTGTTTTCTCTAAACCTTAATGAGCTTACATGACTTTTCTTGACCAAAGTCAAACTGTGCCAAATTGGACAGACACGGATCTGTGACCGCTAACAGTTTATTTTTGTATATCACAATTTTCTAATGGAGGCATCAGAAAAGCAAAACAATCCAATTCCACTCAAATTAATGATAAACTAAGTGCTAAAAGCTACTACATAATGGACAGGTGCCAAGTCATGGGATACTAACAAGGACGCCATTTCATTCATTAAACCCCATGACACAAGGTAACAATATACACAGTATACATACTGGTGGCTGTATAGGAATTTACAGTACATTTACTTTCATTACATAGTTTTTCAGCTTAAGAGAAGCATTTAAATAGTTTCTGATAAAGCACTTGGGGGGGATAGATCTGTGTATAAAAGCTGTCTTTTTTTGGGGGGTTTTAGCTCTCTTCTTCCCCTTAGTGAGACCACACTGATTTCTCCAGAGATCAATGTTCTGTATGGGGACATTGAAGTGTGAATTTCAGCAGTTAAGAGCTTAATCTTACTGCCCTTATTCTGCAGTAGGATCATATGTCAGGATGGCAAGCCTATGCTTAGAGCTAGGACTCTCCTCAGTGAGGCCCTGCGGCTGGATCCAGACTTAAGTGCTTGAAATTAGTTACTCCTGGGGTAAACCATGTTGATTGTAGGGGGAGTCAAGTTAATTGTATTCTTTGCATGCAGAGATATATCTTTGAATTGCTTACTGCACACAGATACTGACCAGCTTTACTATCACACTGTTATTTAGACTTGGGATAGGAAACATCACCTCTCAACTCGAATACTGCTTGCAACAGATGAAATATGACTCCCCTGCAATCAACATGGTTTAGCCCAGGAGTAACTAATTTCAAGCACTTATTTAAGTCTGGATCCAGCCCCTGGTGAGTAATACCGCGTTCAGATTGCCACCGCCTAAAAAGCCAGCTTTTTAGGCTGTGGGCAAAATTTTTAAAATTTTAGCCTGGTGCGTTCAGACTGCGCTGAAAACACCGGCTTTTATTTTTTCTTTCTTTTTTTTTTTTTTTTACAAGCCGGCAGCTATTTAAATAGCCGGCTTTTCAGCGCAGTGTGAACGGGTGAAGCCCTTCTTTTTAGCTGGGTCTAAGACCCGGCTAAAGAAAAGAGGCTTCACCGTTCACATTGCCAGAAAAAGCCGGGGTTTTCATGAAAGCCGGCAATTTCATAAAACCCCGGCTTTTTCATGGTAATCTGAACGGGGTATTACTGGAGGACTATCAAAACCTTCAGGCTTCTTCCATAGTTATCAACTCTCACAAAGGGCCTGATCCAGAGCAACGCTCGCAAGCGAGCGTACGCTCATCGTAAGCGAATTTTCGTCCGAAAATTCGCAATGCGCATGCCCAGTATGACAGGTTCCGGTCGCCCGCGCGTCATGAGCGAATAGCGGGCGTATCGTTAGCGTATTTTTCGCTCGGCGAGCGTATTTTTTTTACGATGGTCGGCTGGGCGCCCGTTTTACTACAGGGAGGCGGGGATAGCCATTTAAATTGTACAGTATGGGCGTGCTAAGCGTATTTTCTCAGCGTATTCTTTGCGAATTTTCGTACGGCCGACGGTCGTACGCAGTGTAGGGTATAGCCGCCGTAAGCAGGGACTTTACTATGGGAGTGCTAGGGGCGTGTAGGTTGATACGACGAGCGTACGTTCGCATTCGCCCGTCGTTGCGAATTTTCGTAGCGCTGGATCAGGCCCAAAGACTCCTAAAATTTAGGCATTGCTACCATAGTCCCGGGAAAATCTCCTGGGTCTAATGTAAATCACAGCCTCAAGCCCTGAGTGTTACTAAGGATGGGCAGGGCTTGATTATATCAAGTCATGTCTCATCCGTAGAAACCTCATGAACAGCAACTTTGATTAAGAAGGGGGCAGAGACTCACATATGATTTGCATAAATCACATACCAAGACATCCCCCCCACCCCCATTCTCCTGTCTCTTGCTTCTCCTGGAAAGGGGAAACAGGAAGTTACCAACTATGAATCCTGATGAACTGGAAATCTTTCTGTAGCAAGGGTGCCCTCTAATATGCATCCTTTGCCAGGACTTGTTATGGCCACAAGAAGTGAGACAGAACTCCACCCCCACAGTGCTCTGGGGCTTGGAGGAGTTCCCAGAGAGTAAGGGAGAGCTGCAGTGTCTAGGGGAGAGGCAGAGAGGAGAGCATGTGACCAGAGAAGCAGCAGAGGAGCTACTGAGGAGAAATCTGTGAGAGAGACTTGCCCCGGCAGCACAGCATCTATTGCTGGGTTTAGTCTGAGTGTGGCTGCACATTGCAGAGACTTGATAGTGAGCCCATCCGCCTGAGAGAGATTCCAGCTGGGGAGAGCTGCATGTCACAAGAGAGAACTACAAGCAAGATCAGGCTAGTGGGGTGCCTTGAGCTGATGCACCGAGGAGCTGCAGTTAGAGGCAGTCATCAATCCAGTCACTGGTGTTGCAAACTACATCTAGTCTGCATTACTCTGCATTTACATCTCTTCATCCCCATTACACTGCAGAGGGAGTCAAGTAAAGTGGACATTGAGACTATGTTGAACACAGCCTACCTGGGACTCTAAGGACCCGATTCAATTACGTTCGCGCATCGCAATAGACTGGAAAAGCTTTTTCTCATCTATTACGGTAGCCAATTAAAAACATTTGCACAATTATCTTTGCACCGCAAAATACACGGCTGTGAGGATAATGGAATCTGGCCCTCAGACATTCTAATACACATAACCCAGGTTACCACTGTTCTACAAGTGCACCAACATTGTTATTCTGATTATTCTTTTAGTCTAATTATTATAGTTTGACAGGAATATTGTAGAACTGTTTAGAGATTTACTGTTACAGTGTGATTGTGGCTGCAGCTGACCAGAGAGTGTGTATTGGCCGCCATTTTGTAGAGACTGTTTGCACATGTAGCCACCATTTTGAGAGGTTAACCTATTGTATTGTATATCCATTACTGTTTGCCATTGTTTTTAATTCATTGCCAACCCTTTTACTCCTGCCCAGTAAAACAGCCCTCTTTAACCCTTACCATTCCCTGTCCCAAGCTTCCCTTGATAAATATAATTTCTGTTCCCACTACTTATAGAAACATATAGAAACATAGAAAGTGACAGCAGATAAGAGCCACATGGCCCATCCAGTCTGCCCATTTGTTTATTCAAAACTATACTGACCCTAGACCCTATTTATCCTCAATTTAGTTTACAATTTAGGAAATCCTTATATATATCCCAAGCATGTTTAAACTGTTGTGTGATCCCAGTTATTCACTATTATTGAGTGGGGTATAAGGGGCTTCCTGAGTCAATGGAAACAGCAAGTGTCCGCGTCCCATACACACCATTCAGAAGACGCGGATGGAGTCACTGACGCTATTAACTTCAATATTATACCACCCCTTACACTACCCAGGGGAAGAGGGTGATACATTTTAGAAGATGTTCCAGTGGGATTCCAGGACAAGTAAGTGTTGTAAATATTTAGGCACCAGACTGTAGGATTGTCATGATGGCTAACAACCCCGCAAGTTGTGGAACTACAATGCTTTCCCCTTGACACTCCTCCTGTCCGTAGTTGTACACTGTTACGCCGACTAAAGGCTACCCTAACTTTTGCCGGCGTAACTAATTATTTGGATTTGATTTATTCTATATGGAATTTGCCTTTAAGTGTATGGGACAGTAATTGATTTAGTTATAGAGATCTTTTGTATGCCGCTTTTAGATACATTGTATTTTAGATATATTGTATTGTGAGTTCATATGGTGTGATTTATGGTGTAGATGGAGGCACTTGTCTGTGCATATGAAATTATCATCAAACAGTAAAATGATGGGGTCTATTAAATAATATTAAAGTTTTATACCTTGTAGGATCATTAACCACTGTCACAATCCTTCAGACTGTAACTTACCTGTCCTGTGATCCCCATCAGCACTCCTTCACAAGAGTCAGAATTCTTCTCATCCCTATGTCCTGTGCTTGCAGAAGCCTTCTCATTGTTACTTTAGCTCATGTCTAGACTTTGGGATATTATAATGCTTAGTTCTCATAGCTGTAATCTGAATTTGCCCTTAGTATAGTTATTGTCTCATTCCTGACAAGTCTGTAAGATAACAGTCTGTTGTTATGGAGCTCAGTGGAGTATAAATAAACAATGATGGTGATAAGTATAAATATGAATGAAGATATCATGCCTCAGTGGCACATTATAATTGGATATGGTTAATTGTCCATAAATGGGCAGCACAATAGCTCAGGTGGTAGCACTTCGGCCTCGTTGTGCGATTCATGGACAAGACATTATCTATGTTTAGCTTATATGTTCTCCCTGTGTCTGTGTAGCTTAAACCTGCTATGTGTGACTGCCCCAGGCCCCTTATCAAGGCACATACCTCTATTAATAAATAAAAACACGACAACTTCTGTGTGGGTCAATAATTTTCTTTATTGATAATTCATTTAAACTAAACCTATTAATTTGGGATCATAAGGATCATAATGCAGAATTCAACTAAAATGATGGTGGCAAAGCAGGGACAGCATAAGCTGTAAACAAAATCAGCAAATCTGCAACGAGACAAAAGGTTAACAACGCACATGGTGTTAATATCATAACGTATACAACAAAGACTCACAATTAAAGGAGGCCGCCCCCTAAAGCGAGCCTCTGGTTACGCCGGCCAAATTCAACGGCGTGGACTTAAAGCCGTCGGCCAAATTCCATGGGCAAGTCCTAAAAACCAAAGAGTCATAACAAGCAACCAATAACAATACCATGTGCAAAAACACCAACAAAAGTTCTAACCTGTCACTGCTTACCACCAAGCGACCCCTCCAGGACGCAAAACGCCACCATCACTCTTACAACCCTTTAATAACCTCCAAAATCTCTCTGACAAATATAACTAAGCCCTCGTCCGACAAATGAACCCCATCCGCTCTGTAAAATTGTTTTTTGTCATATTTAAACAAGGGGTGATGAACTACCAAACCCCCTTCCAGAGCCATGAAGGCCTTCAACGATCTGTTTATTTTACGCCGAACCTTGTCAATGACGACCCCGCTAGCGGGCGACCTCCACACAACCCGGGGAACTATGTCAGACCAAATCCACTTAATGTTTGGCCACCACTGCGCAGCTAACCCAAAATCCTTTTTAATCTCCCATGTAAGCGCCACTGCCGGGGACTGCCCCAAATCATTCCCCCCAAGGTGAACTACCACAACCTGCGGGGAATCATTAAACAACATCTCCCTAGCAAACTGATCTAAAAACGAGGACCAACGCATGCCTCTAAAGCCTTTCCACACAATCGCCCAGTTCCCATTCTCCTCTCCGGAAAGCACTAAAGGATGACAGCCCGCCCAGAATACAAACGAGTGCCCAAACACCCAGGCAATACGCCTGCTAGGGCATGCTGTAAGGGAAAGAAACAAATAAATAAGATTAGAAATTAATCAGCTAATACTTTATTGACAAGGAGTTAGTCATAAATGAGAGAGACACATGCACATTAGAGATAATTAGAAAGCAGATTAGAGCAGCTGTGGCCTCAGGCAAAGGTAAAACCTCAAGGCTTACCGGGGATCTTTTCTATGGCGACTATGGGGAGCTAAGTGAAGCCCACTCGAGCCGAGAGGAAAAAGTCCCTTTGCGCTTTGCACCTGGTGCACCAAGCAGCTACCAGGCTAATCTCTGGTACCCTATCTGAGCTCACGCTGAGGGGGGAGGGGGGGGGAGTGAGAGAGACAAGACACTAAACAACCAAACATGTCATGCAACGGAGGGAACCTAAACTAACGCATGACCCCCTAAAGTCAATGCAGCGCCTCAGGAAGTGGCCTAATATAACGCCTGAAAGCACGGGACTTCCACCGCCCCAATGCTTTAATAGCCTCGACTGGCTTCCCTTGACTGGCAGCAACAGATGCGGACCCAATTCTAAATGAATGAGTGCCATATAGGTTGGGGTCCAAACCGGCCTGAGCAAGAGACTTACGGAAAACAGCCGTAAACTGGTACTTAGACAAGGATGAACCGTCCCTATGTGTGAGCCAATTCCTACAATCCAGGGGACGCAAAACAGCAAATTGATTAGCTAAATCAACAGGGCAAATGGATCTCACCTCATTCCTGTGCAAAGTCACCCAGCGCCCCCTACCCATCTGATCTCCCTTTGCTCTATGGATCAAGCAATTTATCTGCTCCCCTGAGATCCTAACATTATTGGCCAGCAAACCGGATAAACCTGATGTCCTGGAAGCAGCCACCAGCTCCCCCACCCTAAAAGCACCGGCAAACGCAAAACTAAAGGCAGTTTTAAATAAAAGGGCCTCATAATCATCCATTGCAACCGCAGAAACAGCCAGCACTATCCGTTCAAGCGTACTAATGGAAATGGGGAGCCTGGCGTCCGGGGGGTGGTCCTAACTCTAAAACTGTCAGTGTCCCATCTTTGGGTCATATATCATGTATTTTTAAATTGAGAGCTCACCCCCGGCAGAGATCCCCAAGTCTCCAAAACAGCCACTTTGAAACAGCACCCCCTGTCAGCTGCTATCTCAGACATGCTTTGAAACATATATATATATATATATATATATATATATATGTATATAGTTAGTCTATACCCTATAATATACTCTGTTATCTTTTTCTTTTGGAGTATAATTAAGTCTGAGAACTTCTTCACCTTAAACGAAGTTCTCACCTTGCTTATGACAACCATGTCATCTCTCAGCAAATGTCTCCTGTGACAAATCTAGTCATGTCCCATTTCTTAAACTGTGACTAACTAATCTCCTGCAAAGTAGGATGATCATGTACAACAAGCTGTATGACTTTCACACTCAGATGACACCCTTTCAATATATATTAGAAGCAAATAAAAACGATTAATGCTCTTTAGCCCAATTACTTCCAGACTGTCATAAGTTGAAGATGTCATAAGAAATCTGGAAACAGTTAACACCACATTAGCATGAGAAAGTTTAGAAATGAAATTGGAAAACATGCAAATTGGAAGCAGATATTTAAATGCTGCGCTCCTATAATTACAGCTTAACCACATGTCTGCTAATAAGCCAGAAAGCATTCGTGTGGGCTGTTACATGCCACATTCTGGGATACTTACAGCAGATGATACAGACATTAAAACTATGTTAAAAAATGATACGCAAAATATAATTACCCTTAATGAATATAGAGAGATTGCTATTACTTATAGTTGGGCTGTAGAGTATCAAAAATATACCAAATTGGGGAAATGTATAAAAAAACCTAACTATAAAGAACACAGGCCTACCAATACTCTTATAGGGCTAGATCCAGACTTAAGTATGTGCTTGAAATTAGTTACTCCTGAGGTAAACCATGTTGATTGCAGGGGGAGTCCAGTTAATTGTATTCTTTGCATGCAGGGATATATCTATTTATTGCTTACTGCACACAGATACTCACCAGCTTTACTACATACCTGCCAACTCTCACGAAATCCTGGGGGACCTGCCGGACTTCTGGGAGAGCAACCTTTTCTTCCAGAGACAAGTCCTGTAAAAAAAAAAAAACAAGAGCATTGCGCATTCGCCGGATGCAGGAGGACGCGATGGATGACGCAATGACAGGACGTGCCTTCCAGAAGACGGCGGCCATTGCGGTGCTAGGAGGGTCGGTAAGTCAGTGTGAAGTCAGAAGGCCGGAGCCGAGGAAGAAGGAAAGAGGGAGAAAAAGGTAAGTCAATATGATGGGAGATACTGAGGGGGGGCTGGAAAACTATGCTGTGAAATACTGAGGGGGGGCTGGAAAAATATGATGGGAGGTACTGATGCTGTGAAATACTGAGGGGGGGCTGGAAAAATATGATGGGAGATACTTAGGGGGGCTGGAGAAACATGATGGGAGAGACTGAGGGGTGCTGAGAACATGATGGGGGATTCTGAGGGGGGCTGGAGGCACATGATGGGCAATACTGAGGGTGGCTGGAGGCACATGATGGGGAATACTGAGGGGGGCTGGAGGCACACGATGGGAGATACTGAGGGTGGCTGGATACTTTTGCACTACCTCCTTGGCGACGCAGGTACCCCCCTGGTGACGCAGGTACCGCCCAACCCCCACCCCCGGAGACACAGGGACTGCCCCCTGGTGACACAGGGACCGCCCTTATGCTTTTTACTTTTCTCCCTGAAATTATTTTTCAAAAGTAGGCAACCATGCTTTACTATCACACTATTATTTAGACTTGGGATAGGAAACATCACCTCTCAAATCTAATACTGTTTGCAACAGATGAAATATGACTCCCCTGCAATCAACATGGTTTAGTCCAGGAGTAACTAATTTCAAGAACTTACTTAAGTCTGGATCCGGTCCATAATCACTATCCATAGTCTGTACGAGACGAGTGACAATTCATACTGTGTATGTCTGGCCAGTTTGGGCAACATTACCTATGATATAATTACTTCTGGGCATCCAGAAAATCCCATTGTGCAGGTACAGCTTGAGAAATAATACGACTGAAATGCGCCAAAGCTAGGGAAAAATCTGATCTGGATCTGGTCTGTGATCTTTGTTTTCATTTACACCCTATGTTCTATTGTTCATCTGCTAAGCAGATTTTGAACCAGTATGGGTGACAGGTTATAACTGAAGATCTATATTATGGCACTAGCTTTCTCTATCATTTGTAGATTTAGGCCAGTATGAGCTACAGAAGAATGTATACTGATATTTGTTACTAAGGATTTGATTGGAAAAACCTCCTTAAAGCAGGCTAAACATTGAAGTTTTTAGGTGACTAATATCTTGTCAAATCTGTAGTAACCAGTGCTTCTTTTTTTGTCATAGAATGCACCGGAACGGCGTTCCGGCACCTTTTCTCGATGGATTTTCCAAGTTTTAAAAATGTAAAAAGTTTTGGCGGCAAAATCATTAAACCAGTGAATGTGGGCTGCTTGTGTGTCGAGTCCGATGCATGCGTACTTTGTCCGCGCTGGTTGTGATGGCACTGCACGACTTGTGATTGGTCGTGTGGTCGGGCGTGAGTTGATGTGAGTTCTGGCACCTTTTTTCTTACAAAAAAAGCACTGGTAGTAACTATTCTATCCCAGAAATGCGTAACGAGGCAACGGGAGTGGCCACTGCAAAATAGTGTTTTTTTTAGAAGTACAGAGAGCTGTCTTTATTTACGGCTGTCTCTACTTCAGAAATACCACCATTTTCTATGGGTACTTATGCTGCCGTTTATATTTCTAAAGTAAATATAAATAAAAATAAGTACTTACATGAATGTTATTGAGGATTACTGTTCAAGATATGTTAATGAGAAATATTTTATTTGTACCCCTAATAAAACCAACATTTTTATTTGGAGGAAAAAGAGCATTCAAGGAATCATTAATACTCGTTTCCTGTTCCATTCTCAGATGGGACTTTCCCAATTCAAATGGTTTATTCATGTTATTTCCAAAGAATATCTATTTGCATATACAGTATAATGGGTATGAATTTTAATGTTTTACTTCAGACAAAAAGATCTGGCACAGAAATAGACACTCTTTGGGTGGGGGGCATACATATTTATACAGGAAACAGGAGAATTTTCTTTCCTTCTGTTGACTAAAAAAAAGCAAAATAAAAAATAAATCACGGACATCCAGCACTAAAAATAAAAAAACTATGTAAGACATGTTAAAGAATAAAATAAAGTCATTCACTGAAATGCAAATTACAGCAGCTATGTTCAACGGGTTATATGATAGGACAATTATCATTCTTTTTTATGTAGATAAAAAAAATGTTATTTGTAAAATTCATATGTTGCCTTTTAGAGAAGGCAAAAACAACTATTGAAAGGCTTTGGACTTTGGACCTGTTATCGTACAGTAAGGATGTTCCAATGCCGTTAAGTATAGTCTACTGTTACATAGGTGCCCTTCCGCATGCAGAATATTTAAGGCAGGGTTCTGAGTGTGGCAGGGCCGTAGATGCAAGGGGAAGGCAGAGGGTGTGCACTCCAATCCCTTGTACGTAAGGATGGATTGCAAATTCCACATTTTAGCCTTCGCAATGAAGACTAAAGGACGGTGTTTGCTATTAATATGGATTAGGTCCTATGACCTTTGGTGTAGCTTATGAACATTTGTGATGGGACAGTAATGGGACGGGCATGAGGGGCAAATGCTTGAAGTTAGTGTGTGGAGCACTGAACGGGTCCACCATATATTCACAATGGGTCCATATACATCTTTTGAACTGTGCAAAGCAGAGATTATGGTAATAAGGTTAACAAGAGACTAAACATTTTTGGGACAGTTCTTTTACAAGGTGCAGGTCTTTGGGTTTTGTCTTACATATTTAATAGTATTCTTATGTGGCACCTTAGCACATGGTGCATGTCAACCACGGGTGCACAAGCATTTAGACACATGAGCATCACCAATGTTCTCTAACTGCTATGATTACTGTAATCCATAAATAGACACTTAGCAATATCTAAGAGAAATACTACAATGTTTATTTTGTTGAAGGGTGAATAAAAAAAATTGGGGGTAGGTTACTCTTTCATGTGACATACCCACTAATGAAAATAGTGGGTAAAAAGACGTAAATTTCCACCTTGGGAGCCACAGGTTGGCCAGGCCTGTCCTAGGGTGTACAGACAGCTAGCACTGGCTCTGAGTCCGGACTTGTGCCTTCAGGAAGCATTATAACTACAGTGGGTGCAAGGATAGAGGATACACCTACATTCTGACCTCTGTAACAGACACATGTACTGGTCAACTAAATAAAGGAATGGGTCTGCATTTAGAGATTAACCTTATGCACTGCCTAGTAATATTTTGATATAATCATATATATTTATGCATTTTCTTATTTTATCCTTATTTTACTTTTACTTATAAATTATCTTCATTGTATGTTTTAAATACTTTTGCTCCTCCATAACACCATTATGACAAAACGTAACTTTTTCCATCCAAACGCTGTCACTCTGATGTCATCATGTCTGTACCAATTTTTTGTTTCTTTTATTTTAAAGTATAAAGAAAAAAAACCTTTACAATACAAATAAGGTTAGAAAAGATCTACAAGGTCCTTTAAAGAGAAATGGCAATGTTATTTAAAAATGTAGCTTTTCCCAACCATTCTTTAAGTTTTCTTTTACAGTTTCAGTGACTATCTCTGGGTACAGCCTTGAGCACTTCCAACAGCTTCACAATAAAAACCCTTCACATAAAGAAAACTTTTATAATATATGGTACAACAATTCCCAGTCAAGTAACTTAGAGATTTTCAAATGTCATGATGATATCCTAAGGCTCTTTTCTGCTTATGAATAATGTCTGATTTTTACCTTTTAACCTGACAGTTTTGTACAATAGCTCATAGGCTCCACCACATTGCCCCCTTGAGAAGCTGTATCCCACTTCTTAGTGTCCAGTGCATTATAATACTATACGTAAGTAATAAACTATTTTGTTTTGTAGCAAAACTGGGCATTTAGCACATGTTAATTATAATTTCTTATTGACGTGATTTAAATTTTCAGTTGCTGAATCGATCCTTTATATTAATGCTCACAGAGAACCTGATTCGCAATTAAGGATCTGTTTTTTTTTTAGGTGCCTATATATAAGATGGGATATACACATGCATAGTAACGTAATGCACGCAATTTACGTAGGAATTAAGAACGGGACGGATCTGAATCACCATTACAAACATTAAAGGTTCGTAGTGTCTTAAGAATGAAAATAGACATTCTTAAGTGTGAACACGATCCAGAATGTTTACATTTATATTTTATTATAAGTTACAGGAAAAGTTTTTAGCTTCTACCACAATATAGTTTTTTTAATTCTAATTTTAAAAGGATCTCCTTTGTTTTACCTGCACTCCCAGTTCACATGATCATACCATGAACAGTAGAGACCTCCATTCACCTGACAATGATAAAGGAAACGCACCAATTTATGGATCATGGGCCAGATTCTAATCAACGCACGAGAGCGACTTTATGATAGCCGCTGACGTAAAATCACTCATTAGTATTTACTGCGCAGGGCAGATGTTACACAACGTAACTTAGAACGTAAGTACCAGCCACGCATCAACAGTGTAACTACGAATGAAGGGGCGTGACAACCATACGACACACGTAACTACGCTATGGAGGCGGGGTGAGGCATTTAAATCGTACAGTATGGGTGTGCTTAGGCACTTACGTACGTGAGGCCTATACGTAGCGTAAAACAGCCAAAGTACATACGAGCGAGGGGAGTGCATAGAAATTACGCTAGCATACTGATGCTACGAAATGAAACATAACAAGCACTTAGGTCTGGATCTACCCCGCAGAGAAAAATGGTAAGTTCACATAACTTCCTCTGCATTCTGGTGCCACTATCATACCTAAACATTGGTGTAATGGTCAAATGAATAAAGTCATGGCACTTGGCTTATCGCTTTGTCTGACTGCTTGGGCAGATGGCTCACTGGCTCCTATCCTCACCACCATGGGGTCTCAGAACTCCCTCACAAAAGCCAATCACATTCTGTGCTGTGCTTCTGAGATGCCTGGAGAGCCGCTCTACTGCCTTCCCTTCCCCCCAGCAGTGAGCACATTATCAGTGTCTGAAGATCGCTGGCGGTGTAATAGTAACCTTTTGTCAGTCGATTGCAACCCCATGAATTGGTGGGCTGGAACCTCTTGGCGTCACCTCCCACAGCTGCAAGCAGCTGCTTTATACAATTGTTAATATTATTATTAATAATAATGATAATAATAATTATAATAATAATGGCCTGGATTCCCACTTACGATTTTGCAACTTTTTCCAAGCGTATTTTTAGGATCGGATAAACTGCGCATGTGTAGTAACTTTTTTTTACACAAGCTACGTTGGAAGTCCATTAGGCACGGGCTTCAAATTAGTGAGATACGTACAGAGGGGTGTTTCAGCCCTCTGTAAGTAGAAAGTTACGTGAAAGTGGGTGGGGGGAGGGGAGGCATTTAAATGGCCTAATAAGAGCGCAGCTAGTAATGTACGCACTATCTAAGTAATTCAGGCACAAATATATGCACGGAGTGTTATGGGTGTTGCCTTGTAAATTAGGCGCATATATATGCGGCCCTGTGCGTACTAATTTTTACGCTTAAGTGTGAATATGGCCCAATATTATTATTTTTACCTCATAACATGTTTCTATCTTATGTTTTCAAAATGCTTTCATTGGAAGACATCAAGCTCTTTTCAGCTTAAATTACCGGTAAGGAGAATTAGATAAAATTAATTCTGAAAGCGTTTTTCTTTTTTTTTAGACTTTTTTTATATTTTATTTTAAATGATAATTCTTATTCTCGTCATGGACAGGAGTAATGTCAGTAAGCTATGCTGTAACCAGTAGGTGCTGAATTTTAGAACATATTTTATTCACTATTACTAAAATAAAATTTAAATATTAGAGAATGTAAACTACCATCCCTTGGGGTAAAGCTATAATGAAAGTGATTCATGTATATTGGTATATGAACATCAGCAAAAGGGGACATGTGGAGAAGTGCTTGGGTCCCCTAGTTCTCATATTACTGGTCACTCGTGGCTCAATACTTGAATCAATAGCAGAGAGGCCTGGTGGTGAGCATTATTTGTAAATGTTCATTTAGTTTGACAGCCATGGACGTTAGAAAAGTTTCCATGGATCATAAAAGCATGCTGAGGAAACCCAGATCATTGGACTAATTTTAATAATTATCTAGTCTAGTGAGTGAATAATAATTTCCCTGGCCCCTGTCTTTTAACATCTAATTGTTTAGGAATGTCTCTATGTCTTTCACACAGTCAGCAACACATTCTTAGAGATATCTAGAATATTTGGGCTCCAGCCTAACTGTGCTATTCCCAACATCAAATGTAGTGAAAATTTCAGTACACCTCTTTTGGAGTGTAGTTTTATATAACTTATATAACACATCCTTTTTGAAGAATTGAACACAGTAGCAGCATAGAGGCTCTCGTATATACTATAATGCACCTTCTATTCTCTCTTTTATCCCACACACTGTTGATTTAATATCTCTCTCTCCCCCTCTCTCCCTCTCCCCCTCTCTCCCTTATGGTGATTTTACCTGGATCGGTAAGATATAATGGGGAGGCAAAGATATAATTTAATTTTGCCACCCCTAAAACCCATTTCGCACCACCATCAAATACCCGGGTTTTTGTCCAAAAACTCGGGAATCGGCAAAAACCTGTGTATTTGGTGGCGGTGTCAAAAGACCCGGACTTATACCCAGCAAAAAAGAACTCTCTCTCACATGTGTGTGTTTAGAAAGAAAGAATGAAAAAGTAAAGATAAAAGTAAAGCTTTATAAATATAATTTCATTGGGCATAGAATGCATTTGAGTAAATAAAATTCTTTGAAGGAGTGTAGTCACTGTATTTTTTGTAAAAAGTGGCCATCGCTCCACCAAATTCTTCTATTATCAACATGGATATTTCACTGAGAGTTGCTAGCAATGTATTTCTATACAGTGTTCAGCACTCATACACAGACAGCTGAGTGCTCTTGTACTCCCCGACAGCGAAACCTATGCTCATCGAGCGAATTGTATACTAACCGAGAGCAATCACCTATATGCAACAAGAACGAACACCTGTACTTATCTAGAGTGAACATCAATACTCACTAAGGGTGAACATCTAGGGCCAGGTTTACTAAGCTATGGGAAAGGAAAATTGGAGATGTTGCCCATAGCAACCAATCAGATTCTAGCTCTCACTTTCCTGTTACATACTAGAAAATGTCAGCTGAATCTGATTGATTGCTATGGGCAACATCTGCACTTTCCCTTTTCCCTTTCTCACAGCTTAGTAAATCAGGCCCCTATAATCGTTGAAAGAGGACACCTATACTCATTGGGCCAGATCCTGAGTTCATTACGAAAGCGTATTTATGCTGATAACGCTGATCATACGTATCTTCCTCGTAAATAAGTACGAAGGGGCGGGTCATTCTTACGACGGCCAGAAATATGCTTTGTAGGTGGAGGGAGGCATTTAAATGATACAGTATGGTCTGGGTTAGGCCGTTATGTGCGACAATCCATTACGTATGACCATACTTGCGCTTGGAAAAGTTAAAGTAGGGTTTGTACTCATAAATCAAGTAAATTACGTGCGACCGAGGGGAGTGCCCAGGGGAGTGCATAGTACTTACGATCGCGTAAACACGCTACAAGATCATACTTAAAATGCACTTAGGTCTGGATTTGGCCCATTGAGCGTGAACACATAGGGGCTGATTCAGAGATACGATTTTCACGCAACTTAGGTGCGTATATTTAGGATCTTAGAAAATTCGCATAACTGCGCATGCGTAGTAATAGTGCAACGCCGTATACGTAGGGGTTAAGAGCGTAAATTCACTAAGAGCGTAACTTTGAATCGATCGCAAGCACTTAAGATCTTAAGTGCTGCAAAAGTTTAAGATCTGAAGGATTTGCATGAAAATGGGCAGGGGGAGGCAGGGAGATGAGGGAAAGGGGGCGCGGGCAGACACTTAGGATCGCAAATAAACGCTACTACTTCCCTTAAGATCTCAAATGACAGCGTAGAGTTAGGGTTAGTCAATGGTGGTCTAAGTTTAAGATCTGCCGCTGTTTGCAAGGGGAGTGACTGTTTAAACAGTGGGCTGGAACCTGCTAAGATCTGAACATTAGATGCGTATATTTGCGATCTTTTCAAAATCGCATCTCTGAATCACCCCCACAATGCTCAATGAGAATGAACCGCTTGCAGACTTATTCCAGCACTTAAGTCTGATCATTCTGTCCATTTAACATGAATTTGATTCAAAGGAACAGAACAAAAAAGTGATTGCTGTGGAATTAGATTTCTCAATGCTATAAAAATATGTCCTTTGTCTTATAATAACTAATATAAAAACTTTTATGCTTTTTCTCCTTACAAAAGGGTCCCTAAAAATAAATAACACATTAATTCTGTATAATGTAAAGAACAGTTAAACACGACTACAATTCTACAATATACCTGTTCTACTACATCATTAAGACGATACAGTAATAATGACAACAGAATGACAATCAAACTCCAAGCTAAAAGAAAACAAAACGTCAAAAAACTTTCCATATAGCGCACAAACCATTATATACTGCGATATCCATAAACATTGGCCAACACACTCTTTGTAATTACATGTAATTAATGTGCAGATATAGAATGGTGTAATTATCAATACCAACACACGGTATGCATTAAACTGTTCTCTATATATGATTAAACAAAACAATATTCTACATTCTACTAGGCACTGTAGTTTTATTTACTGCTTTACTGTTAGACACCACTAGATGTCTCTGGATCTCCTTAATATATATATACGCATACATATACATGAAACAAATAGTATGTATTTTTTCTTTAATTCTTGATAATTCTTTACCATTATCAGCACACAGTGCCCCTCTATCTTCACACTGTGCCCCTCTATCTTCACACTATGTCCCTCCTTTCTTACACCGTGCCCCTCTATATTCACACTATGCCCCGCTATCTTCACACTATGCCTCTCCTTCCTCACACTGTGCCCCTCCTTACTCACACTGTGCCCCTCCTTACTCACACTGTGCCCCTCCTTACTCACACTGTGCCCCTCCATCACCTTTACTCATTCATAATCATCATCACAACACTCTTCTCCTCCATCCTCACACTCTGCCCCTCCATCCTCACACTCTGCCCCTCCATCCTCACACTCTGCCTCTCCATCCTCACACTGCCTGTTCATCCTCACACTGTTCACCTCCTTTCACACCGTACCCCTCCTTCCTCACACTGTGCCCCTCCTTCCTCACACTCTGCCCCTCCATCCTCACACTGTACCCCTCCTTCCTCACACTGTGCCCCTCCTTACTCACACTATGCCTCTCCTTCCTCACACTATGCCTCTCCATCCTCACACTGTACCCCTCCTTCCTCACACTGTGCCCCTCCTTACTCACACTATGCCTCTCCTTCCTCACACTCTCCCCCTCCTTCTTAACACTGTGCCTCTCCTTCCTCACACTGTACCCCTTCTTCCTCACACTTTGCCTCTCCTTCCTCACACTGTACCCCTCCTTCCTCACACTGTACCCCTCCTTCCTCACACTGTACCCCTCCTTCCTCACACTATGCCTCTCCTTTCTCACACTATGCCTCTCCTTCCTCACACTGTACCCCTCCTTCTTAACACTGTGCTCCCCATACCTCACACTGTGCTCCATTTTTCTTTACTTACCCTTCTCTGCAGTGGTCCTCACATGATGATACCACCCCGACACTGTAGTCAGTGATGAGAGAAAGATTGCTGCATTTGGAGTTCTCTGTATCTGGTCCTGTAAAATGAATTGTTTTACTTGGTTAAATGCAACATTTCATGCAAAACATTAATTGATTTGTCACTTTTCAATGATGTCATTAGCTTATAGGTGTACAAATGAAAGTACACATTATGATACCGTAATTATTGAAAAACACTAAAGGTCATTTCTGAAGAGCATAAAATTGGGTGATCTGAGTCTTATTGTTTTGAACAGTATTTATATAGAGACACACATATATATTAAACAAAATAGTGGTTGCTCAAAGCAATTTATAGGTTTATTCAAACGGTGCATAAAATGCAGAAACAATAACAAGTGCCCCAGCACTCTTGCCATTAACCAGTAACCAACCATAACATTCTTCTTGCCATTAACCAGTAACCAACCATAACATTCTTTATTTAAAATAAAAGTCAGAGAGATTTGTTATATACATCTGCAGATATATGATAAGTCAGGTTGCTCAAATCAATTTCTAAGTTAATATAGAGCAGGTGCTAGCAAGGTATGGGGAGAGTCACACAGATAAAAAACAAGGCATCCCAACACTTACAATTAACCATTAACCATGACATTCTATGTTTAAAATAAAAGTCAGAGATTTGTTACGTACCCTGTAGATATATACAAAAAACAAGACATGGCCTGGCACTCTAGCCATTACCCAGTTACTAATCATGAACTTCTATCTTTAAAATAAAAGTCAGAGAATTAGTTACAAATATCTTACAATTAACACCATGACATTCTATGTTTAAAATAAAAGTCAGAGATTTGTTACGTACCCTGTAGATATATACAAAAAACAAGACATGGCCTGGCACTCTAGCCATTACCCAGTTACTAATCATGAACTTCTATCTTTAATTTAAAATA
>WWET01001010.1:452003-462146 GCA_011038615.1 Limnodynastes dumerilii
GCCCGCTGGTCTTCTCCTGCCTTTGCCTATTCCCAGACGTCCCTGGACACATCTCTCCATGGATTTTGTGACAGATCTTCCTCATTCAGATGGTAACACCACCATATGGGTCATTGTGGACAGATTCGGCAAGATGGCTCACTTCGTACCCCTACCAGGTCTACCCTCCGCTGAGGTCCTGGCCAAACTTTTCATCAAGCACATCGTTCGTCTCCACGGTCTTCCTACTGATATTGTTTCCGACAGAGGATCTCAGTTTGTTGCTCGTTTTTGGCGTATCTTCTGCAAGCTCCTTCATATCAATGTCAGTTTATCTTCGGCCTATCATCCACAATCCAATGGACAGACAGAACGGATTAACCAGATTTTAGAGCAATATCTTCGTTGCTACATCTCCAAGTTTCAGGACAATTGGTCACAGAATCTGGCCTGGGCGGAATTTGCATACAACAACACTTCTCACAGTGCCACCAAGTTTTCTCCTTTTTTCTGCACCTGGGGTTACCATCCTCGAGCTAATTCCTTTTTTCAGCCGGAGGTGGATAATTCTTCTGACTCTCGCAGGATGGCAAGTAGGATCAAGTCTATTTGGACCAGAGTTACTCACTCATTAAAGCAGGGTGTTATTTCTTCCAAACGCAAGACAGATCGTCACAGAACTGACCATACCTTTAGGGTTGGAGACAAGGTCTGGCTATCCACCAAACACATCCGACTCAGACAACCCTGCAAGAAGTTGGGACCTCGTTTCATTGGTCCTTTTTCCATAATCTCTCGAGTCAATCCGGTGGCTATGAAGCTGGCTCTTCCGCGGAACATGAGAATTCCCAACACCTTCCATGTGTCACTGCTCAAGCCGGTGCGTTCTTCCAGGAGATTCCACTCTACTCCAGTTTCCCGACCTCCTCCTGTTATCATTCAAGGACAAGAGGAATTCATCGTTGAATCCATCCTCGACTCCAAGAGAGTTCAGGGCCAAGTTCAGTATCTAATACATTGGAAGGGTTACGGTCCGGAGGAACGACAGTGGATCCCAGCACGGAATCTTCATGCCAACAGATTGGTCAGGGAATTCCATTCCAGATTTCCTAACAAGCCGGCCCCTAGGGGTATCTTAACCCCTCGTCAAGGGGGGGTACTGTTACGATTGGGACTCTGTGCTTACCGCTCTCCTCTCCACACGTCCCGTCCACTGCCCTGCTCAGTTGCTCCTCTCCACCGCCGACATGCTGCTTCGCAGCATGTAAACAAAGCCACGTGGAGGTGACGTCATCATCCCCTCCAGGCGCGCGTCCCGTCAGCTGTTTTGAGACTGATGCCCGGCGCATAGTCTCTTCCTCCTCCAGCGCGTCGGCTGCTAACCTATCAGAGGCTAGCAGCCCCTATTTAATCTCTCCCTGTTCTCCCAGCCAGCGCTGGTTATAGAATCTGATTCCCAGTATCTGTGCCTGCCTGTTCTTTCTGCTCTTTTTGCTCTTTGCTTCTCTCTTTTTGATTACTGAGTGTCCTCCGTTGTCCTTGCCCTGAACCTTGCCTACTTACCTAGTGTTTACATCTCCTCCTCTCCACCTCAGTGTTATACTCCATTGTCGTTATCCTCTCCTTCCCTGAGTGCCTGTTTCTGTGCCCTTTTGGGGTAGCTGTGTGAGTGCTGTGTGTCTGTGTGTGAGTAAGTCCCAGTGAGTCCGTTTGTCCTGTTAGTCTTGTCTCTCCCCTAAGTCGGCGTCTTTGTTTAGTGTTCTTTGTTGTTAGTCACGGTCCAGTCTCTTCTGGTTCCACTGTTGCTAGATCCCTCTTTGTCTTATCCATATCCCGCTACCCTGTTTCACTCTTCCGGGCCTACTCTATAGGGTGTAACCTGACGGATACCTACCTGCTCCAGACTATCCCCACCTTCAGGGGCCCTAGCGAACACTCGGGCCGACTTCAGGCTCTACTAACTGGTGAGTACCCGGCTTCCTTGTCTCCTTTCTACGGCCACCCCGGTACCTGCCCAGGCAATCCCTGTGGTACCGTAACAGTTATAGGACACATCTTCATAGACACACGGGTAGCCATAGAACTGGGGGTCACCTATAGTCCCTACCTTACATAAGATCATCTTGAAAATTCAGTATAGCTATGACATAGAAACCAGTGGAATACCCTATTCTATGTCACCATCATCCCCTTTGGTTTAATGGTTTCCCTAGGCTGAATTCTCCTCATATAAATGTAAAATCTACTTTAGAGCAGAAGACCCCTTTTCAGCAATACCAAGAGCTATGCTTCAGCCAGTAGACTAATAAAGTTGGTTTGGGCTATTGTTCAGTAGATTGTTTTTAAGAAAGTAACTACAGTATAGGAAATTTTTGGGGTTAAGTATACTTGATATCTGCGTGTCCCCCCCCCAGCCCCCCCAGTACCAGTGTTCTATTACTCGTTTTTTTGTGTTTTGTTTTTTGTTGTTGTCCTTTAAAAGGGTTGTTCATTATCAGCAATATGATTGATGTATATGCATCTCTCCCTCTTTTTTTCCATACCCTATGTTTACATATATTCTTTAATAAAACATTATTGATGGAAAAAGTAAATCTGAATAGCTGAGACCACACTGTTTTTTTTGGTGGTTTTTTTTTTACAACTATTATGCTATTCATACGATATCTGTCATTCAGGGCCGCCAGCATCTTACAAGTATGTATGGGTCATCGATGCTGTGAAATCATATGAAACAGCATCGCATCTCATGATTGGATTTTTGGGAGCTCCTAATATTCACCAACAGTGAGGTCATAATGTCGGCAGAAATCTTCACTGAGTACTATGGGCCAGATCCTGACCTACGGGCGCCCGAGGTCAGTACGGGTGGCATCATAGCCGCTGTTGGTAGTAAATCTGGACACTTGCATGTCAACATCCTCCCCTAACTGTTACGATCAGGTTTGTGGCCTTACGGCTGCATTGCTGATCGTAACGGGGCTTATCCCGCCCCGTTTCCTAATGAACATGTCTATCTCCGCCTATACGGTGGAAATAGGACATGCGTGCTGGGGGGGAAGTACGTAACAGCCGGTGTACGTAACATACATTAAACGCAGGCCCTTACGGCGTCAAAACAGGAATTACGTACGACATATGCATAATTACCCTGGCGCC
The DNA here is from genome assembly GCA_011038615.1 of Limnodynastes dumerilii. Lineage (NCBI taxonomy): Eukaryota > Metazoa > Chordata > Amphibia > Anura > Limnodynastidae > Limnodynastes > Limnodynastes dumerilii. The sequence continues at coordinate 455,142 of WWET01001010.1, forward strand.
CGTTCTTTAGGATCTGGCCCTATGTCTTGATCTTCAGAGGAATGTGGTTTGTCGGAATGATGATCTTTTTTTGTGAAATACTATTGCTGGCAATTTTGAAGAGTCTTCCGCTGAAAGTTAAGTGTTTTAAGTTACCTCTACCTTTAACCCTTTACTAACCGTAACCCTCTGTTTCCAGCAGCCTCACCATAACCTTCTCCTTCTTTAACCCTAATCCAAACCTTCCATGCCCCATAGCCTAATCCTAACCACTCATCTACCGCAGCCTAACCCTTACACCTCATGCCCCACAGCCTAATGCTAAACCTCCATGCCCTGCAACTTAAGCCTAAGCTTCCCCTTCAGCCCTAACCCAAACTTTATACCCACCGCAGCCTAACCCTAATAAACCTTCCGCAACTGCCGCAGCCTGTAGCTATTGGGAACAAGGAAATAGGTTCCCGTTCCCAATAACAATTTTCTATTTCCAGATTGCTTCAAACAGTGATATAGGTGCCATTCAGCTGGCTAGAACTAGACTGTGTCCCCTTCAGAGCATCGATCCTTCTTGCTTTTCCTGCATAGGGCTATCTTTGTGTGCACGCATATTGTTCCAGTAGATGATTTTAGGAGCCCTTTAAAACAGAACCACATCATCTGTAGTGTGTATGGTCAGGTTCGGCCCTAGCCAATTTGGTGCAGTAGGCAAGATTTTGGCTGGTTTCGCTTGCAGAAAAGCATCTTCAACCTTGCGTTTATACACACCAAAAAATTACACCAAGAAACTACCATACAGCACAACAATAATTTTTTTTAAAAATCGTAGGTAAAATAATATACATATCACATAGAGCTTGAATAATATGGTATAATGAAATGAAAATGACTATAATGAAAATAATGAAAATAATTTCAATTGAAATAATTTTTTTTTTTTTAGCCTCATATATTAAACATACATAAAAGAGAAAACTAATTTTGAACATAAAGAGTAAATAGAGTAATCTTCACATCTTTTCCACAATAATGTAAAAGATGTACAATTTAATACAATATCTACTTACACGTATTTCTCAACACAATAAATAGGTGTATATAATATAGAGAGCATCCTAGTGACCTCCATTCTATATAGACAACATATTCATGACCACCAACCATTACTGTGAACACTGGCATACTTCTTTGCCAAACTGTACAGTAGGCATTGGATTTAAAATATTTAAAGCTTAACCCAATTTTACTTTAAATAAAGCATTATAACACAACCAAAACTGTATTCACATGAAATATACCAGTAGTACACAGAAGACATTTACAGGTGAAACTCAAAAAATTTGAATATCGTCCAAGTTCATTTATTTCAGAAATTCAGCTTAAAAGGTGAAACTAATATATAATATAGACTCATTACATGCAAAGTGAGATATTTCAAGCCTTTATTTGTTTTAATTCTGTTGATTATGGCTTACAGCTTATGAAAACTCCAAAATCAAAATATCACAAAATTAGAATATTACATGAAATTAATAAAAAAAAGGTTTTTAAATACAGAAATGTCAGCCCTCTGAAAAGTATAATCATGCATATGTACTCAGTACTTGCTTTGGGCCCCATTTGCAAGAATGGATGCTATCAGCCTGTGGCACTGCTGAGGTGTTATTGAAGACCAGGTTGATTCAATAGCGGCCTTCAGCTCTTCTGCAATGATCGGTCTCATGTCTCTCATCTTTCTCTTGGGAATGCCCCATAGATTCTCTATATAGTCCAGGTCCGGCAAGTTTGCTGGCCAATCCAGCACAATAATCCCACAGTCATTGAACCAGGTTTTGGTTCCTTTGGCATTGTGTGCAGGTGCCAAGTCCTGCTGGAAAATGAAGTCACCATCTCCATAAAGCTTGTCTGCTGAAGGAAACACGAAGTGCTCTAAAATGTCCTGGTAGATGGCTGCGTTGACTCTGGACTTAATAAAGCACAATGGACCAACAACAGCAGATGACATGGTTTCCCAAATCAACACAGACTGTGGAAACTTCACGCTGAACTTCAAGCATCTTGGATTTTTTGTCTCTCCATTCTTCCTCCAGACTCTTGGTTGGGACCTTGGTTTCCAAATGAAATGCAAAATTTGCTCTCATCAGAAAAGAGGACTTTTTTCTTTAGCCCAGGTAAGACGCTTCTGACGTTGTTTGTTGTTCAGGAGCAGCTTGACAAGAGGGATACGACACTTGAAGCCCATGTCCATGTCTGTGTGTGGTGGCTCTTGATGCACTAACTCCAGCTTCAATCCACTCCTTATGCAGCTCCCCCACACTTTTGAATAGGCTTTTCCTGACAATCCTCTCGAGGCTGCGGTCATCCCTGCTGCTTGTGCACCTTTTTCTTCCACACTTTGCCCTTCCACTTAACTTTCTATTAATGTGCTTTAATACAGCACTTTGAAACATCCAACTTGTTTTTCCTTTTGAGGCTGTCAATGATGCTTTACTGCACAACGGTCAGGTCAGCTGTCTTCCCCATGATTGTGAATTCTAATGATCCAGATTGAGAGACCATTTAAAGGCTCAGGAACGCTTTGCAGGTGTTTGGAATTAATTTGCTGATTAGAGTTTGACACTTTGGGCCTGATTCAGAGGCTGAAAATAAGAACTTATTTACACCAAGTTACACCTGGGCAAAACCATGTTGATTTCAGGGGTAGTCAAGTTAATTTTATTCTATGCATGCAGAGAGAATGCTTTGCTTTTGCTTATTGCACACAGATATCTGATCAGCTTTACTTTTAAACGGCTAATTAGACTTGAGCTGGGAAACATCACCTTTTAACTATAATACTGTTGCAACAAATGAAATTTGACTCCACTGAAATCAACATGGTTTAGCCCAGGTGTAACTTTAAGTTCTTATTTTCAATCTCTGAATAAGGGCCTCTGAGCCTACAATATTGAACCTTTTCACATTATTCTAATTTTGTGAGATTTTGATTTTGAGGTTTTCATAAGCTGTAAGCCATAATCAACAAAATTAAAACAAATAAAGGCTTGAATCTATATAATATAATAGTTTCACCTTTTAAGCTGAATTACTAAAAAAAAATGATATATATATATATATATATATATATAAAAGAACACTCATTAGAACTGTTTGCATTAACCTATTAATAGATCTGAACAACCACCGTTTTGTGTTTTTGAATAATATATCTATACAGCTTAAAAAACCAGTGTGGTGGACATGTACACTGTTACACCATGGACTGCTATATCTGGTTTTGCATCTAGTGGCAGTTCTGTTTTTGCAGGGAGTTCCGTTCGTATTTTTAGGATCGGATGAACTAAATCTACATTGATTTTACGCACGGAGGTCCATTAGGCACAGACTTGTAAATCGCACTTGGGAACATATGTAGGGAGGGGCGTAGTTGTAATCTGTCCAGAGAAATATTCGTGAAAGTGGGTGGGGGAGGCATTTAAATGAGCATTTGAGGGCGTGTTTAGTTAGATATGCATGTACATAAGTATTCTACACAGATAAAATCCAACAAAAAGATCAGAGGACTCGTAAGTCTCCAGCAACCCGTCTTTGTGAGGGTAGTGTCATGGGTGTTGCCTTGCAATGTCCATGTGTATAATTGCGAAACTTTCACTAACGGATCTCTGAATACGGCCCTCTGTCTGGGAATAATCATGTAATGCGCTTATTATCCTACACCTGTGCTTTGGTTTTACCTATCTCATCATTCGTCATCACTCTGTGCATATATAAACAGTAGAGGACAAATGTAACTGACGTCATCTCTATATAAAAACACTGCCCCCTAGCGACCTCACTTTCATAAGCAGCAGCCACGATGTGGAGAAGAAGATCTGCAGCGTCGTGGCAACATCAGAAGAATGGACATCTGTTGCTGACACTCCAATCAACATGAAGACTTCTATCAATTGATGAAAAATCTTCACATCAAGAAGAAATTCCTATGAAAGATGACAGCAAACTGTGAGTGATCCAAGTTTTTTTATTTATTACACACGATACACTACATACATAACACATAGCTTAGGAGAGATGACCACCGCAGATAAGTGCACACAGTAGGGTACAATGTTAGTTAGGTTTTTTAACTTGCTTACATGCATACTTTGTGTAAATCTTTAATGAATGTTTAATGTTAACTGCTGCCACTGATATTATTACAAGGCTCATCAATCCTGAGCCTTGTAGTTCTATCAGTACAGCATGGCTAAGGATTTCAGCCATAATGCACTTAGAAAATGTTATCTCTGCAGCGATTTGCCGCGATTTTTTAAAGGTCTAATCGCGGTGGTTTTCTATTGAAAATCAACGCGATTTATCACTTTTAAAATTGCTGCAATGAGCGTGATTTCACGGCAAAATCGATTCTTTGTGAATCCTACGATTTAAAGAAAAAAATTGCGGCAATATCGCCGTGAGATAGAATCGCTGTTTCAAAAAGTTTTTTGTAAATAGAGCGATGTTTGCCATTGCGATTTTTTTTCACACTGAAATCATGCGATTTAGGGCGATTTGTATCAAATCGTCCTTTGTAAATGAGGCCCTTAGACCGTGGATAATTTTAGATGTATAAATTTATTCCAATAGATCTTTCTCCTTCCACATTATTTTCTCCTCCCCGATATTTCTTGGATTCCCATATGAGTGAATACGTGAATACAAAAAATGTCATGCAATGTCGTGAAATACGTAACAGTAGGTAAAATAATCACTGGTTGATACTACTCATATTTTTTAAGTAGTATTCAGGAATATAGAACAAGCTCTTTTCCTTTCCCTTCAGTCTCAGTGATTATCCGTTCTCTATATTTGGGCTCCAAAATTGTTGATTAGTGTGAATCATGCAATAGAAGGAAAATTATATGCCTCTAGTATGGTCCTGTTATTATACCAGAAACCTAGGTATTAGAGATATGCACTCACATTTTTTTGCATTTTGATTTTTATGCATGTAGATTCAAGTGTGGTGATTTCCCCTTGCTTTTCAATAAAAAAAAATTGCTGTTTTTTGGGGCGATTTTTTTTAGTGATTATAAAATCACTATATTTACTAAAGTAATGTTGCTTGAAAATTGCCAACAATGCTGCCTCTTCTAAATCACTATTGTTACAATTGCCATTGTCAATTTAGGAAAGGCAGAACATACAAATCAGTGTATTAATACAGGGATTTGTAAAACCTCTGTAAAGTCGCCCAAAATTTGGGCGAATAAAAAGAGGTGGGTGTGAGTGTCAATTTTGTTCAAATCAACACCCACTTAGAAAAATACCTAACTTTTAAAATGTGTAAAAAAAACAAAAAACTAAACCTTTATTGTTAAAAAATGTAAATCCGTTTTAGCCTTTAAAAATCACAGCTGTGGCATGCACTTAATCCTTTGCATGCTGTGGCATATAATACTAGAAGACACAGCATGCCCATATATGACAGGGCATGCTGTGCACTTTAGTACCATAAGTGGCAGCATGCCAAAAGTTAATTGCATGCCGCCACATACATTCCGTAAAAAATCATATAGTGCCCCATTAGTTACAATAATACATATAGTGCTCTGTTAGTTGTAAAATAACCATACTGCCCCGTTATATAGTTTCAACACACGCTGCCCTATTAAAGTGTTAAAACACATAGGGCCCGATTTACTAAGCTGTGGGAAAGGAAACGTGGAGATGCTGCCTATAGCAACCAATCAGATTCTAGTTGACATTTTCTATTATGTAATAGGAAAGTGAGAGCTATAATCTGATTGGGTACTATGGGCAACATCTCCACTTTTTCTTTCCCGCAGGTTAGTAAATCTTGCCTATAGTGCCACTACAGTATAAACGAATAGTGCCCCGTTATGGTTAAAATACATAGTGCCCCGTTATGTTAAAAATACATAGTGTCCCTTTGTAGTTTAAAATTGTGGCCTCATCTTGTGAATAAATAACTAGAAAATCATGTTGTAAGGATGAAAAATTTATTATTTGTAAATTTTTTTTCATATAAGTACACACAAGCACACAAACATTTAACTTTAGACCACAATTTAAAGTAGAGTTAAAAAGCTCATAACTCAACATTAAGCCAAACATAACAGAAAAAGAATATTGCTGCCATAATTCTAATTGGGTCTAAGGGAAAGGTAAAAGGAACAGGAACACGTTAATTAAAACAATAATAGCGCATAGCACAGACAGTCTGGCAAGTAATTTAAATTTGTCTGTAAGTAAAATCAATAACAAACAGCATAAAAACATAAGCTGCTATAGCAACACTGTTGTGGAAAGAACAGGCACCATTCCTAAGTAACATTGAGAAACCTTTGTTTACATTAATGAAAATCTGAGAGCATTTTACCTCTTACAGTACTGGTTTTCCATGGTCTCTCTGATGCTGTATGTTAACAAAACACCTGTATTGTAGACCAATAATGTGATGTACCCACATTTCTTGTACAACTTCATGTATGGACTTTAAGGTGAAACATATGGTTAATGCTTATTATTTGGATACAAGTATGTGCAGAATGTGCAGTTTGACATTATGGTGTCGACTGAATCATTATTGAATTTGTTATTGTTGTGGTGGAGGCCAGAACCTTTTATCAATAAAGTATTTAATTGATATAGCTGACATTGTAGGTTTTATCATTGTTGACAAGTCTTTAATTAAAAAATTGAGGCTAAAGGTCATTTAGAAAAAAAATCTAAATTCATCTAAAAGAAATTTCTTACCTTACTCCTGCATCTGTGTCTCTACCTGGTCTGTCTGTCTGCTTCTATTTCATCTTTTTCCTTTATTCCGTCCATTCAGCCAGTCTTTATTTGCTCTGTCCTGTTAAGTTATTTACTCTCTCCTCTTCTTCTCTCCTTCCTTCTTTCTTTCTTAGATCTTATCTGTCTACATTTCTCACTGAAGCTCAGTCCTGTGGGTTCTCTACTCTCCCCTCTTCTTCTTCTCCCTCTTTCTCTCTTTCTTACATCTTCTCTGCCTTCCTCTCCTGC
>WWET01001011.1:2786-15555 GCA_011038615.1 Limnodynastes dumerilii
CACACACATAACCTGTGCAGCTAGGATTATAACTTGGACATGGAGAACAGTGAGAGGAATGTTGGAAAAATGAAAAAAAATTATGGGTGCCCTCCATGGGTAGCAAGGGACTATCTGTAATCACAGGTGAGTCTATATATCGGTAATTGAAATTCCAGCATTTCAGTCCTACAGACTTGCAGCAGACTGGCCTGTGCACTGCCTTCCATCCCAGAGAGGAAGCTTCTAGCAGCATGATGCTTCCCTTCCCTAAGGTTACATGATTAGCATCATACTTACCAGAGAGGTAGCATGCACCAATAGAGGAGCCAAGAGGACACAAAAGAAGACTTTTCTGGGGATGGTAAGGTAACCAGTGGAGTACCCCAGGGTTCTGTACTTGGACCAGTGCTATTAAATATCTTTATAGGTGATATTGCCTGTGGTATTGAGGGGAAAATATGCCTTTTTGCAGATGACACCAAGATATGTAACCGGGTAGACACGCCATAGATATTATTCAATGAAGCTTTTGTGAATAAAGGTGTCCAAATGTTTTGCCTCTCAGCTGTAACTGAAACCATAATGCATTGTTTTTTGGGGTATTTTTTGTAGCCATTTATATTAACTGCGCTTTGAGATTACCTAGTCATTCAACCAGAGCATCAGCTAGACCAGTCTGTACCTTTTGGTGCAACATAAAGTACTGTGCAAATGTTTTAGGTGGGTGTGGAAAAAATGCTGTAAAGTAGAATGCTTTCTAAAATAGTAGTGTTAATAGTTTATTTTATCAATTAACAGAATACAAAGTGAATGAACAGAAGAAAAAATCTAAATCTAATTGAAATTTCAAACCAGCATCAATTCTTCTAGGTAAAGATAGAATGTCATGGTTGGTTACTGGTTAATTGCAAGAGTGCTGTGTGCCTTTTTTTTGTATCTCTGTATATATAACAAGAGTATGCACTCCATGCTCCCACAGTACTGGCCATGGTGCCCCACAACACTAGCCACACCCCTTCCAGACAGAGACACACGATTGGCCCTTGACAATTTTCACTCCAGTCTTATGCAGACTTTAATGTGGCAAAGCTGATATGATGTTAAGTTCTAGTGTAAATAATTCATTGTAATAGAAAACATAAAAATCACAATGTGTAAACTATGCAGAATGCCAAACCTGCAATTAGACTGTTTCAGGGTGGCATTACTACAAATCTAAGTAAGTAAGTAAGTAAGTAAGTATTTATAAAATATGAATATAGAATGCGGGTGAGATCAAGCGTGTATAGCTTTCATATGTCAATGATAAACTTAATTTGCTTGGCAGAGGTGGAACTAGCGAGTTGTGGGCCCCGGTGCTAAAAATATGCTTTGGCCCTGATGATATTCCAGGCAACCCGTTAAGGAGCTTTGATGGTGCATTGATGACAGCTGTGGGCCCTTGTATCATCATGGGCCCCGGTGCCATTGCACCTGTTGCACCAATGGTAGTTCCGCCTCTGTTGCTTGCACCAGGTTCTGCAAAATGGTTCATTGTTAAGGCTACATATTTTCTTTATTCAACTTAAATGACTTACAACATAAATTGCTAAATACAATAAAGTAAATGCATCTAATAACAGTAAAGTATGAGAGCAAGCAAAACAAGCAAACGCTGTTTAATAATTGAAGATGCACAATATAAATTCCTAGCTATAAATATCTTCGAGATGTTTAGAACTTTCCCTTTACAGTAAATGAAATGTATGACACAGAAAAACACGCATTGCAGCAAAATATATTAATAACTGTGACATAGAAAACAGTAGAACAATAGGAAAATGCACTTTAAAGGTTTGGGTCATACATAAAGATTTATGAGTCAATTAGTGGTACTCAAAAATGCTTCTGAAACACATGCACACACTGCTCTCAGGGCTAAAGTAACACTTATTTTAATAAGATAAAAATTTCCATGGCACTTTCAAAACAACAACATGCACCCAGCCAAAGCACGGTATTGGCAAAAGAGGCAGCTTCATAAAGCAGAGCTAAACTTGAGGACATAAGAACTAAATAAAGTTATTTAGGGATCCATTTATTAACAACATCTGTTCTCTTCATATTTTCCCTGTTTTGGAACTTTCCTAGTTAGCAAAACCCCATACCTGGAGATAACAATAATGGGGTAAATTCAGACCTACGGGCTAGCTACGTTAGAACGCTAGTGTAATTTCTATGCACTCCGCTATCCACTCCCCTCACTCGTACGTACTTTGGCCGTTTTACGCTGCCCAACCCCTAACTTAACTTTTCATAGTGTAATGGATTTATGTATGTGACGGCCTAACTCAGCCCATACTGTTCAATTTAAATGCCTCCCTCCGCCTACACAGCGTAATTATGGGTGTCGTATTGATGCCCCCGCCCCTTCGTTCGTAGTTATGCTGATGGTACAAACGTTCACCCTTCAATGGCGTAACATCTGCCGCGCACATGGGCATCAAATACAAATAGCTGATTTGACATAATTGGCTAGCGTACTTAACTCAGGATCTAGCCCAATGTCTCCAGTGCTGTAAGTACCTTCTTCTCAATTCCTTACACCAGGAATTGCCAGGGTTGTTCTTCCCTTTCCTCTACTTCCTCCATATGAGGACAGTGATCTTATCTTTAAGTGATAGGTCTTACTTGTACCCAATAATGCTTAGCTTACTTTTTTTCCATTGATAGCCCTATCTCTTACTTATCTGAAGATGGAACCACTGCTGCTGAAAAAGGACCAAAAAATATCAGCAGCATTACAATCTGCAATGTGGCCATCATCAGAAGAGGTGTCTCAAAGTAAGGTTGCCCTTTGACCATCACATTCTGCTATTGGCCAGATGGGTTGGGTACAGATTGTCTTCTTTGCCAAGGTCCCAAAATTTTTAAGTTACTGGTTAGACATCAAAGACCGTGTTCACACTTAAGAGTGAGTTAGGTGCGGACAGAACTTAAGAGTGCCATAGGGCTACCTTATCCTACCGTGCGTAGTTTCCTTCTTAAACTCTGTACAGACATTGCCTTCCTGCCTCCCCTCCCTGGCTAATCTAAACCCCTCCCACTTCAAACTAAAACCTCGCCAAGGTGGCATTAGCACGCCTCCTTCTTCCTAAACATCTCCGTGCCGTCTTTAAACTGGTACGTAGGATGCGTAAATGACCAACTATGCATGTGTAGTGTAGATGTGAAATAACAGTGTCATTTATATATTTCAACTGCTCGTACCTGCAAAACCAACCGAGTCAATGCTTAAACTTTCTAAGATCGCGGCAGAGAGATATAGCGGTAATTACCTTTCCTCTTACTTAGCCATGCCACTGAAGACGATGTCCCTGTGTTTGACTTTCCAGGTATTCTACTTTGGTAAACTGTTGCTTCTGTAACTTTTCTCTGGTGCAATGTGCCATCTTTCTTGATCGCTCCAAAATCTGCTTGCCCCTCAGCCAGGAAACAGCTTTTTAAATAGGCAGCTGATTCTGCTAGATTCTCCATGTTTAGTTTTCTTTCTGTAGAACTGCATGAGTCGAAGTCTGAGCCATCGAAACTTTCCGTTCTTGATCCATTTTCTTCTTCTATAATGTCCATCATTGGTTTCATCATAGGCGAGTCTTGCTCTCTCTTTGGACTTTCCTCAGAGGCCGAGGAGCCATCACATGACTCAATTATGAGCTCACTGTCCAGTTCAGCTTCACGCTCCTCCCTAAGTATGCTATACTGAATGGATGGGGAGGCAGGGGACGGTGGTGGGCCACTGATGTGACTGAATGTCATGTAAGCAGATTGCATGGCCTCGTCTCCTGCCAGCTGGTCTTCTGAAACAAGCTCTATTTCAGAGTCACCAGATTCAGTGCTGGAAGCCTCATTATCCAGTGAAGACAGGACAGCTGGTAGCACAGGCATGCCTTTATAATCCTGCTTTTCTGTGTAAACACTGTGAGCTTTCTGCTCTTCTGCTGCTTCATAAGGAAAGCCTTTTGTTGCTTCTTTTGCCTTCATGGCGCTGATAAGTTCATATTCAGATATCCGGAAATTGCTCTGTTTCTCTGAGCCAGATGGTTCTGTATATCCATCTGGATGCAAACAATAAGAGACAAACACAAAGAAAACAACCCTTAAAAATCTTCCAATACAAACCATAAATACTTATATATCATTACACATCAACATTGAAATACAGTAAGTTGCTTGTCTTAATCCACTTGGCTTCCTTTTCTGCTGGGAAAAATATCTGGTTTTGATCACCATTTTAAAAGAAAACCCTATGGTCTGGATTCACAGTTACTTAGTTTTCGTCTTACGTACGTTGTTTTAAGAATTTAGCTACTACGCATGTGTAGTAGCTTATTTACGCCATCTACGTACCATTTCTTTAGACTGCGCTTACGCAATTTACGTAATGAAATGGTACGTAACATGAAAACTACGTAACTGTGATCCGGACCTATATCCTTAGTGAAAAAACAATGGATTGGTTGAATGGCATTTCATAAGTAGCATTTACAGCACTTATAGCAAAGTAAAGCTGTCCACACAATGGCGATCTGCTGGTTGATCCAATAATTAGAACAATATTTCTTAAATCTAATCCTCTGAGCACCCTAACAATGCTGCTTTTCCAAGATCTTAATAGTCTATATTGCATGCAGCAGCTAGACTGATTTCAGTCTCTACATTGGATACATTGGTTGCCTGTATGTTACAGAATCAAATACAAAATCCTTTTGCTAACCTACAAAGCCATCAAAAAGACTGCACCCGCATACATATCATCACTCATCTCAAGATACATCCCAGCTCGTTCTCTCAGATCTTCCTAGAACATATAACTCTCCTTGGGCCGTATTCAGAGATCCGAAATTAACAAAAGTTCTGTGCGTATATTTAGCATCGGTTCGATTTTGCAGCAACCGCGCATGCGTAGTAATAGTGATACGCAGTCTACAATAAAGTTGTCGGAAATAGCAAAGGGTCGGACTTGTGAATCGGACAGGGAAGAATCCGACCCTAAGCACACTGGAAATATACGCACCTAAGGATTTGCATACCTAAGCGTAGTGGAAATATACGCACCTAAGGATTTGCATAGAAATGGGCGGGGGGAGGCATTGAGATGAGGGAAAGTGGGCGCGCTTACAGGATTAGGGCCGTAAATATACGCAACTAATACACATAAGGCTGGAAGTTACTGCGACCAGATAGGGCAAGTTAATGCTGGTCTAAGTTTAGGTCCGGCCTGAGGAAGCGAGGGGAGTGACTGTTTTTACTGGTGGGTGTAACCTGCTCCGACCTGCCACTTAGTTGCGTATAGTTGCGGCCCAATCGCCGACGGAAGTCTGAATACGGTCCCTTGACATTGCACACATGTTCTGATTCCTGGTTATAGGACTTCTCCTGGGCTGCACCCACTCTTTAGAATAACCTTCCTCGCCCATTAAGACCATCCTGTACTCTCCAAAATTTCAAGCGCTCCCTCACTTTCAGTCAAGCTTACCAAATTCCTTAACCTTCTTCTTACTATTTATCTTATTTATCCTATTTAAAACCTACTTTTCTATCCAGTTCCCTCTTCTGTTAAATGATTAACACAAACTCCAACTCTTTTTTGTTCCATCCTAAAATGACCCTCATCTTTGCTACTAACACTGCTGTGTTACTGGATCATACAGAGAACTCAGCCTCTTTAACATACAGCACGACTGCTCCATTGTGTGATATATAGCATTTGCCCTTATGTATCAATCACCAATGTACTATAGAGTTTTTGCTTGTGGGTCTACCCAGTTTGTTGGTTACTACCCTGTCTTGTTATAATAATTGTTAGAATTATAAAGCGCTACATCTCGTCACACCGGATTCATACCTAAGAGTGAGCTAGGTGCAGACAGATCAGCACCTAACTCACCCATCCTGCCCCTAACCCGCAACCCGTTTTTAGGTACCTTATGACACTTAAGAATACCACAGGGCTACCTTATCTAACCGTGCGGAGAATCCTTTCTAAGAAGGAAACTACACATGGACAATGCCTCTCCTCATCTTCCCCCGTCCAATCTAAATCCCTCCCCCTCCCACATCTACCTAAATACTCCCCGAGGCGGTATTAGGCCACCTTTTTCTCACCTCCTAGACCCTACTGAGACAACCTATGTATCTAACTGATATGTAGATTGTGTAAATGCGTAGTAGGTCATTTCGCAAATATACGCACCTAAGAAGCCGAAGCTTCTTAGGTGTGAATTTGGCCCAGAGTCACAAATGAAACAATTAGAACCACTTGTGGATCTCCTAAACTGTGTCATGCTGTAATGAATACACCTTTGCTCTTAGGCTAAATGCAGGCAAAGGCATCCTCAGTACACAAAGCAATCCTAATGTGTGTGAGAACTCTCCCATCGCATCTATGGCTTTCCACCACCAAGACCCTACCTTAACATTGACTCACTGGCCCCACTTCAAATGGGGCTAGTGCGTAAATGAGGATCGTACGCAAGTGTGAAGGGCACAGTGTGATGATAAAGTGGTAACACTGTGATGAAGGGGCAGTGTGATGCAGGACGACACAGTGGGATGAAAAATCATTAATATGTTATAATGTTTGTGTTATTTAAGGCTTATAATGATCAAAAGTTGCTTAGATTTTAATTTCCTGTGAATGTGTTGGTAAGGCAGGGGGATCCCGGAAGGAAACCATAGATGTATGCAGGGGGCGTGGCTTAAAAAGAACCAAGGACCCCATAGGGCCAAGGGCAAATAAACAGCAGGCAGGGCACAGTTAGAAATCCAACACATAAGGGGTTACATGGTATGGGTGGGTTAGTTAGAGGTTAGCTAGTATGGGTGGGATCTTAGTAGGTGGGGAGAGTTAAGTAGATTATATATAGGTCAGATAGAAGGGGTGGGGGCACTTGCTGCAGAGGATTCATTTAACACTGGAAGGCTGAGTGATACATTTATCTATCTATCTGTCTTCTATTGTGCTGTGATTTTCCCCCTTTGCTCCTTCATTTCTCTTACATCTGTATTCCTCTCTAATCTTTCCTGTCTTTCTTACCTCTTCTGCCTTGCTCTTTTCAGCAGTGGTGGTCAGTGGTCACGTTCCCCACGGTTCTCTCGGTTTGCAGGCGGCAGTGTTTAAAGGCGGCGGTCAGCGGTGCTCATTGTGGTCTCCAGCATCGGAATGTCTAGGCCAGTATGCCTGCGGTCGGCTCCCTTGCGGTTCAGAGAGGAGCCGGCCATTACAGCACACACGCAAGCGTCCGGTTCACAGCGGAAGCCACGTGACGTCATCGGCGCTCGCCTCACAGCGGGACAAGGAGCGGATGGCATGGCTGCGAGGGGGGAGATCGGCCAGGATGAGGCCTTGAGTCACACTGCCTCCAATGAGGAGCAGGAGGGGGGCAGCAGGAGACCAACTAGGAGCAGGGCAGAGGGGGCAACGCTGGAGGGGGTACAGCAGATGCAAGGGGTGGTAGAGGCACCCAGTAGTGTGCAGAACAGCGGTGCCTCAGTGATCACTGACACTCCAGTGGGGGAAGGAACTTCGGCTGGCAATAGGAAATGGTCAGCAAAAAGTAAGCACTCAGGAGGGCATAGGTCATCTGCCATCAGGGGCTCTAGTGTGTCCCTTTTTTCTGAGGGGGGTGGGTCCAGAAGGGGGTCAGTGGCTTCCTCTTGTCCCACGTCTGCCTCAGAGCTGCAGAGAAGCATGGTGCACTCGGACAGGTCAAGGGACTCCAGGAGTAGCAGTCGTGGCGCAGCCGGGGGAGGCCAGCAGGAGCAGCAGTGGGTTTTTCCCCCGGGGTTTGTCCCGCAGCAGGCATGGCAGCAAGTGGGGGCCACGGGTCAATTTCAATTCCCATTCGCAATTATGCCTCTTATGTCTACACCAAATCCTGGGGGTCTTTCTTTTGTAGTTATGCCAGGGGGGGGTTAATCCTGTAGTGGCTCAGCCAGGCGCAGGAGGGCCGCAGGTGGTGGACACGACATTAGGGGTGGTACCGGATGGTGCTAGTGTCTCGCAAGTTCCTAATGTCTCTGTTTTACCAGGGTCTTCTTCGGCTGGCAATAGGAAAGGGTCAGCAAAAAGTAAGCACTCAGGAGGGCATAGGTCATCTGCCATTAGGGGCTCTAGTGTGTCCCTTTTTTCTGAGGGGGGTGGGTCCAGAAGGGGGGCAGTGGCTTCCTCTTGTCCCTTGTCTGCCTCAGCGCTGCAGAGAAGCATGGTGCACTTGGACAGGTCAAGGGACTCCAGGAGTAGCAGTCGTGGCCCAGCCGGGGGAGGCCAGCAGGAGCAGCAGTGAGTTTTTCCCCCGGGGTTTGTCCCGCAGCAGGCATGGGAGCAAGTGGGGGACACGGGTCAATTTCAATTCCCATTTGCAATTATGCCTCTTATGTCCACACCAAATCCTGGGGGTCTTTCTTTTGTAGTTATGCCAGGGGGGGGTTAATCCTGTAGTAGCTCAGCCAGGCGCAGGAGGGCCGCAGGTGGTGGACACGACATTAGGGGTGGTACCGGATGGTGCTAGTGTCTCGCAAGTTCCTAATGTCTCTGTTTTACCAGGGTCTTCTTCCACGGAGGTGGGAGTCGGCGGTGCGCAACCCAGTCAACCCATGGAGGAGATCCCCAGCACGTCACAGGATCTCGTTTCAGGTGATGCAACAGGGTCGGGTGAGTTGGTGCCATTTCTGATGGGGTGTCTTCAATAGGGTCTCAGGACTCCCAAATTAAGACAAGCAAGGTCATGAAGTTGCTGCAAAAGGCCTTAAAAGGGGGCGCAGCGGTAAAAGGCATATGGGGGGCTCTCTTCGGATTCATGGGCTAAAAAGGTAGCTAGGACTAGAGACCAGTCCATGCGCTGCCCAAATAAAGCAATTTACTGGCAAATCAGAGATTCGGTGAAGGACAGGATAAAAAAAGGGAAGTACGTAGATATGTTTTCCCTTATAGATGACGCACTAAAAGGTCTTACAGCGGCGCTAGCTATAGGGGGGATAGGCGAAGAGGTGTTTAAGACTTTCGTAAGGTGGGAAGAGGGGTTCTGCATCTTTGCGGCTTGCTACGTAGATTTTCAGTCAGGCGAGGCAAGGGCAGTATGGTGTTACTTGCATTTAATTCAGAGCATGCACATCAATTTTAAGGGCGCGATTTGGAAGGCATATGACAAGGGTTTCAAAAAAAAGCAGGAGGGCCTTCGCTGCATTGATTTTGGGACAAAGGATCTTGAAGTGTGGACAGCCGCAACGCAATCTAATAAATTCTCTGCGGAAGCACAGTTCTTTCGTAAGCCCCCCGAGCAGCAAAAAGGTTTGGGTATCATTGCCCCGGTGAGTGGAAGGTGCTTCAGGTTCAATAACGCCAGATGCAACAGGGGGGCAGAGTGCCGGTATAGGTACGCCTGCATTAAATGTGGTGGGGGGACATCCGGCTAAAGATTGCTGGATGCAAGCCTCATCTGCCCCCCAGGGCCAGTCCAGGTTTAGGGCCATTACACAAGGCCCAAGCCCCAGTTAAATTGGATGCAATGAGATCTTGGTTGGCGAAATATCCGCTCAAAGAAGTTGCTGGTATTTTAAGTTTAGGTTTTCAGTTTGGTTTTCGGTTGCCGGTAGTTGGTGTAGTTAATGCAGTTGCCAAGCATAATCTTAGGTCAGCCAGGCAGCATCAGGGAATTAAGCAGAAGGTCATGGAGGAGGTGCGCAAGGGGAGGATCGCTGGTTCCTTCGGCGGTCCGCCGCTGGAGGGTTTGGTGGTGTCCCCTGTTGGTGTGGTTCCCAAAAAGGCTCCAGGGAAGTTTCGGCTGATTCAACACTTGTCATACCTGGAAGGGGGCTCAGTTAATGATGCCATTGATCTGGGTCAATGTTGAGTCGTTCGAGGAGGCGCTAGGCATGGTACAGTCAGCAGGGAAAGGGGCCCTGATGGCCAAACTGGATATAGAGTCTGCTTTCAGGCTTCTTCCGTTGCACCCTGATTCCTTTCGCTATATGGGATTCCGGGTCCATCGGAATTTCTTTGTTGACTGTTGCCTCCCGATGGGCTGTGCCATGTCCTGTGCTTTTTTTGAAAAATTCAGCACTTTTCTACACTGGTGCGTACAGGTTGGGTCGGGCCATCAGCTGATTGCGCATTATCTCGATGATTTTTTCTTCATTGGTCCTGCAGAGTCTGAAGTGTGCGCGGAGGTGTTATTTTCGGCTAGAGCCCTTTTACCATTTTGGCGTTCCTGTGGTGTCCGACAAGACCGAGGGACCCACCTGCCGTTTGTCATACCTGGGTATCGAAATTGATACCGTGAAGGGGCTTTGTAGGCTGCCGGAGGATAAAGTCCGGCGACTCAGGGAGGCTCTCCTTGACCTTAAAAAGCCGCAGGAAAGTGATTTTGAAGAAGTGAAATCTGCGATGACATGGCAGTGTGGGTGACTTTCTTGACGGACTTCAACAGAGTGCTTATTTGGCAAACGCCAGTGACGTCAAATTTGGAGGCTGAATTGTTCACGGATGCAGCGGGGTCACTTGGGTTCGGGGCTTATTTTCAGGGGCAATGGTGCGCAGCGACGTGGCCAGAGGGCTGGAGACAGGCGGGGCTCACGGCAAACTTTCTAGTCCTGTAGCTATTCCCCATTATTGTTGCAGCAGAATTGTGGGCCAGTGAGCTTCGGAACCGAAGCAGTTTTCTGGTGCGACAATCTGGGGGTGGTCCAGGCCATCAACAGGCAGAGGGCCTCGTCTCCTCCTGCTATCAGATTGCTCAGGTTCCTCGTTTTGAAATGTTTGCGTTTTAATATCACTTTTAAAGCAAAGCATGTTCCCGGGATTGAGAATAATACAAAACATCAATTGGTAAAGAAGGTGATGAAGGGGTGGGCTCGTAGGCAGCAGAAGGGGGAGGATACCAGGAGACCAACTGACAAGGACTTGCTCAAGAGAATGTTATCAGCATTGGCGGAGGTAACCTCATCTGAGTTTGAGTGTTGCCTTTTCCGGGTAGCCTTCTCCTGGGCATTTTTTGGCGCTTTCAGAGTAGGGAAATTGGTGACTGCAGGGAAGCTTGCTATAAATTTAGGGATGCTTACCAAGAATGTAGTCATTCAAGAAAATTCTGTAGTCTGTAAAGTGCACAAGTCCAAAACAGATCAGAAGGGTAAAAGTCGGTGGGTGTTGTTGGCGGCCTGTCCGGACACATAAATGTGCCCGGTAGGGCTGGCAAGGGCTTACTGGGAGAAAGGGGTGTGAATTGGTTGGCTCACGAAGTATCAATTTAGTTTTGTAATGAAGCGTTGTGTCTTGTCTGGGCCTCGATGCCTCTTTATATGGGACCCAGTCTTTCCGCATTGGTGCAGCAACTTCTGCGGCCCTGGAGGGGAAGTCGCCAGAGGCGATTAAAGCTCTGGGGCGGTGAAAGTCGGCAGTTTATAGGAAGTATGTTAGACCTGATAAGTGATATTTAATGTTTAGCTATAAGGTTGTTGTGGGGCACAAGAGCTCGAGGGCATCTAGGATTAGCTGCTCGCCTTCGGGGGGAACGGGGGGATTTTCTTCCATTAGTTTCTTCCAAAGCCAGTAAGGCTTTGCGTTAGCTGCGGGCCTTGGAGGTTTCAGGGAGTTGTTTACCCTCATTAGGTGCATCCAGGGCCTGTTGCTTCCCCCCTCTTGTTTGTTTCCCGGGGTAGGTAAGGCATTGAGGAGAGTTTTAGTGGTATAAAAGAAGAAAACAAAAAAAATTTATATAATTGGGTATAATTAAGTAAGTAGTAGTAAGTTAAGTAAGTAAGTTATTTAGTTATATATATATATATAAATAGAAAAAAAAATTATTGTTATATCCGGTAATTTATGCATAGGTAGATATATAATGGTTTAGGAGGTTGTAAGTTTAAGGGATGTTTGAGTATATTATATATGTACAGAAAGTTATTAAAATAAATAAATAACTAATACCTGTTTAGCAACTTGCTTTGGGTGACAGACGTGGAGTATTGGGGTTTTGTTATGGTGGTTTCACTTTGTTTTCCAGGTCGTGTGCTGGGGCTGAGGAAAGCGTGGATTGTGGTCCACTCCTTTATTTTTTGGGCGGGGAAGTTGGTTGAGGAAGGATGTGCTCCGTCAGCACCTGTGGGATGGCACGTAGATTGGCTGGGGTTTAGCGGTCTGAGATGGGAGTTACTGTCCCACCTCCTTCATCGGGCCTTTTGTACATTTTCGCACCCTGAAATTTTGATTATTCACCTTTGGGGAAACGACCTGGTTAGTAGGTCTATGTAGGATTTGGAAACAACGATAAAAAAAGGACATTGGGGAGTTGCATGATAAATTCCCGCGTCTCCGTGTCCTGTGTTCACGTATGATTTCTCGTCTACAATGGAGGGGGGGCGGAAAACATTAAAAAAAATTGAAAAAAGAGGAGGAAACTTAATGTGTCAGTGACCAAATTTGTAGTGGGAAAAGGGGTTTTTGGGATCCCTCATACCAGCATCAGATATAATTCCTCGGGTTTGTTTAGGGCTGATGGAGTGCATCTTACCAATAAGGGGAACAGGTTGTTTATAATGGATTTGTTTCAGGTGTTGAGGGGTCTTTAGGTGGCGGGGCTCTGGCTTGAGGGCCGTCGCTGTGGCAGTAGAAGTGGAGGACTCAGCAAATATGGTTGGCGTAGGGGGTGTTATGTCTGGTGGGAGCGGGGGTGGTCTGATCCGATAGCAGCACAACCATTGGGCGAGGGCACCAGGACCGTCACGGTTAGGCCCTACTAGGAACAGGTCGAGC
>WWET01001011.1:15589-27248 GCA_011038615.1 Limnodynastes dumerilii
TCGTGCTAAAGGATCAGACAGGGAGGCGCCAAGGTCAAGGTTGTGGACCTCTTTTGAAGTTACATTTGCTGAGCCTCCCACTTGCTATTGGGCCCCCTAACTGCTTTAGACTGGCATGACAAAAGTCAGCCAGTTAGGTTAATCATTAATTTAATTTCAATTCGGCCCAATTTAAATAAATACCGTGTTCCCTTTTTAAACCCAGCTATTGTGTCAGTCTCTTTATTTCAGTAGGGTTAACTGTGTCTTGGATGAATGACTGGGCACTATGCCGTTTGCTGTTTATGATGCGTTTTATGCAAATCGCGTTATTAAGCCCCATCCCTGACTATAATTACCTCCTTTTTTAGGTTTACTAGGGATGGGGTGGGGCTTGATGAAGCAAATTGCCCCAAATCCCTCCCTGCCCCTGGTAACATTAGGATACCATACCTTCCAACTGTATCTATTTAGCAGGTACAGTACTATTTAATGGTCTGTACCTGCTAAAAGGGCTACTGTACCGGATTGTAATCCAGCAGTTCTCTCCTCCCCTATACTCACCTTCCAGTCCTGCAGCATCTGATCATCACAGCAGTGATGTGGGGACAGACTCCTACAGCTCTGCTAATGTCACCAGAACCTCTCCTGTGAGTTCTTAGCTCATACAATAAGATTTTATACCTTATCACACATGCAAATGAGAGCAGATTAAAGCCAGGCCCCTTCATAGGATAAGCCATGCCTCCTTCACAGACAAACCCCCTCCGGTGTACCTATTTCTATAAAAAAATGTTGGAGGGTATGGGATACTAGTGATGCTAGGCAGGGCTGCCATCAGGGGGGGACAGCAGGGACTACTGTCCCGGACCCCGAAGCTGATGGGGCCCGCAAAACTTACCTTGGCTGTGCAGCAGCAAGAATCAGCGGTTACTACCGATGATACTTGCTGCTTAGAGCTGTACACTGCCAGGCCAAGGTAAGGGAAATCCTTCATTGCCTGCACATCCTCCCACTGATAATGTGGTTCCACGACACCCAGCCTCCTATGTGACATCACGGATGACGTTGTGTAGGGGCGGGGCGACGAGGATGTTCCCCGAGCCCCAAAATATCTGCCGACAGCCCTGCAGGGGGGCAGGACTTGAGGCCGTGGTTTTCATGAAGTGAGATTTGTCGGCTCTCCCGGGATACCAGATTTGCCTGAATTTCAGGAGTCTCCCGGATATTCCGGGTGAGTCGGAAACCCTGTTGTAGGGGCGTCTGTGCATTGCTTTGCACGACAGGGCCTGCAATACAATATAACTGTCCCTGCCCAGTCTCTTTATGATTGTGTTTTGTCTCTGCCAGTGTGTGCGTGTGTGTGTGTTTGTCTATGTGTATGCATGTGTGTACACACGTGTGGTTTCCTTCTCTGCGCATTTAAAACACATAGACAGTCTCTATAAATTCCCTCAGCAAATGATTATCTGATCAAAATCTACTCTATATTCAATAGATACTGTAATAAATCAAATTTATCAGCCTCTGTTTTCCATCAGCACCTTCATCTGTCTCCTTCATTGTCCTCTAGTCCTGCTATAGACATTCCACTCTCCTATCATATTTCCCTGTAGATCACACACATCAGTAGCTTGTGTCTGTAAGTTAACCCCTCCACTGTGATATCCCTTGCAACAATTATCTACATAGGTTCACCTATGTGCTCTGCTGTCGCCAACCTTCTTATGCTCTGTTCTAACTTTCTATATGTCATTCGCGTGGGTTGCAGTGTCCCGCATCTACATCTGAACAAAATCTCCTATTTATGTACAGCATGATCCATATCCAGAGTTCAGTACGAGAGCTTGCTGCATGGGTAAATTTGCCTATTTGTATGCACTGCACATGCGCACGACAGACGTAACTCTGTATGTACCTCGGTTGTAACTACGTACAAAGGGGCGGGTCATCCTTACAACAGATGGAAATATGCAATATAGGCAGAGGGAGGTATTTACATTATACAGTATGGGCCGGGTTAGGCAGTTACGTGCGACAATCCATTGTGTACGACCATAGTTACACAAGGAAAAGTTAAGGTAGGGTTTTGAACTTGTAAATCAGGTAAATTAGGTACGTCCGAGGGGAGTGCATAGTACTTACGATCGGATAAATACACTACGAGATCGTACTTAGAGTGAACTTAAGTCTGGATCTGGCCCAGTGTGCTGACATGGGCCTGTTCTGATTGGTACTCACACATTGGGGATTTTTGTCCTGGGTGCCCTCTTTCCATTAATATATACATACACATTTGCGTACGACCATAGTTAAAGTTAAGGTAGGGTTTTGAACTTGTAAATCAGGTAAATTACGTCCGTCCGAGGGGAGTGCATAGTACTTACGATCGGATAAATACACTACGAGATCGTACTTAGAGTGAACTTAAGTCTGGATCTGGCCCAGTGTGCTGACATGGGCCTGTTCTGATTGGTACTCACACATTGGGGATTTTTGTCCTGGGTGCCCTCTTTCCATTAATATATACATACACATTTCAGATATTTTTCAAGAAACGGTCTGCGGTTGCTTGTTACTAAATAGCTGAAGTAATTTACAATCTGTATTTCATTCACACAACAGGAGTGGGTCATGGAACACTCAATAAAATGAATAAAGTCTTTAGCCTTTAATTTACATTGCAGAAAAAGGTCAAGAGTGAATTTCAATCTAGCAGATCAGCTCTGGATCAGTCAGGTTAAGCAGTCTGTTGGTGATTTCCTGTGGCAATTGGAGGCTCCAAATTATATCTAATACAATGATCTATATATTTCGGGTATGCAGTTGCCTATATACCAAACCACTATATGACAAACAAACTCCCTATTAAAAAACAAATAAATACCTGACTTTGGCCCTAAAACCCTATGCTAATAAATATTAACTGTTAAAATGAACTTTCACACTTTAAATTGAGCAATGGGAAATTACAAAGCACCCGTCCCCCACAAAGTCCCAATTTTACCAGGATGTCCTGCTCCACAGGCCACAAAGTGGTTGGGCATGTAAAAAACTGAGAGGCTTTATACATGTTCCTCAGCATAACAGAACAGGATTTGTCCAAACAAGGACCTGGGCTTATTTTGTAAATATAAATATGGGAGGTATGGACAGATGGACTATGGAGATAAAAAAATTAAACAATTTGAGTGGTTACTATGGGCAGCATGGTGGCTTATTGAGTAGGACTTGTGTCTTACAGCGTTGAGGTCATGAGTTTGATTCTCCGACAAGGCCTTATCTGTTTGGAGTTTGTATGTTCTCCCTGTGTCTGTGTGGGTTTCTTCCGGGTGCTCCGATTTACTTCCATACTCCAGAAATCATGCTGGTAGGTTAATTGGTGAATAAATTAACCCTAATATGTGTGTGTGTATGTCTGTGTTAGGGATCTTAGAATGTAGCTCCAGTGGGGCAGGGACTGAAGTGAATGTAAAATATTCTCTGTAAATCACTATGAAATCTGATAGCACTATATAAATAATAAATAATCATAGGAACAAGGTAAGGGACTATAGAAGCATATTACAATATGTATAATTTTACATCCCAACCAGTGGTCGAAGTGGAAATTTAGAACTGGTGGCATGAAAATTTAGAAATAATAGAAGTGAATGGAGATTTATAGCTTTTCAATTAAATCAGTAGGAGAAGTGATGATATGGGATATCCCCCCCATGTACCCCATCACTTCGAGCCCTAATCCCAACAATAAAAATAGGGATAAGCATTTGTGAAGAGGAATAACCTTACTTACCTGTATCTATGGATGGTGGAGTGAGAGACTCAGGACTGTCGTCCTCTGGTTCTGACACCATTACTGTTGGAACCATGTCAGAAACCGGCTTTAAGCTTGATACACAGATATCCTGACTAGTATCAATAAAGTCCCTTTCTACTGAGCTTTCACTCCCAGTAAGGGTAATTTTCACAGGGAATGCTTTAGTATTTCTGGTTGCTGTGTCACTGTACAATCCCATGTTATCACCTGGTTCATCCATATATGGTGCAAATGAGAGATCTTCAGATACTTGGTCATTATGTGGGTCTTTCTGCCAGGTATTTGTGCTGCTGCCGTGGATATGTCCTTTGGCAAAGTAATCATATCCCAATGGGTTTTCCTTTCCCTCATCAACCCCCTGTTTCGGTGAAGGTTGTGGTTTTGTATCTGGAGACCTGCGGATGTCAATATACTTGTAAGCTTCTAATTTATCATCTTCCATGGGATCTGACAATGTTTTGTTCACATCCTTGCTTTCTGCAGGTGTCATCCCTATCCCAGAATCGGAAGTAAACAACCCACGAGACTCAAATATTGGCATATCTTCAGATTGAGAACCGAAGCGGAGTTCTTCATAGTTTTTGCCACTTCTATCTTCATTAAGAATCCCAGTATAGTAGGTGGAGTCTGTTTGAGACATATAATGCTCCCTTGATGTCAGAGATGTGTAAAAGGCTCCTTCCTCACCTACTGGTATTTTCTTGTTGACTGTGTAATCTGAAATCACAAGATAATATGGTTAATAAATGTATTAAAGTGTATGTTGAAAATAGATTCCGCTGAAATAAATTGATGCGGATACAAAAGACATGTAGATTACAACAGAAAGATTAATGGTAATTGTTCCAGTAAGTGCAGGTTATTAATATTGTAATACAGGCCTTGACAATTTTTGGAGAATCTAGGCAACAGCACAAGGCGCCAGGTTTTTGTACACACAAATATCTATGGACAATTGTGTTTTTAATTACATAACACCTGCACAGGATTGTCTATATAAAATGTGTTTGTAAAATTGAACCTAATGGAAAATTCTCATTATTTTCTTTTTTTCTTTATTGAAAGTTGCACAAAGAATCGAACAGATATTGGGTCATCCTGTGACCCAAATTATATATACAAATAGACAAATAAACAATGTAAACTTTACATTATAGTATTCAATAAGGCAACGAGATTTTAAAATGTTAGATAAAGTGCCAAAAAAGGCATAAACGTAGTAAGGGAGGAGGCATATGTAGCGTGGCAGACTAAATATGCGGTAGATGTAAAAGATAGGAGAAAAGTAGAGATAGAAAGAGGGAAAGAAGTGGGGGGTAAAGAATAAAGGGTGAAAAAGAGGGAGTGTAGGAGTCGCCTGGGTCCGTTTAGAGATGAATAGGCAATTGTACCCATGGTTCCCAGGTTTTACAAAAGGAACAAGGTGAGTTTTTGAGAATGGAGGTCATGTACTGCATTTTATAAACATACCACATCTTAGTTATAATTGTTTGAAAAGCAGTGGAATTAGTCTGACGCCAGAGGGAGGCGATGGAGCAAGTGACCGACGCCGGCATATAGTGAAAAAATTTGCCTTAGGTTTAGGTCAGCCCTGAAGGAGTCAGAAGAAAATATTTCGACTTGAATGGGAGGTCAACTTGTAGGAGAGAGGCTAGAAAGTCCCTCACCCTAGACCATAACACCCTGATTCTAGGGCAACTCCACCAGATATGCAGAAAAGTTCCCGGGTTTAGACAGCCCCATGGAAAATCCTTTTAAAGAAACCATACAGTATACATTATAATAACAGTTTACTTACCTACTAAAGACTTCTC
Organism: Limnodynastes dumerilii; assembly: GCA_011038615.1. Classification (NCBI taxonomy): domain Eukaryota; kingdom Metazoa; phylum Chordata; class Amphibia; order Anura; family Limnodynastidae; genus Limnodynastes; species Limnodynastes dumerilii. The sequence continues at coordinate 21,203 of WWET01001011.1, forward strand.
TTACCGATGAGGTGAAGGGGAAACCACTAAGGTTTTCCAGGAAGGAAGATGGGGGGTTAACCCCATGGCCACCAATCCCTCACCAGCTAATACTGCAGGGGCAGTCAGCATAACATCACTGGGTGCTTCTCACCCAGCAGTTTCAGCAGGTGAGCAGAGTAGAAAGAGGCCATAGGGCAGGGGTCGGCAACCCGCGGCTCCGGAGCCGCATGCGGCTCTTTCAGCCGTCTGCTGCGGCTCTCTCCTAGGATGCTACAAGTCCCAGTCCCTGGTGGTCTAGGGAGGTCACATAGTTTGGCACAGCGGGCCCGTGGCTCTAAGTCACAGGCGCCGGCATCTCTATTCATCTCATTGTTGAGAGGTAGCGTTATTCAATGAAACTGATTTGGTCCTACAGGGCTCCCATAGAAGCCCTGTATTCCCAGTACTATTCATCTCAATAATCAGATGAATAGAGATGCCAGTGCCTGTGTCTGTGAGAGCCACGAAGGAAGGCGCTTAAGGAAGAACAAGATAGTAAGGTAAGTTACAGAGGAAGCTGGCACTTATAAAGGGGGCACAAAAGTAGGCTGGACACATATAAGGGACACATGGAGGCTGAGCACACAATTGGCAGAGGTGGTTGACTGGGCACAGAAAAGGTAAGTGAAGTGGGAGTTCTGGGAAAGAGGGATAGGTAAAAAATTTAGATATGCACATATAAAAGGGCATTAATAAAGGTTCAGCACATATAAAAGGGCATTAATAAAGGCTGGGCACATACAATGGGCAGTATTAAAGGCTGGGCATATACAAGGGGCAATAATAATGACTGGGCATAATAAAAAAACAGTAATAAAGGGGCAGTAATAAAGGCTGGGCACTTATAAAAGGGCAGTAATAAAGGCTGGGTACATACAAGGGGCAGTAAGGCACTTATAAAGGGGGACATAAGGAGGCTGGCACTTACAAAGGGGGCACAGTGGTGGCTGGAACTTCTAAAGGGGCACAGAGGAGGCTGGCACTTTCAAAGGGGGCACAGAGGGGGCTGGCACTTACAAAGGGGAACAGAGGAGGTTGGCACTTACAAAGGGGCACATACGGAAGCTGGCACTTAGAAAGGGGACACAAAGGAGGCTGGCACTTATAAAGGAGCACAAAGGACGCTGGCCATTATAAAGGGGCACAGAGGAGGCTGACACTTATAAAGGGGTCATGAAAGTGGGCTGGCACTTGTAAAGGGGGCACAAAAGAAGGCTGGACACATAAGGGACACATGGAGGCTGGGCACACAATTGGCAGAGGTGGTTGACTGGGCACAGAAAAGGTAAGTGAAGTGGGAGATCTGGGAAAGAGGGATAGGTAAAAAATGTAGATATGCACATATAATAGGGCATTAATAAAGGCTCGGCACATATAAAAGGGCATTAATAAAGGCTGGGCACATACAATGGGCAGTATTAAAGGCTGGGCATATACAAGGGGCAATAATAATGACTGGCCACAATAAAAGAACAGTAATAAAGGCTGGGCACTTATAAAGGGGCAGTAATAAAGGCTGGGCACTTATAAAGGGGCAGTAATAAAGGCTGGGCACATTTTAGATGTCAAAAGAGTTTTGTGGCTCCCGAGGTTTTCTTTTCTGGGGGAAACGGGTCCAAATGGCTCTTTGAGTGTTTAAGGTTGCCTACCCCTGCCATAGGGTGACCTCCCCAGTCTAAACTGGTGGTTTCTCCTAGAGGTCAATCCAGTCATTAGGTTCCAATTTCTAGTCACTAGTAACCTGGTGACCGGTATATGTTGATCCCTGTGGCAATAGTTTATCAGTGTATTTTACTGATTCTATCTGTTATCCATTCTCAAGCAATGCATAAAAGTAAAAACAAGATTACAGAAATAGTTTCCCCAAAATGTATCTTGGTAACTAAAATGAGGTACTCAAATATTTCATAATTATGGCCTGCTTATCGCTGTACACAAACTGTACATAAGGCAAGGCTTATAATACATAGTGACTAGAAAATGGGACCTGGCACCAGATTTAAATGAATGTACAATTTGCTGGTTTATCCATAGGTCAGGTTCCCCTGTGGCACACATGGAGGTCTGGTAGAGGAGTATGAACTCTACTGTCACTCCCCTCTCTCGTGCGGACTACGGTGCCATAAGTCACCTGCGCGGATTGGCGGACTGTACGACCACTGATTCGCGTGTAACCCCTATGGTAATATTTAAATGCTCCCCGTTCACCTTTTGGAGTTCAGTATGCCTGGAGATCCATTACTTTCCATGTTTCGCATTTAGCATGCGTAATTCAGCTAGCACGTGGCAGTCTGGAATCAGTCCTTAGAAGGAATGTGTGTGTATATGTAGGTTGGTGTATATGTGTTTGTGTATATAAAGTTTTTTGTTTTTCATAAAACCTGGAGCTTAAGCTTTTGGCATCTAAATTTGTTGAGCCCTTACATATGGCTGGACTAAAAAGATTTCTTCCTTAAACCAGTAGTAAGTTCATTTTAAAAGAAAAATGGAGTTTGGATCAGCTGTAACAATGTTGTACTAAGGCAGACAATCATTTCTGCTCAAACTGAAAGTTTTTAGAGTTTAGCACTTTTTCTATGAATGCAATAATAATGGTCATGATATTTTTAGCTATGCATATTTCATTAAGAAGCTAATTATAGAAACTGATTCCGCAGTATAAAATAAAATCACTAATGAACACGGAGCTGGAAATTTATACTGTCACATAAAATGTTGCCATCTCAGAACTGGTTTTCCGTACGTTTTAAATGTCATATTTATGGGAACATGCTATAAAAATTATCATTTCAGTTAACCCAAGTTATCTACTTTAAAAGAACAGAGTTGCCAACATTCTATTTCTGCCCTGAGACCGTGGTTTGCATTAAATCATAGCCATTGTGGGAGATTTGATACTGAGAGATATGCAGGAATACTTGCAGCTTATCATAGCTTTATACAGCTCTAGCATAGTCAGCATGGGGTTAAATCACCCCTCAAGAAAGTGTATTCTCAACACATTTTGCCCCTGATGAAGAGTAAGTTGAGCAGATGATCTTACATACAGATACATACTATGCAATCCTATAAAATAAATATATGCAAATTCACATTTTAGACCCAACCAAACACACTGGACATCTGAGCCTACATGCAATTGAAAGGGTCTTATGGAGTGCTGGGGGGGGGGGCTAATAAAGGAAATACAGTAGGCAATCATAGCCAACAAACTGCGATGAAGGTGTTGGTGTGCAAAATTATACAGAAGCACCTCCTTCACCAGAAACCTGTAACACCAGACCGCGAGGGGGAACACAGCACCTGACATCAGAAAGTGGCCAGGATCCCACCACAGTGGCAACAGGCCTGAGGAGAGGAAAACGAAAGGAGGAAAACAGGAGAGGAGGGCCTAAAGGACAGTCTGCAGCTGGCAACATTGCCAAAAGAAGAGACTGCAACAGGAGGAACCTCGCACCATGTATTAACCTGCACCGACAGGTAGCAACCCGGCTAATTATTTCAGGCCTCCGCTGCTCCTATCATTCACTGTATGGTGGCTATTATAGTAGAATACACCTTTTGCACCCATTGGAACCCACATTAATTTGGGCAACCAGCGGGAATACCTAGGCACGAAAGAAATCCCTTGTCGGTGCCTCAAATACCCATTTCAAAAACGCTTAATAAGCCAGTCACTTCATCAATTCTTTGAACTCTCATTTGGATAGAGCTACATTAAGGATTGGGCTAATTTATGCAATTTCAGACCAATACTATGCCTCTGTATTTATCTATTGTCTGACAGATATTGTACCATTATTCTATGCATGCAAGCTTTATTTTTACTTTGTTATTCTGTACATTTTAATCAGTGTGGTAATAAAATATTAGGTTTTAAGGAGTGTCCGTTTCTTTTGCATTCATATATTGGGACTAGGGATAGCCCATCCAGTACCCCAATGGCACTTGTGTCTGCAAAAACTGGATAAACCTTAGAATTTATGCTTAGAATAAACTCCACTATTCTCCTCATATACAACTGCGGATATATCCAGATAATTCATGTTTTTGTCTCTGGATCAGTTGGACATCAGGATTAGACATTTTGGACTGGATTCATGCTTCCTCCAATATTCCGCTGAGGAGGCTATCGGACGGAATTACTGATCCTCAACCTCACACGTAGGAGAGCAGGGCACTCTCCTGAATTGTGGATCCGCCAGCAGGGACTCTACCTTAAGTATTCCACACATAAACCCTTCTGTGCAGAATGCTTTATTGTACGGAAGGGCTTAACCATGCCCTAACTGTACAATTTACATGCCTTTGCCCATCCCCCATACATGTCTCCTACGCCTGGGGGGAAGGCACACACATCCCACTGTGCGGGGGGCACAGATCCACAAGGAACGCAGCATCAGTCGGCTGTGCTTGGTTGCGGGGATTATGGTACTGCACATGCGCATAGCAGACTTCTGTACGTAGCGTAACGTCAATCGTGAATGCGGTCCTTTGTGTTTACAAAGTTGCAGCCTGTACTCTAAATACACCCCTGACTTCATGGACGTCCAAGCCAGGTACATTTACAGTCACATAGCTATACATACCTTACAGTCATAACCTGGCTCTTGTTTAGCATCTTGTAGTTATTATATTAAATTGTATGACAGCCTTAAGTATTTAGCATGATCTTGTGGTGATTAATTAGCTTAGAATAAACCAATATTAGACATTGTTATTCATGTTACATCTCGTACTTCTAAAGTACAAGGGAGAAAAGACATTGTTTCTTAAAGATAATTGAAGCAGTAAATTAAAGCTGCTAGTTACTGTACTCTCAATGGCCCCTTTCCGTCATTAAAACAATTATTACTTCATGTGTATTGGGTATAGCTCTAAGATTATAATATAATACATTAAAGTGAGAGATATTTAAGAAGGTCACCGGGTTATGTCAGGCTACCCACAATACGAATGGGCATTAAAAATGGGCATACGGATGCAATCTATATCCTGCTCATAGAGGGCCGTATGCAGAGATCCGCCTGTCGATCAGTCCGCAAATATACGCACGGACGGAGCAAGTTACACCCACCACCCTTGCTAATCCGTGCCCACGGAAACTTCCGCCTCCATAGAGCAGCTGTAACTTTCCGTGGGCTTTTCCGAGCGCATGTGTCCTCCATCCGTGCGTATCTTTATAATCGCGTCCACTTCCCATTATTTAAATGCCTCCCCGCCCATTTCTATGTAAATTCCTCCATGCGTATTTTTCCATGGAAGATCTGTGCCTATTTACCCACGTGCGATTCACAAGTCCTTCCGTGAGGCACTTCCAGGCGTATAGTCTACGTGAACAGCTTATAAAAAATGACTATGCAAATAAGAAAAAACAGATCCCTGAATACCGCCCAGATACAGTATTTCTACATGAATCTGTATGTTTCATTTACTCAAATGCCCTTACCAACCACAGATGGAAGCGATGGTGACATTATGCCAATGACATTGTGTTGGATATGTGATGTTACTGGCAGGAGCATAAATATCATTTTGTAACCCTCATAGTGGGTATAGCTAGTGCTCGGCATTTTTGTTAAGGTATTATCTAGTTGTAAAAGTTAAGGTAGGAATCTGGACACATAAGTACAGGGGGCGTACACCCCCCGCTACGGCTGCGGAGGTCAGGATCTGGCCCTGGTCTCCACCTAAGTCTAGAATTTCACTTCAGTATTTACCAGAAATATCTGTCATTAAGTCACAGCGAAAATCATTTTAATGACAACCATTGCTGCAGAATATTGATACAAATTATTTTTATGTTTTATTGATTATACTGTATACCAGACACTTTTTAGTAAACGTCCTTTTAGTAGTGCTTTCTGTACTGTTCAATGTTCACAAGTAAGGTATTGTGCGAAGGTCACAAGTCTATTCTCAATATTTTGCACATGTCACAAGTGTACTTACATCCAATGGGTGTCACCGCCGTGAATGAGGTCTTTTAGAAGTAGAGACAGCAAAAAACAAATTTTAGGGTCAT
>WWET01001011.1:40233-53663 GCA_011038615.1 Limnodynastes dumerilii
TGCAAACTACAAGTCTGTTTGTTAACTCAATTAGTCCTGCAAACTCCAAGGTTGTTCTTTAACACTACAAGTCCTACAAACAAGTCAACTCATTAACTCACTGAGTTCTGCAAACAAAAAAAATCTGCTCATTGACTGTGTGAGTCCTGCATACTCACCTGAGCTTTCAACACACATGTACCATCTGCATCTTTTATCTGAACAATATCTTGCAATCTGCTGTTGATGCTTCTGTATTCAGTTACCCTGAGCAACTGCTTCTGTTGACTTTATTTGCAGTTGCTTTTGTGATACCTATTGCTAATGCTCCTGTTAACCTCTGACTCAAAAACTGCTTGGGTGGACTTTTTTTTCAATTGTCTCTGATGGTTTTGATTCTGCCAACCTCTTACCCAGCAAGTACTATGAGCTCCCAGAATACCTGCACAAAGGTAAAATTTAAAGTGCTAAAAGGGACTACACACCAAAACACAAGCTATTGCTGCCTTTTATATATCTAGAACTGAGTTTACAAGCAATCGCCGTATTCACTAAAGGCAAAGTCCCGGGACTTGAGCCTTTATCCAAATCGTCAAGGCAAACATCGCTAGACAGAAATCGTCCAGATGTTTGCCATAGAACATATACAAATCGTCGTATCCACTAAAGGCGATTTGTCTAAATCGCCTTTAGTGCAACTGCAAATCGCTGAAAATAAATTTGCCTGCTGTGTGGGGCGCAATATATTTGACGTGTTTTTCTGTGTGCAAAAGCCAAGCGCAGCATGGTTGAAAGGCTTAGCCAGGCTGCACTGATAGAACTACAAGGCTCAGCATTGCTGAGCCTTGCAGTAATATCAGCGTCAGCATGGTAGGCCTTCTAAACATGCTGCGCTATGTGTCATGTAAACAAAAAAACCATACTGCCACATATAAGCACAATGCACATACATTACAATACATGCCATACAGTAAAACTCAATAAAAAATGCATAATATGTCCCCCAATAATATAATAAAAATACAGGTGGCCACTCTGTAATGTTTAAAACCTCTTATGTGTCACATAGTTTTTAATAAAGAATAAATAAATATTTAATACTCACCGCTAAGATGTCCTCCGTCTTGGGAAGACTTGCTTGTATTTTCTTCTTTCATTCCTTCCTTTCTTCTGTTGCAGAATGAAGAATCTTGTCACCTTGATGGATGATCTGGGTCCAGACCAGCTGTAGACGTCACGAACCTTCCTGTTCTTCTGCGCCTCTACTAATGAATATGCGGTATATAGAGGGCTCACTTTTATAGATATCCTGACGTCATTTTCATTGTGGACCTCTAGTTATCGTATAGTCATTAGTAGCAGCGCAGAAGATGACAGAGGTTCGGTACGTCTGCAGCTCCAAGGTCCAGACTCAGAACTTCCATCAAAGTGAAAGAAAATACAAGCAAGTCTTCCCAAGACGGAGAACATCTTAACAGTGAGTATTAAATATTTCTTTATTAAAGACTATGGGCCAGATCCAAAACAACGCTTGTGCAAGGCTCAGCAATGCTGAGCCTTGTAGTTCTATCAGCAAAAGCATGGCTAAGCCTTTCAACCATGCTGTGTTTGTTTTTGTTTTTTTTAACAAAGCGACAGCGATTTTTTAAAGGGCAAATCGTGGTGCTCTTCTATAGAAAAGCACAGCGATTTACTCCTTGCTAAATCGCAGGAAAATCACGGCGATGGCTGGTGATTCATAATCGCCAGCCAAAAGTGCCTTTAGTAAATATACCCCATAGAGTACATATATTTTACTTTTCACTTTTGCCGTTGTATATTGTTTAATCTCCGGATCCTCAACAATGTCCCTCTTGCACATACGTCCGTTAGTGTTCCGATAGTAGCTACTACGCATGCGTGGTAACTATCTTTAAAGACCGCATATACGCAATCTATGTAACAAAACAATATGTAGATTATGTACAATAGTTACTACAAATGCGTAGTAGCTACTATCGGCACACTAATGGACGTATGTGCAAGACGGACGTTGTTGAGGATCCGACCCAATGTGTTTAAGTAAATATTTAGATAATTAAGGTTTCGTCTATAACGGTTTACTTGAGAGTTTATGTTTTGTATAATGTGCAATTTTTCCGTTTGTTGGGGTTAAGCATTCCTTGCTTTTATGTATTTTCATTTTAATTGGTTTTTGGAACCACACTGTTCCGAATTAGTGAGCAGGTTTCCTTGAGGGTATCTAATTGTTTATTTCACTTGTGCAACCTCATTCTATTTCTTCCCTTTCTAATCTCAGACTCTAGCGCTCCTGATCTCTCAGTCGCATGTTCACAATTGTGCATTGTGATCACCACTCATCACAATGCATGGCGGTTGACCGTGTTGCATGTGCACAAGATGGTTTGCAAATGCAGGATGTTTGGCAAATGCAAAATATATAAAAATACAGAAGCATTCCTGGTTATACATGTTTATGAAAACACATCCAGCTTCACTAGAGGGCATTGTCATTACCAATATCATCAATGAGTACCTAAACAAGGAATCGTACACATGCAAATCAAACTGCTGTTTATTAAATTTTCACACTAGCCTGTGTTCTCAGTTTAAAGTGAATTTGTGAAAAAACACATCTATTGATCTAAAACACGCAGCAGGTGTGGTCTCAAGTAAGTAAGTGATGACGCATGGCCTCAAATTAAACAATACAGTTCAACTTACGAGTGGCCGAGGGCTACCTTAACTTCTCCCGTGCATTTGTTAGTTTACACAAGGCATTCCTACTTGTGAATCAGTCCTGACACTGTTGAAACGCCCATACTGTACATTAGCTGCCCGTGTGCTACGCATTAAGAGTCCTGTCCTTCTAGCCACGCAAGCAGTACTTAGTCTATGCCATTACGTTCATCAGTCCTAAGTCAGGTGTCCATGTTTGTGAATCTGCATTGTGACCACCACTCATCACAATGCATGGCGGTTGACCGTGTTGCATGTGCACAAGATGGTTTGCAAATGCAGGATGTTTGGCAAATGCAAAATATATAAAAATACAGAAGCATTCCTGGTTATACATGTTTATGAAAACACATCCAGCTTCACTAGAGGGCATTGTCATTACCAATATCATCAATGAGTACCTAAACAAGGAATCGTACACATGCAAATCAAACTGCTGTCTATTAAATTTTCACACTGGCCTGTGTTCTCAGTTTAAAGTAAATTTGTGAACTCACTTAAATATAAACACGTGAAAAATCCACAATACCGATTCAGAGAAAATAAAGAAACCAATTAACCACTCCCCCTGTGTCTGGAATTCTACGTAAGGATGTTGGTCTTTGCTGCGTATATATAGGTTCGTGTGGACCTAATCTGTTAATATTAGTTACGATTCAAAGATACGTAACTAGACACACTGATTATAAAAAGTAACTATTTTTGTTTGTTTTATAAACAGTAAGTACTGTCATTAGCATATGTAAACACAAATTGCATTAAAATTACAACTTTAAATACTAAAAATCAAAACATACCTAAAAAAAACACACACATAAATGCTAACTGAATGAAGATATAAATATAATGATTCACTACATATAGAGTTTCATAAACATAATAAAAATAATATTTTAAATATGATAAACAGCACACAACCAATACAGTTAAATAAGTAAATCTACCTCTTGGAAAACTTTTCCCCCCTATATAAACACCTATCTACTTTGACATCGTCATGGATGACACACGAAGTCTCGTGGCTGGGCCGGATTGCGACATTCAAAATGTCACTCCTGCCAAAATTAATGTACATTTTCCGGGCTATCCCTTACCTCCCCCCAAAGAAGGAGCTAGATAAATTCTCCAGACTCATGACTACGTATATTTGGAAGAATAAGCGACCTAAAATAGCCCTGAGACGTATGAGTCTATCAAGGAACTCCGGTGGGCTGGGCCTCCCAGACCTCGGGTCCTATCACTCAGCCTGCCTGTTGGCCCAGTTGCGAGACTGGTCCCGCTCTGGGCAACAAAAACCCTGGGTGGGACTAGAATCTAGTTTGATTGGTGCAATGCCGTTTGCTGACCTCCTTTGGATACCTAGCCATAACAGACCTCGATTGGATCCCCCCCTGTGGTCTATAAGAGACTCACTAAAGGTTTGGGATAAATTCTTGAGTCAATGCACCGATCTCATTCTGCCCACTAGAAACCTTTCTACTTTAGCTTTGGCCCACTTCATCCCTGATCTTAAAATGGATACATGGAGAGATCATGGATTCAATCAATTAGATAACCTGTTACTTCAAGGACGTCTTCGTCCTTTTTCAGAGTTTGTTACCCAATTTAACGTTCCGGTTACTGAAACATTCAGATACCTCCAGATCAGTCATTGGATAACCAGCATGCTTAAAATTCCTAACACTCTGAAGCCTCCACCTGACACTATCCTGCACCGTCTGTCAGAAGGCGGAAATGCGGGTGCCATCTCTTTTTGGTATGGCAGCTTAACTCCCACGGACTCAGTCCCGAGTAAGCCTCCCCCATGTGTTCAGTGGGAAAGGGATTTGGGAATCACACTATCCCCGCAACAAAGGGTGAAGCTATCAACTCAAGCGTTTAAGCTATCACGGTGGTCCAACCATATCAAAATGTGTATCAAACTACTAAATAGACTATACCTAACCCCCGCAAAAATGCACACAATGTGCCCAGCAAACTCAAAATTGTGTTGGCGTGGCTGTGGTTTAACGGGTGACCTACTGCATGTTCTCTGGGCATGTCCTAAATTACAAGCACTCTGGGAGGAAGTCTTCTTACTGGCCTCCAGGGTTCTAAACCATACCATCTCCCCGTCCCCACAAGTAGCTCTGCTGCATATATATTCCACAGACTTCCCTAGGGAGAAACAATACTTACTGGGTCATATTCTAATCGCTACAAGAGCGGCTATAGCTCAAATGTGGAAAACATTGAACCCCCCCTTCCCTTGCCAATATAATTGCTAAAATCCCATTTAATCATAACATGGAAACACTTATGGCAGAGTATCGGGTCTCCGCCAATTCTCCCCTTTTCCAATGGCTCCCTTGGTCAGAATATTTCCAAGAAGAAAATAGACAGCAAGCACCGTTAGCCTAAATCTCCTTCCTTATAACACATCTCACTCCTGAAATATCTTTTATTCTTTACAGTAGGATCGGACTATATAGGGCTAAATAATATCGATATCCCTCTGGGTACAAGTTGCACAGGCTGTTGAACTCTAACCTACACTTTGTGATGCTGAACTTTATATTTCATTGTATAAACGGCTTCATAATCATATGCTGTAACACATGATGTTCCCCTCCCTCTCCCTCCTTTTTTCTTTATTCTGTATCCTTTCCCCCATTTATTGTAAAACTGAATAAAAAATTATTGAAGGTAAAAAAAAAAAGTAAATCTAATGATGTTTGTTTACAAAATTTATAGGGATAAAAACATCTTTAAAAAGTTAAACTGAAAAAAGGCAACCTTCATGAGGTTACAGTCTTGCACTAAATGTAAAATAGGCATAAGATTTTTAAAACGAGTCTTTATTTATTTCATATAAAAAACACATCTATTGATCTAAAACACGCAGCAGGTGTGGCCTCAAGTAAGTTAGTGATGACGCATGGCCTCAAATTAAACAATACAATTCATCAACTTACGAGTGGCCGAGGGCTACCTTAACTTCCCCCGTGCATATGTTAGTTTACGCAAGACTCTCCTACCTGTGAATCAGTCCTGACACTGTTGAAACGCCCATACTGTACATAAGTTGCCCGTGTGCTACGCATTAAGAGTCCTGTCCTTTTAGCCACGCAAGCAGTACTTAGTCTATGCCATTACGTTCATCAGTCCTAAGTCAGGTGTCCATGTTTGTGAATCAGTCGGCCATGATTTACGTGCGTATATTTGGGTTCTGGGCATGCTCAGTTTAATGGATCATAAAAATTTGCATGTAGATTCTACACTTACTTTACGGTCCACTGTGTCTGACAGTCTTGCATGTTTAATAGATTCTTTACTTTGTATTTAAAGAACGCAATTAAACATGAGGATATTAATAAAGTGATCCCTCAATAAATAGGACTTAGCTCTATTGCCTGGCAAAACATGCTCCTTTTAATCTAATTCAGCGTTTAATGAATAGAACCCTTCTACAGGTAAGGGCTGTAACTTAAACTGCAGAATAGTTTGTGTGTCTTATGTAAGTCAATGCGTTTGCAAATAACTCTACTGCTTGAGATCAATATGAATTACACATTTATTATTTATTTATAAACAGCCACCAGATTTATAGCGCCATCAGATTACGTAGCGCTTTACAATTTTAACAATTATTACAACAAGACTGGGTGGTAACAGACAGACTGGCTAGATGAGAGGGCCCTGCTCACAAGCATACACTCTATAACAGGGGTTCTCAACCCTGTCCTCCAGTACCACTAACGGTCCAAGTTTTTTAAATATCCTTGCTGGAGGTGAGCTCATAACTGACAGTTACATTTCAAAAGCGCCACAGGTTTTGCAGGGAGACCTACAAAACACGGACCGCTAGTGTCACCTGAGGATGGGGTTGAGAACTCTTGCTCTATAGGATATTGGGGATTGATACATAAGGGCTAGTGCTCTGTATAACCCAATGGACCAGCCTGTTTGCATGGTATGAGTGCATGTGCTTCTGTATGATTCACATAGCAGTGTTAGTAGAAAAACTGAGGGGAAATTTTACTATGGAAAGAAAATGACCAAAATTGTTTTAATCATGAGAAATAGTAGTTGTAAATAGTGTAGACAAATGTTAGGAAGTAGGTTGAAGAATTTGGTAAGCTTGTCTGAAGAGGTGAGTTTTAAGAGAGCGCTTGAAAGTTTGTAGAGTAGGGGACAGTCTTAGTGGGTGAGGAAGGTTATTCAGGTGCAGCCCAGGAGAAGTCCTGTACTCGGGAATCCAGGCATTTGTTTAGTGTAGAGGAGAGAGCTGTATGCCCTGTGAAGATCTGAGAGAGTGAGCTGGGATGTATCTTGAGATGATTGAGGATATGTATGCGGGTGCAGTTTTGTTGATGGCTTTGTAGGTTAGCAAAATGGTTTTGTATTTGACTCTGCAAAATATAGGTAACCACTGACAGAGTGGAGTAGTTATTGTAGAGTGCTTAGCAAGCAAAATCAGTCTAGCTACTGCATACAATATGGACTGTAGGGGGCTAATTTTATATTGTTGGAGTCCAATAAGGAGAGCATTGCAAAAATCAATGATTAATGCATGAATGAGTTTTTGCAGTGTCTTGTGTGAGATATTTGCATGTTCGATAAATATTTTTTAGATGTATGTAACAGGATTTAGAGACAGATTGTATGTGGGAAACAAAGGACAGTTCAAAGTCAAGGGTAACACCTAAACATTGAGCTCTAGGAGTAGGAATTACTTCAACATTGTCAACAGAAATAGAGAGACCAGGTGGGTAACTTTTATTAGCAGGTGGAAATACTGTTCAGTTTTAGATAGATTAAGTTTGAGATGGCAGGAGGACATCCAGGATGAGACAGCAGAGAGGCAATCAATAACACGGGCCAAAACAGTTTGTGAGAGATCAGGAGTGGATAGGAATATTTGCGTCTCATCTGCATAGAGGTAAGTTATACAAATAGAGAAAAGCAATGAACCCAGCACTGAGTCTTGCGGTACTTCAACAGACTGAGGAAGAGCAGGGTAGGTTGATCCAGAAAGCTAACACTGAAAGAGATAGATAAGCAGGATGTGAACCAGGAAAAGCTGTGTCCCGAATAACTAGAGATTGTAACGTTTGTATGAGAAGAGAGTGGACATCAGTGTCAAAAGCAGCAGAAAGATCCAGTAGAATTAGAATAAAATGGTCTCCTTTAGATTTAGCAGTAATTAAGTCATTGACCACCTTGATCAGTGTCGTTTCTGTGGAGTGTCAGAAAAGTAGCGCAGCTCCCCTTTAGTTCAAGCTGCACTCCCCTGAGCCATGGTCACATAGGGCCTGATCCAGAAAATAGGACGGCGGGCGTAAGCGTAAGATCGGCTTTTGAGCCGATCTGCGCATGCGCCAGGTAGATGTTGCCCGGCATCGCTACGGCAACGTCCTCCAGCGTCCCTACGTTAAGGTTAGTGCAGGTGGGCAGGGGGATGTAGTTAAATGAGGGTAGGAGGGCGGGCTAAGCGGCCCTACGCTCCTGTGCGAGCGTATGGCCCCTTCCTTACACCGGCTGAAGTTAGGGTAGCCTTCAGCCGGCGTAAGGAAGGGGCCATACGCCCGCACAGGGGGAGTGTCAGGGTAAGTAAACGCCGATACGCTGTGTTTTAGTAAGCACAGCGCATCGGCGTTGGTCTGGATCAGGCCCATAGACACTGGCCGCATCAGATGATAGATGCAGCCGGCATCATTCAGCTTAACTTTCCTGGATAAACAGGGCTCCTATGGGAGCCCTTTAGTACCAAATCTTTTTAATTTAATAACACTCTAAAGCAGCGTAATTCATTAAATAGATTTGGTCCTACAGGGACCATTAAGCTAAATGATATTCTTCACTGTACCGCAGAGGAAGAATCAAGAAAGTAAAGGTAAGTTTAGAATAGGATTTTAATAGTTGAAAAGTTAAATAAGGGGGCACAAAAGGAGGCTGGACACAAATAAGGAACACACAACAATTGGCAGAAGTGGATGGCTGGGCACATACAAGGGGATGAAAGTAAAACGCTGGAAGCATACCTTTTTTTTTTTCTTTTTTTTAACCGTCCTTATTTAAGTGCCTTGGAGTATACAGTGCATGGACCATGAGATGCTGTATTTCATTGCCTTACAGACCTTCACAATGTTTTATATACATAAAGATCAAAATGTGCAGTTTACAGAGCTTCACATTTAGAACTTAGCACTAGAACGGTCTTGTTTACCACTCCACATTATGTCCCTCTGTGCTGCAACTAGAGATATACATATATTGGTTATTGCTAGGAGCCCATTGATCTATTCATTTTGCAATATGGTGTAGTTGGTAGAACTGGTGGCAAACTAAATTTCAAACCAACTGTGAATGATGCAGATGTTTTATGGGAATTTGGTCCTGTCTAGAGGGAAGTAATTATCCTTTTACTTAATGATAATTATACAATGTTAACCAAGCCTCTTACCAGTGAACTTAGTAAGACTAGAGCCAACCTCTTTATTAATGACAAAACCTGGCTAGTGGCATGCATTTTCAAATGCAACATGCTGGGGTTTACCTATAAAAAATGCTTTAGAATCCTAACAGCAAAATCTGCATTTAATAAATATACCCCTTAGACGAGTGTCTTTTATCTTCAATCACATATCAGCTGCTGACATCCGACAGTATGCAACTACATCAGATCCATACAGTAGTATTTAACCTTTAGAGCTTTTCACTTAAGGTATGGAAATGTAACAATTGTATTGTGTGGTGTTATTGTTTTATTTAATTTAATTTCATATCATTTTTTTTCTTCCACATTGACTAAGAGCTGATCTGAAGCATAACAATCATTTCCATTATACATAACAGTGAACTATACTGCAATTGTATTTGGATGACTGGGGAAGAGAATGCATCTAAAGATCTGCATTATGCTTGACTGATATCTGTCCATACTGAGACTCCTGTACCGGCAGACTCACTTTGAGCTACACCTTCTGCTTCTTAGGTGCGTATATTTAGGAAATCACCTACTAAGCATGTGTAGTAGCTCATTTACGCAATCTACGTGCGAGTTAGGTACGTAGATTGCCTCTGTGCAGTCTTTAAAGATAGCACGGAGCAGTTTAGTTAGGAAGAATGCAGCGTAATGCCGCCTCGGGGCATGTTTAGATAGAAGGGGGAGGGGTTTAGATTAGCCGGGGGGAGGCATGGGGAGGCAATGTCCATGCAGAGTTTCCTTTTTAAGAAGGAAACTACGCACGGTAGGATAAGGTAGCCCTATGGCATAGGGCCATAAGGTACCTAAAAACTGGAGGCGGTTTTGGGGCAGGACGGATGAGTTATGTGTGCATCTGTCCGCACCTAACTCACTCTTAGGTGTGCATACTTAATAATGGCATGTAAAAATAAAGATTATAGGAATAACTATACAGTCCTAGCAAAACTCAAATGTAACTGAACAAATTTAGAGCTGGCTATTATCACAGAATGCCCAGGACAACCCAAAGTCAGAGTGAGATCTTGAGGATTGTTCTCCAAGAAGAAGTACCTCCATCACTGTACAATGAGCAGGGATGCACCATGATGACCTGAGGTGGAAGGATACCAGCTTGAGCCCCATATCAAAGAGGTAAGGTCTGAGTCTGGATAGGGGGTTGTACTCATACCTGTTACACGCTGCATATGGCAGCAGCATGTAATTGTGTCTCTGTGCTTCAGTAAGGAATTCCAGTCCTGGTTTCCCCGGCAGCATTCCTCCTTGCTAGGGAACCTGCCTAAATTACCTCCAGGTGGGATTACCTTAGCTGTGCTTTGGCCATGTGCAATCAGCAGCCAATGGGGATGTGGCTCTCCCTTTAAATAGCTGCCACCTGTATGCCTCTCTGCTGGTCATAGCTGTCCATCCGTCCGTCCTGCTGTTTATGATCCCTGTGATTTGCCATTCGTGTGTTTGCCTTCCAGTCTTCCTCTGTGTCCTTTCTGCTGCCCAGCCTTCCCTCACCTGCCTGCCTTCTGTCCTCCCTCCTTGATGTGAGTGTTTCTGTCTTTTTTTTACCTTGTGTCTGTCTCTGCCTTGCCTGTCTGTTTATTACCTTCTGTCAGTCTCAGCCTTGCCTGATATTTGTTATTTCCCACCTGTGTATTACCTGGAATCTGTTACCTTGCACTTGTGCATTGTGATTCTCTGTTTTTTCTGTACTATTCTGTTCCTCTGTTACCTGCAATAAACCTATATCTCTTATTTTGGCCTCTGCAATCCTTGTATCAAGCCTCAGGGTTCCATAACAATACTGCATCCCCCTTCCCCTTTCTATCTGGAGTGTGTGCAGTATGAGTACTAAGCACTGTTTATAAATACATTGCCAGCAGCTGACAGCTTAGTGCTGTCCTCTGCCAACCTCAGCCCCCATTCCCCCTCTCTGCTGGGAGAGGACAGCACTAAGCTTTCAGCTGCTGGCAATGTGTATATATAAACAGTGCTCAGCAATCATAGACAGAGTGCTGAATACTTCTTAAGCAGCAAGCCTCTGACAGCATACACATTACGTGAGTACAAGTTTGGCAGCTGCCATGGGCCATCCTTCCCTCTGGGACCCGTAGCAGCCACATGCACTGTCCCCACGGTAGTTACGCAACACTTGTTTTTTTTCCAGGGAAGTATGGTTATGAAACAATTGCTGTCACAGTAAGCATTGGCATTGCCAGGTCTGGTTTCCAAACCTGCATCCTTCAGAGTGAGATGATATAAACTATTGGTAGTTCATATAACTCTTACATAAGTCCCCTATCATACTGGTACATAAAAAGTGTAATGTGAAATGCAAATCTGTGAAACAACTATATTACATCCAGCTTGTTCTTTTACATACGGGCTTGGACACAGCACTGAAGTACAATATACTGCCTGGTTTACAAACCACAGCTGTAACCATGGTGAATATGAAGTAACGCGCCTGTGTGATAAGCAAATATTAACAATGTCCCCAGCACGGAGCATGCTGGGTAATCAGGGTGTTGCAGAATGATGAGGCAGCTATTTACAGATTGCTGTAATGCAGTGGAATGCAATTACATCACAAGGGTCACATTCTGCATTCATTTTCTTTTTATTTATGATGGAATCATTATATGAGTTCTTATTAGAAGTAAAAGTTACTTATACCTCAGATAATACATTGTGACAGTAATGCTTCAGTGTGCAACAAGCCAGCCATTTAATGTGACAGAATGCATTACGGAAATTAAACATCTAGGGATTAAATACATCTTTATATAGTAAGACTCCAACAAGATGAATAGGAGAAAAAAATAGTTAGGATTTGGCAGAGAATCAGAATAATGGAAAAGGCCTCTTAAGTGTGTTACTAAATTACATATTCACCAACGCTGGTACCCAGCTTTATAAATAGACAGATGCAGGCAACAGAATGCATCGCTAAGTGGTGTTGCTCAGAGCAAATAGTCAGATGGTCAGAATTTATCTAGTACATGCTACAAAATGACAGCTCGAACTGAACTGGTTGCTTTATAGAAACTTTACTAAATCTTCCCATATAGTTCTTTAATAGCGAGGAATTCCAGGGCGTCTAAATACATAAATAAGAACATGTAGACCTCCTGCTAAAAATGCTCTCACCGGGTAACCAAATTATTATGAGTCCTGGACGCCCATCCCTCTTGAACACCCCTAGTTAATAAATTAATTACCCATTTGAAGAATATTTCCAGTAATACTAAAATATGACCTACATATAGGGTTAAAGCAATCACTTGTGATAAAATTTGGACTAGTGGATGTTCACCTGATTTTGTCACAAGGACCTACAATGGATCAATATAGCAGTCCGCATGGAAGAGGGAAGTGAACGGCCACGTCCCTTCTCTCTCATGTGTGGACCTTACGTTCTCTGCATGGATCTGCATCCGTCCGCACGCAGATCCGTGAAGAAGTTCCGCCTACTTTGCCTAATCTGCATGCCTATCCCCGCCTACCTTGTGGGATTTAAACATGCGGAAGTTATGGCAGAATTTCATTCCATCCGCAAGGAGATCCACTACGTAAAATCTGGTAAGCGCATACACAGTAATAATGCTAAGGGAGACTAACGCAAGTGGTAAGTTTATGAGGTATGAGCTGATCATTATGCCTTTTGTGCCTAAGTGTACTTATAAGGTATTATTGTGGACACATACTAAAAAGATGGGCTCCGTTTTCTAATATTAGTGCTGCGAGAGCTAATCAAGGAATCCAGGCTCGCTGTGCCTTGCCACAATGATGAGCACATTTACTATTACTTACCTCTCTGGTATAGTCCCACGATGGTCTGCGAGACTTTCGCGGGCATTATTCGGTCTTGATGGAAGATTAAGACCCAAAGCATGCACAGTGGATAGCTTCTAGGACCCGAAAGTAAAATATATACTGCGCATGAGCCCCAAACCGCCCCCTGCTTTTAGGTACCTTATGGCACTTACGAGTGCCATAGGGCTACCTTATCTGTCCGTGCAATGTCTGTACGGACATTGGGCCTGATCCTGAACTAAGAGTAAGAGTAAGATCGGCTTTTCAGCGTGGATCGGGCGTCCATAGCAGTGCCGTAGGGACGCAGGAGGGGACGTCCCCCAGCGTCCCTACGTTCAGGTTAGTATAGGTGGGCGGGGGGAGCTAGTTTAATGAGGGTGGGAGGGCGTGCTAAGCGGCCATACATTCCTGTGCGAGCGTATGGCCTCTTCCTTACGCC
>WWET01001011.1:70295-83093 GCA_011038615.1 Limnodynastes dumerilii
GTAGTTTGACGCTTCTTCCCTACTTCCACTTTTATGCAGAGGGACGACATTTGCTATTTTCCAGTCCTTTGGAATCACCCCAGTTATTAGTGACTGATTGAATAATTCAGCTAATGGTTTTGCAAGCACCCCTCTAAGCTCTAAGCATGTTCTCAAGAAGTGTAACTGAAAGGGCCCGGCCAGGGCACCCATATAGAACCCGAGCCAATGTCACCGTTACTGCCCCTGGGTGGTGTCTGTGGGCCATTTAAATAATAAAAGAAACATGAGGTGGCTTAATAGATAAAAAATTATAATCATGTGACTGTGCCACCAAGGTGGTTGCAGTCCCTTCATAGAAGAAAACATTTTCAGAATTGGTGAGTATGCCACTGCCGCTAACGCAGGACCCGGACCACGGGAAAGGTGAGTAACCTTTCCAGGGTTAGGGTCAGGCTGCGGGATAGGGAGGATTAGGGTTAGGCTGCGGGAGATGGAGTGTTAGGGTCAGGCTGCAGGGGAGGGATGGTTAGGGTCAGGCTGTGGGGAAGGGAGGTTAGGGTCAGGCTGCGGGGAAGGGTGGGCTAGGGTAATGGAAGGGGAGGGTTAGGGTTAGAATTAGGGGAAGGGATGGGGTAGTTAAAAGCTTTACCTTTAGGAGCACCGTGTTCTGTTCTCCAGGGATCAATTGCTATGCCTCATCGAGGCATAAGCAATCGAAATCCCTGCCAGTTCGAAACTGGCTGGGAGAAAATGCCCCTATCGAAATACCCCCGGAGGAGATCTGTAATCCAAAGTGACGCCAACAGAAAGAGCTGGCACTTTGGGTGGCGCGGAGGGGCACTTACAATCCTAGACAGTGTTGACCAGTGCTGGACCCAACTTGTGAGTTAGATTACTCCCCGTTCTCAGCTTGACCTGTAGGGACTGTCCCTTCCTCTATATTTCACCACCAGCAGCAGCCACCCAGCTATACAGATGTCTTCTGCTTTCTACTCACAAAATCCCGAGCTGGGCACTCTCCCCCCTCCCCTAATACCATCATTGGGGCCCCAGTATTAAATCATTTTGTCTTTTATCATTTTATGACTTTTTATTTGATTGCCGCTGGATTCTGCATTGAGGAATCACATAAAAAGTCCCATATGATAAAATACAAAAATTACCGAATTTCCCCATGTATAAGACGCACCTTTTTTTAAAAAAAAATTGGTGGTGTCTTATACAGTGGTTGTAGCCTGCCAGGGAGCTGAGGAAATCCCCGATGGGTACAGGCTCCATCGCTTATTACCCTGCAAATGAGCCAACTGTGCTGTGAACAGCCGCGGCTCTACTGAATGAAACTAGCATGACCTAAGGTCACATCAGCATCTTCTGATGAGTGCGCCATGTAGGAGAGAGCCAGAGGGAGAGCCAAGGTACTGGTAAGTGTGCTGCGTCTTTGAAATGGGGATGTGAAGGGACATAGAAAGGGGGGAATAATACTGAATGGACACTAAAAGAGGGGGCAATAAGACTGGCTGGACACAAATAGAGGGGGCAATAAAGCTGAATTGACACAGAAGGAGGGGGCAACAAGGCTGGATGGACACAGAAGATGGGGCAATAAGGCTGAATGTACACAGAAGCAGAGGCAATAAGGCTGAATGGACACAGGAGAGGGCAATAAGGCTGAATGGACACAGAAGCAGAGGCAATAAGGCTGAATGGACACAGGAGGGGGCAATAAGGCTGAATGGACACAGGAGGGGGCAATAAGGCTGAATGGACACAGAACGAGGGCACAACTTTATTAATACGTTTCTTTTTTAATTTTGGGCCCCAAAATTAAGGTGCGTCTTATACATGGGAGCGTCTTATACATGGGAGCGTCTTATACATGGGGAAATACGGTATTTAATACTAGGGCCCCAAAGATGGTAGAGGGCGCTTATCGCCTATCTATAGATCTATCTGTCTATCTATCTATCTATATATCTATCTATCTAATCAAGAACTCCACGTCTCCTTTGCTCTATTAACTATCAGTGGCAATATTTCTTCCAGCCCCTCTGATTTATATCTGATGTAATTACTTAGGGATCACGGGCACCGTAATGGGCACAGGAAGGCAGGTAGGTATGTCATTAGCGGGGGAACCGAAAGGCAGATGTGTTAAAAGTGGAAGAGAAATATGTAATGGGGGGGGTGAGATGTGTAATGGCGGACTTTCAGTGCTGCACAAAACAATGTGAAGCACAAAGAGAAGAACCCAACAATCAATATTCATAAAAAATTATTCAAGTAAAAACAACACTTCCTCTTAGCCAGAAAATGTCAGGAAACATACTTACCCCGCTTCCTGTGACTGCAGTGAGGGAGGATGAGGTTGGGGGGCGCCATAGCATTCACTTGCTCTGGGTATCATTAATCTATGGTTGTTACCAATTTTTGTTGTGCCACATGTTATATGAAGGCTTTTTCCCAGGTCCGACAAAGGTAAGGTGTCAATGTGAAAGGTCCTGTGTTGTTTTTCAACACGTGTATCATATAAAGACACCTGATTGGAGGATTTGTTTACTATTGCTATGGCAATAGTAAACAAATCTCTCCCTGGGAGCCACGCGCAATGTCAGGGCAGATCCGGGTCTAGGAATTTCCCGGGTCTACCCTGCAGTGTTTTAAGAGTCCGACACTGTTTGTTTTTTTAACGCAAATCACACAGCAGTAACCCAGGTTTAAAATCCCAGGTTATTGTAGGATGGTGATGTAAAATTAATTTGTACTTTTTGTTTCAGATTCATGTGTTTATAAAGTGAAACAAAGCACCTTAGTCTAGATACAGCAACAAGAGTCATTTTGGCAGGAATATTAATGGACAAAGTATTGCCATCTCCAAAGACTGGAAAAATTGTGGTGGTTTGTAAGCCTAGTGGAATACAGCTAAAATGGAAATTTTGAGTTTCCTAATTTTCACATTTTTTTTAAAGCTAATTTTGGTACATTCAACCAGTTATCCAATAACCACCAGATGACCAGCTCCTTTTTTGTGGCCCAGCTTCATCCTTAATAAAGAGAGACGGTAAGTTGGCACTGTGAGTCACCGCCGCAAATGGGGTCTTTTAGAAGTAGAGACAATTTCAAAAAGCCACTCATTTTCAAAGTTTCTTTTTGAGAAAGTAAGTATGGGTATTAATTACCCATTCACTGACCGGAGAGGTAACACCACTCAGGGAGTTTTATGGTTAGGCAATGGGGAAGGGAGGATTAGGGTAATGAAAGGGGAGGGTTAGGATTAAAGTAATGGAAGGTGGAATGGTCCGGCTGCGGGGAGAGGAGACTTAGGGTTAGGCTGCGGGGAGGGGAGTCTTAGGAGATAGGCTGTAGGGGGTGTGGCGCTCCATTCAGAAAGGCTGATTTTCGAACTGGTTGGGATTTCGATAGCATATGCCTCGATGAAGCACAGCAATCGATCCACGGAGCACCGAAAGCTC
Organism: Limnodynastes dumerilii; assembly: GCA_011038615.1. Lineage (NCBI taxonomy): Eukaryota > Metazoa > Chordata > Amphibia > Anura > Limnodynastidae > Limnodynastes > Limnodynastes dumerilii. The sequence continues at coordinate 73,748 of WWET01001011.1, forward strand.
TGTGCTCCGAAAGGGTAAGTAAAAATAGTCCCCCACATCTTTCCCTCATTCTAACCCTAACCCTCCCCTTCTATTACCCTAACCCTAACCCTCCCTTCCCCGCAGCCTGACCTTAACCCTCCCTTGGCCGCCTGAACCCTCCCTTACCTGCAGCGTGACCCTAACCCACCATCTCCAGCAGCCTGACCCTAACCCTCCCTCCCCTACAGCTTGACCCTAACCCTCCCTACCCCGCACAGATAGTTTACTCACCTGTCCCTTGGTCTGGCTATAGCAGCGGCAGAGGTGCGGTGGAGGGATATCGGGAACGGCATACTCACCCATTCTTAAAGAAAAGTCTAAATTGAAAGTATTCGAAAAATGGACAACTGAAAAGGAACATTCGGATGTCCCTTTTTCGCAAATCACATTTTTTGGCCGGAGATCGTAACCGGCTGCAAGGAAGGGAGGGTTAGGGTAAGGATTAGGGTTCGGGTTAAATTTATTCTTACCATCTGGCGCTGCGTCTTCTAGGCAAAAGCAAATGATTTCCAAGCCAGTTTGGAACAGTTTCAAAAAGGGGGCATTTGCAGCAGGGACCCACGCCCATAAGTTCACGAATCTACTTCACAGAGCTGTGGTTAGAAGTCTTATTTCTGACCATGGCACTAGCTTGTATGATTAGTGATTTATGATGTGTATTCCTTAATTTCCTGCTCCCCAAAATGTCATATATTCATTGAGACTTGTTGGACCAAATGGCTCTTATCTGCCGTCACATTCTATGGACTGCATTAGACCTCCGTACGTTAGGTTACTTATGGAAGCCTCTGGCGTAAGTAAGCCTAATTGTAATATCTCCGCATGTGCGCGCCAGATATTACACAGCAGATCTGCTGGCGTATAGATTGCAGTTCCATATGCGAGGAGATCCGTCCCTATCCCATTCCCTACGCTCACCTAAACTCCGCAAGTTGGGGAGGACCATTTAAATTGTACATTAAAGGCTGGCTTAAAGACTTCTGTGCTGATTAGTATCGTACGGACTGCTGATCTGCGCGGGAGACTTAAGATTTATCTATTGCGGTATAAGTGCTTCAAAGTCCACATGTGAGAGGGGAGTAACAGGGGAGTTCATCTCCCTCTCACGTGCGGCCTTTCAGATCTCCATGCGTACATAAGATGCACAGAGGTCTGTGCATCTTATATACGCATAGACGTGCACAGAGGTCTGTGCATCATATGTATGCATGGAGGTGCACAGAGGTCTGGATCACAGTCCAATGTTTTTATGTACCATGGTGGCACTATACAAATAAATAATAACAAATAATGTACTGTCAGCAACAAAAGATGCTCATCTTACAATTGCCCTGTTGCGATACTTACTTTACAAGGCTTGGAGACCTTTGCATTTCTGGGATCTATAAACCCAGGTTATTATGAGACAAAAACAATGAAGGCCAATGATATACAAACACAGAGATTCACCTTCAGATAAATGCACTCTAACAAGTTTACACATTCCTTGGTTTACTGCTCCATTTAGAAACTAAGTTTGCTACGGAATACATATTACAATCAATCTCTTAGAAAGAGGTTGAATTAAATGACTAACAATAAATAACTATGTCATCAAAACAATAATGCAAAAAAATGACAGAGCATTTTCTGCAACATATATTAAGCATGTAACTATAATTTACTATCTATCCTTCGGTACTGTAATCAGATAACCTGACTGGTAGAAAAAACCTTATATCTATTAGTAATAAAGAATGTTACCATTAAGTTTTTTTATTTTTATTTTACAACAAAACAGTTCTAAATATGTTTTTGCAGCACCAATACTTAAACTACCTTTAGAACCGTATTACAATAAATCATCTGAATTACAGAGTGACAATTCTAAAACAATGATTGACACTTTGACAGGCATTGTTTTCAAGTGATTTTGGTCTCTGAATGCACTGAATGCTTTGTGTTAGATAGCAGGTTTAAGTAACAGCTTTTGCAAGAAAAAAAAAAGATACACAATGTAGGTTTTGTTTGTTTTAAAAATCATCCTATCTGCATTAAAAGATTCACTGAACATTGAAAAACTCATAATAACTATAATGTATTAGACCACTAACATATGCAATAATACATTTATCTTGATTTAACTTCGATTAGCACATTTAAAAAATGAAATCTATGCATAAAAGGGGGTTAGACAGGGTAAGATAGATAGATAGATAGATAGATAGATAGATAGATAGATAGATAGATAGATAGATAGATACTGGAAGTAATCAGTTATTAGAAAATCAACGTTGCCAGTTTGCAAGAAGTAGTTTAATAACAAAACTACTGTGACAATAATTTAATGGCTATGTGGTTTATGTCATTTATACACTTACAACTTGTTTGACCATATATATGAGAAACATCAGAGGGTATGCTTTAGTACCCTGTTTACCTGTGGATGTGGTCTCCATAGCAACGGGTGGATGCCCTGCCTGCTGAGCCCTGATGGTTCCTTTCTGGTCCACGGGGCTTCTCCGGGTGCCTCCTGCTGATCCCCCCTCCTCCTGTGCATACCCAGGCGTCGCATCACCTTCCAGCCATCCGCTCAGATCCCCCGGATTAGCAGCCATGTCTACAGCAATTCTCTATCGGGAGAGAGGGAGGGGACAGGTCAGTGCTGCAGTGTCTCCTTGGAAGATGCCACAACCACTGGAGTGTTACGCAGGTGGAAATGGCTTGTGTAGTTTCCACTAGTTCCACCTCAACGTCACGCCTCGCACTGACCAATCAGACGAATGGCATTAGCATAGAAAGCCACTGCCCTAGAACCGGAGCTGGATCTGTTGGCAAGATGGTTATGTTGTACTTTGCTAATGATGGTGGCTGCAAGGGTTAATCATAGGAGTCTGCAGTATGTGGACTATTGTTTACCCAGGGATTGATGCATTGCTATTCATTAAACACATGCAGCTATTGCTGGCTCTCCCACCAGTGTACACCATCATATGAGATTAGGATGGGCTCAAAGCTATCTTTCTGGGCTGTTGTGACATTAATACCAAGTAACCCTTTATGTTATTATGTTGTTCTGTGTAATAACTTTCACTTTCCCTCTTTTATTTAGTCAGAAAACTGCTAGTGAAACAGTTTAGCCTCTGTCCTCCTACTGTCACATTCACATCTTATTGCACCATTGGAAACATTTTAAAAAAAATCCAATAATTTTAATTATTTTGCATACATGGAAAATACTTTATATTTGCATATAGAACACAAATACTGAAGAGTTTTATGTTTCATCTATAAATTAGAGTTGGGCTAAGAAACTTCATTTCTAAATTCTAATTCTGCTTGCAGGTCAGCAAGCTATTGCTGAGGTTGCACCTAATAAAAGGTACACACACAAAATGGAAGTTGCTTAGATCAATTTATAGGTTAATGCAAACAGGTGCATGGAAGGCAGGATTAATCTACTAGCAACAAGGAAAGAAAATAACCCAGCAACACTGCCATTAACCAGTAACAGACTATACCATTCTACCTGTAAAATAAAACGCAGAAATGTCCGTTACACATATTTGCAAATATATGATAAGCCACCATCAAGGCCTTTCTGCTCATGGTGGTCCTAACAATGAGAATAATAAAAGGTGTAAGTGCAACTCTAGCTCAAGTGGTGGTATGAAAATTTTGAAATAATAGAAGTCAATAGGGATTTATTGCTTTTGAATTAAATCAGTGGGACAGATGAAAGCTCATTATTGACTCTCCATTTTGAAAATATTACTGATTTGAAAGTTTTACTAATGAATAAGTATGGCGAATTTAATTTTTGCCATACTTACCTATTAATTTATTTGGAAACCACCGCTGCAGACATTCCTCACCGGACTGGAAAGGTGAATATTACAGGGGCTCTCCAAGAAGACCGGCACATCAGATAAACAAGTTACACATTATGTGGTTCCAACGGTTTGGGTATTTTAATTTCACCCTTCCTCAGGGAACATTATAATTAGGTCAAAGTGGAAATTTAAAAGTGGTGGTATGAAAATTTTGAAATAATGAATAGGGATTTATTGCTTTTGAATTAAATCAGTGGGACAGATAAAAGCTCATTATTGACTCTCTATTTTGAAAATATTACTGATTTGAAAGTTTTACTAATGAATGAGTAAGTATGACGAATTTAATTTTTGCCATACTTACCTATTCATTTATTTGGAAACCACCGCTGCAGACATTCCTCACCGGACTGGAAAGGTGAATATTACAGGGGAGTCAGCGGAGTCTAAAGAAAGACTGTGGGCAAGGGAGCCTTAGGGTCAGGCAGTAGGGAAGGAAGTCTTAGGGTCAGACTGAGGGGAGGGGACTCTTAGGGTCAGGCTGCAGGGAAGGGAGACTTAGGCTTAGGCTGTGGGGAGGAGAAGGTTAGGGTAAAGGAAGGGAAGGTTGGAGTAAGGATTAGAATAAGGGTTGGGGTTACATAAATAGCATTCGCCACTGCATCCTCGTCCTGGGGATGATCGATTGCTTCTCCTCAGCAAAGCAGAAGCAATCGCTTTGAGGGCCCGTTAGGAACAGGCTGGTATAAAAGGGCGCTTTTGAGAATGGGCCGTACTAACCACAGACCCACAACCATAAATGTTACACAATGATGGTTGCTGAGATCCTTGTATTGGTCAACTAATAGAAATGCTAATTTATCATAACTTGTTTACCACTTTTAGGAGCTGCGCTACTGTGTGTCTTTCAGGAGGAAGTGCAGCGGGCAAGTGCATTGTGCATGCTCAGAACGGGAGCGAGAACAGATTAAGTAATAGGCACAGGTCATTTTTTGTTAATAAAACTTGTGCATGAAACAATGTTCAAAACATTCTTCCATATTTTTTTGGTTTATATGTCAAAATAGCTACTATGCTCTGCTATTAATGATTATAAAAGCATTGACGGGTTTTTAAATACTGAAAATGCAAACATTTAAAAAATAAATAAATAAACATTTAAATACATAGGAAATTTATATTGCTCTGTTTGCGGGAAGGACACTTCTCTACATTCCATCCAAAGTTGTTTGTTTGTGTGGAAACATGCGACTCTGGGTGAGACGTATTTTGCATCCACATTCCTTATCCGTCAAAAATCTAGATCAAGGGCCAGATCCAGACTCAAGGTTGTTTTAGGTACACAAGTTAAACACTAAGGGCCCGATCCAGACCTACGCTCGCAGGCGATCTAACGCTGATTGTAAGCGTAAAATCGCCATAAAAAACGCACTGCACATGTGCATAGTGACAATTTCCGGTCGTACCAAAGACCTTTTCGTAGCGGCGATTCGGGCGTCCGTATTGTTTGTGTATTTTCCGACGACGGGGCATGTTTATAGTTCGAAGTTAGTACGGACGCTGGAGTTAAGGAATGTAGGCGGGGGGTGCCATTTAAATTGTACAGCATGGGCGTACTTATGCCGCTATGAACAGCGTTTCGCTACTTCAAATACGTACGAACACATGGAAAAGTTAGGGTAGGGTTCGGCGGGCGTAATGAAAGGAAGGTAAGGGGAGTGTCGTGGAAGTGAAAGTTTTTACGCTGCAGCGGTAATACGCTCCGCTCTCATGCGTAGGTCTGGATCAGGCCCTAAGGCCCAGATCCAGACCTACGTTCGGTTGATTTTTCAACGCGTAGCGTATTTCCGCTATCGTAATTACTATGCACTCCCCTTGGTCGTACGTATTTTTGCCGTTTTACGCTGTCCAAACCCTACCTTAACTTTTCCAAGCGTAACTGCTGTAGGACGTAATGGCTGAAAGTACTTACGCACCTAAGCACGCGCACACTGTACGATTTAAATGCCTCACCCCGCCTCCGAAACATAATTATGGGCGTCGTATGTCTGGCACGCGTCCGTAGTTCTGTTGTTAATCGTAGTCTCATAAGTACGTTCAGAGTTTGTGCCCATAACATCTGCTGCGCGCATGCGCAGAACATGCCAGCGTTTTACGACTATGGAGAGCATAAATACACTAGCGGTCGTAGGTCTGGATCTGACCCTAAGTATAATGCACTCACCTTGCACGCAGGTTCTTTAGTTCAGTTACGTGTTCAGAACCCTTCCTTCCAGAACTTTTCCTTGCGTAGCTCTGGTTGTACATATCGCCTTGTCTTTTGTAAGTGCCTAACCCAGCCCATACTGTGCAATTTAAATGCCTCCCTCCTCCCACAATGCGTATAATCGGCGTGTGTAGGGATGTCACACCCTATCCTACATGTAGCGTGCGTAAATCCTGGTAGTCCTAACTCTAAACAATGGGGTGGATCAAGACCTACAGGCTTGTTATGTTAGATCACGTAGCGTATTTACGCTATCATATTTTCTAAGCACTCCCCTCGCTCCTCCGTACTTTGTTCATTTTACGCTTCCCAAACCTACCGTAATTTTTCAAAGCGTAAGTACGCTCGTATGTAATGGATTTACGTACATAACTGCCTAACCCGGCCCATACTGTACGATTTAAATGCCTCCCAACCAAAAATAACTACGGGTGTCGTATGGATGCCCCGCCCCTTTGTTTGTGATTACGCTGATGGTACGTACGTTAAGAGTTACGTGGCGTAACATCTGCCGCGCACATGCGCAGTAAATACAAATAGGGGATTTTACGTCAGCGCCTAGCGTAAAAACTCTATCGTATGTAGGTCAGGATCTGGCCCGATGAAAGTTAGAAATGTTAGGCCATGTATCATGTTTTAATTGGGAACACACAAATCCTAAAGCAACGCTTGTTTGCACTGACACACTGCTTTTCTAATAGCAACAGGATGACTAACAACAGCTTTGGCCAGACAACTTGTCTGCATTAATATTGTGTGGGCCATGAAGCAGGAACAGCCAGATAAGAGGAAGTGGAGTAGAATTAGCCTGCATGTAAATGATCCAGTCGCCAAGCGATGTGAGCACGTTCATCTTTTGATCATGATAAAAGTCATGGCTGTAACACATTATTATTGGATTAGCTTCAATGGTGTGGTTTATTTGTATGTTCAAAGGAGCAAACTGATATATTTTTACTGTAAATCACAGGTACTTTTTTGTGCTATTTCAAGATGTGCTTAAACTGCTCAACACAAGCAGTTCTTTGTGAATTCACAAGACACTCCCATTTAGGGGACTCTCGTCCCTGTTTGTTCGGTTAAACATTATACTTACATAGAAACATAGACATAGAAAGTGACGGCAGATAAGAGCCACATGGCCCATCTAGTCTGCCCATTTGTTTATTCAAAACTATACCGACCCTAGACCCTATTTACCCTCAATTTGGTTTACAATTTAGGATACCCTTATATTTATCCCAAGCATGTTTAAATTGTTCTACTGTATTGGCCTCAACCACCTCAGATGGGAGAATATTCCACTTATCTATCACCCTTTCAGTGAAGTAATTTTTTTGCACATTTCCTTTAAATCTACCACCCTCCAGTTTATATCCATGCCCTCGTGTTCTATTACAGGCTCTATCTGTGGCATAACACACTGGAACATGGATATCAACCAGTGTAATCATGTCATAAATCCTATTTAAAATGACAAGGCTAGTCAACCAGAAACAACCACACTATGGGCTGGCTCCAGATTTAAGAAGGAGCTTGAAATTAAGGACCTGATTCACACTTAAGAGTGAGCTAGGTGCGGGCAGATGCCCACCTAACTTAAAGACACAATAAGCACTTGGGAGTGAAATAGCACCTACGTAGTCTGTCCAACTGAAGCGCTGGTACCATTCCTTTTTTCGCGCACCTAACTTACTCTTCCAGCATGTGCAGTAGGTCATTTCGGAAACATACGCACTTAAGAAGCCTCAGCTTCCTAAGTGTGAATCAGGTCCTAAGGGCCTGATCCAGATCTACGGCCGCCGTCGCTGGGACGGATCGTGGATCGGGCATCCGTAGCAGCACCATAGGGACGCTGGAGGGGATGCCCTCCAGCATCCCTACGTTCAGGTTAGTGTAGGTAGGCTGAAGTTAGGGTAGCCTTCAGCCGGCGTAAGGAAGGGGCCATATGCCCGCACAGGGGGAGTGTCGGGGAAAGTGAACACCGATACGCTATGCTTTAGTAAGCACAGCGCATCGGCGTAGGTCTGGATCAGGCCCCATGGCACAGCGTATCGGCATGCACTCCCCCCTGTACCAGCGTATTTAGTCCAGCTGAAGGCTACCCTAACTTTGGCCAGCAACTTCAGCCAGCCGTAAGTGAGGGTAAATATGCTTGGACAGGAGTGTATTTAGTAAAACCCCTCCCTCCCTCATTACACTCCTTCCCCCCACCTACCTACACTAACCTTTGCGTAGTAACAGTGAGGAACGCCTCAGCCGTTACTACGCTGCTACTACGGACGCCCGATCCTAGTTACGCCAGCCAACATCTGGATGGCGCACACGCAGATCGGCTTTTCAGACGATATTACGCCCCGGCGTATTAATGCCGGGTTTCGTAGGTCTGGATCAAGCCCTATATACGTTAGAGGTTGATGTGAATGGCTAATGCTCTCTGTAAAGCACCGCAGACAATTTGTAGCACTATATAAATAATAATACCTCACAATGGCTTCCTGCCCTAATGTCAGAAAGCCGTCCATTAAGGAAGGCAGGAAAGATATATCCCTGCATGCAAAGAATACAATTAACTTGACTCCTTCTGAAATCAACATGGTTTAGCCCAGGAGTAACTTTCCTCTCTTAATTTTAAGTTCCTTCTTAAGTCTGGATTCAACCCTATGTAATGTAGTGTGTGGTTCTAATAGAATTACATAGAATGTGCTGCATTTCACCATTTCTCTTAACCTAAATGCGATCACTCCACTAAGCACTCCCCACATACCAATGAACTTCCAGTAGCCAGGCCCTATATGAACTTTTCTGACCCCTTCATATTTAAAATGACAGAGAGCAGTACACAATCAGTACACAGCCAGAGTGCTCACAGCTTGGTCAAAGGGTTCTTGGCACATGAATTTCATGGTTCCATAGCCGGATTTGCCACAAGGCCTGTGCCTCACAGTGTGGAAGCACCTGAAAAACATCCAGAAAGGTGCAATCTTTGAAAAGATTAAAAGTAAATCTTGACCCAACCATTGAGGCTCCCTGTCCGTCTCCTGAACCACATTGAGTTACCCAAGGGGATCTCAATGACCTTGTCTGAGATATAAACCTATCTAAGAGGCAAGTAGAACATTTGGACTCTAGTTTAAAAGACTGTAAACTCCATCACAATGACTATAAATATGTGTTTACCTTCAGTACTTCTGGCTCATGCTTTAGCTATGAAGGAAACACAACGGAGCATGAAACTCCTGCTCTG
>WWET01001011.1:88590-101184 GCA_011038615.1 Limnodynastes dumerilii
GACTTGAGGCTATGGTTTGCATAAAACCACAGCCTCTATTCCCCTACGGAAAATATGCCAGCTCTCCCGGGATACCGGGACAACTTCCCAAATTTTGTGAGTCTCCCAGAAATTCCGAAGAGACATCAACCCTGCCCTGTGTATTTAAACCAGCATAACTGGTATAAAAGCAGCAACATTTCAAAACTGATTAGACACATAAGAGCTGCGCACTGTAGAAAGCGCTGCAGTGGGGTTCGCCAAGCTGAAGAGGCGCTCTCCCTGCTCTGCTACCTCCCACTTCTGACAAAGTGTTCTCTTAGCTGGGCTGTAGAGTCTGCCTGAAACTGCTACACAACAGAATTACTAAGCCTGTACAGGCTAGCACCAATCTCTTCTCATTCTCCTTGCATCAGCTGACATTCTGACGTTTTTTTATTGTATTGAAAGGATGTAAATTGCTTCAGCACTTACGTAGCAGCAGGGGTCTGGATCCGGTTCTATATGCATATACACACATACGGACTATTTATTATAGGCTATATACAGGTCGGTAGAGGGACAATGACATGAATTACCATAGAGTTTATTAGAATAAAGAAAATTAGGAGAAGTAAGAATGGATGGTATTACAGTATTGTCACATGATTTCAAAATTCTTTGTCAGATGTTCAAAAATATTTTTTAAAACACAGTTAAGTGTAAAATGTGAAGATTAACTATTATTGGGTATGAGGAATTTAATGATTTTTAAAGTAAATAATTTTTCAGAGGTTATATTATGATGATGGAGTGGTGCTATATTGTATGGCAGTCATATCTTTGCATTGGTAATTAACTCACAAGGCTGAGTTTTTTAGGACAATTTTTTTTTACTACATTGTTGTTACAAGAAGGCTGATTTTGGTTTTATTGTATAGTGGTCACTAGGATGTGATCTGTATTGTATGGTGGACACTAGGATGCAGTCTGTATTATATGGCAGACACTTGGATGCAGTGTGTATTTTATGGGGTTCACTAAGATGCAGTTTGTATGATAGATTTTAATGAATGTGGGTCCCCGTTGCGAACTGGCTGGGTAATCGATTGCTTATGCCTCGAAGAGGCATAACAATAGAACCCTGGAGCACTGTGCTCTGAAAGGTAAGTAACTATTCCCAATCCACTCCCTAACCCTAAGTCTCTTCCTTCCCACCCCGCAGCCTAACCCTAAGTCTCCACCTCCCCCGCAGCCTAACCCTAAGTCCCTGGGTCACACACCTCTCCAGTGGTCCAGTGACAGTGCTTCCGAAAATGAATGGGTGAGTATGCTGATCGCATACTCACCCATTAAAAAAATAATAATAATAATTCTGCGATGGCTCTCATGCGAAATAAGGACAGGCGAAAAGCTGTCCCTTTTTTGCAATGAGAGACTTCGCAGTGATTTCCCCATATTTCCCCTTTCCATCCCCCAATAGCTGTAGGGGGAGGAAAAGGCGGGCATGTATTGGGAGACTGCTGAAATAAACACATATTTGTGAAAAATTAAAAAAGAAAAATTTATGTTTTTTTCATTTAATTTTTAACATAAAAAAATAAATAAAAACATTTATAACATTAATAATTGTAAAGAAATAAAGAAAAAAAATTAAAACTTGACTGTCCCGGGAGACACATTCGACAGATTTCCAAGTCCTGATATGAACACACTGCGTATGTGCATTTTTCATACCGGGACTTGAAATTTTTAAAGTCCCGCAATGGAGTCTCTGAGCATACGCAGTATTTCATTCATACTTCATATGAATGAAAGGTCCTGTGTTGACCTCGCAGATCATCGCAGGAAGGGTAAATATTAGTAAATTATATGGCAACCTAGTAATGTACAGGCTTAGGTACATTACTATATGAACGCAGCTACCAGGCTCGCTGCAAGAAGGGAGCATTGATTAGCAACGTTCATTTAAAAACGATATGGCAAGTATATAGATCCCATCAGTCTAATATTTGGTAAAGTAAATATCTGAATAATAAAAATTTAAATAACTTCTTTTCCAGAATGAAATATTGTACATTATATGTAATGTGGCATTAATTAGCTAGTAAAGCTGTGTTTGCCACTGATTTCTGTAAGGGGACAAATAAAATTGTAGAGCACGAAACTGCTGTAGTGGCACAAGGTGCGTTTCGGCGCACTGGAGCACGTGACTCACAGGTTGACATTGTAATTAATTTTATGATTGGTTGTTTCAGAGAACACGTGCTAGAAACGCCATTTTGCCGACGATTTTGTCTGCCTGTGGCGAGCTCGCTGTGCTGTCATGGCAACGGTGTCCCGGGCAACCAAAACAACTTGTGTTGGGAGGCTGGCTGGGCCCCGGGTGTGGATAAAATAGTGGAAGCGAGGGACCAGAACCCGACCGGGGGAACTCGGGCACATACATTTTTGGGAGGTACAGGAACACAGGACATGTAGACGGCCATTTTATTAAAGATCAGGGAGAAGCAAGTACGTCAGTGTGCAGCCAACAGGTGAGACCTACATCTTACCGTTTAGTACAGAGGGAGGTGCATTTGGGGGGGGTATGGCATGCTGGGAGTTCTAGCGCTTATATAAAGATACATAATATAGTAGTTGCATTATTTGATGAAGTCTGTGCACTGCTGTTTTGTGGTTTCCATACATGCATATTGAGCAGGTGCAGGAGTACTGACAGGTGCACTTTTATTAAAAATAAAAACTTTCATATGGCATGGGGTGTACTCAGCTGCAAGTACCACATTTACTAAATAGAACTATGAATCTGTTTCAAAAGAAAGTCACAATGCACTTCAATGTATGTACAGCGGAGGGTGGATGTTTCATCATGGCAATAAAAGTGGCATATTGGTTACTCTCCAAGATGGTTGCAATTTAGATCATCTGTGTGTCTATGATACCCTCATAATTATAATGAAAAATATGTGAAGATGGAGTGACATCATACCAAAGACAATGTTGGGCAAAGAGTGGCCTCCATAGCTACCATTTGTAGCATACAGCTCTCTGCTTTAAGGTCAGATTTGGTTGTTGCAGCTTGTAACACTTTAAGGTGTCTGCTGGTCTAGCATTAAATATAAGCATCCTTTTCATTGTTATGTCTGAATTTATTGCAAAGATGAAAGATTGTTTGTGTCCCTTTGAATGTCATCCCATGTAACTACCTCTACCACAAGGTTCTCGACCAGCAGTACTAGTGGCACTGGTGTTACTCGGATCACTGTGTGGTGGCACTGTTGGTGACTGGACAATTTTGTAAGGAAGTAGCAGCTATACTAGGTGCAATACCAACTGGTATTATATAATATAATATATAATAGTAACGCTGGTCAGTATCTGTGTGCAGTAAGCAGTTCAAAGATATATCCCTGCATGCAAAGAATACAATTAACTTGACTCCCTTGCAATCAACACGTTTTAGCGCAGGAGAAACTCATTTCAAGCACTTACTTAAGTCTGGATCCAGCTCATGATCATTTTGGCAAATTTCAAAAATAAAGAAAAAACAAATATTGCATGAAGTCATTCAAAGCAGCTTTATCCACATGGAGGAGTAACATGTTCAGATGTGCTTACTAACCAACATCTGTTTCAGCGTGGCCACGTTCAGGGTTGAGCATAAAGCACCGGATACATGGATACATAGACATGTATTGAATTATAAAATGTAAATGACTAGTTAGAATTCCATCCTGGTTAAAATTCCAAAGGCGAGACGGGATGTTTCACAGATTAGCGCTTCCCCTCTGTGGGAGGGTAATGGCATGCAAATAGTACAATAAGAACTGGCTTCAGCCCTTATGTACTAAAATTAGGTAGGGGTCACCCAGCGGAAATCCTTACGTGCAAGGGGAGTGGCCTTTCCTTGACCATATGAATTTCTGGATATTTAACTATGTATTTATTTTTGAAGTAGCATAGTGGTTTGTTGTCACAGTGCTTTGGCCTGAGGACCTTGGGTCTGATTCAGACTTAAGAAGGAGCTTTAAAATAAGAGAGGAAAGTTACTCCTGGGCTAAACCATGTTGATTTGAGGGGAGTCAAGTTATTTGTATACTTTGCATGCTGGGATATATCTTGGAATTGCTTACTGCACACAGATACTGACCAGCGTTACTATTACACTGTTATTTAGACTTAGGCCAGGAAACATCACATCTCAACTCCATGGGTGTATCTATGGGCACAGTGCCCCTGGCAAAGTAAGGGACTGTGCCCCCCCCCCATTACGCATTTAGTCCCAGTACTCCCATCAAGTGCCTCCAACAGGCTCCCCCAATACTCCCATCATGTGCCTTCAGGCGGCTCCCCCAGTATTCCAAGCATGTGCCTCCAGTCCCCCCCAGTACTCCCATCATGTGCCTCCAGCCTCCCCCAGTACTCCCATTATGTGCCTCCAGCCCCCCCACAAGTACTCCCATCATGTGCCTCAAGCCCCCCCAGGTTTTCTTATGTTACCTGTGTCCTCCGAGCGGGACTGTGGCTAGAATTGAAGTCCCGTGGTGGCCAAGACTTGCAAGGGAAATGAAGTTCGGCAGTCACAGAGGATATCCTATCAACCAGCCAGCCCTTGTTTTAAAAGCGTCCAACCGCAGTCTGACTCTCGACCAGCGCTGCACTAGGCGACACTATCTCTTAGCCAGTGGTGGCACCCCCGAGCAGCACCCCCCTTCGGCTGGCGCCCCTGGTGGGTACCATCCTGGCCAAGGGGTAGTTAACGCTTCTGCTCCACACTAATACTGTTTGCAACAGATGAAATATGACTCACCTGCAATCAACATCTCCTTAAGTCTGAATCAGGCCCCTTATGATCACTTTCAATCTTTATTCTCTTTTATACTAGCTTTACATTACATGATTATTTTCATGTCCAGGATTACAGCTATGTATGAAATATGCTGAGTAATAACTCTATTCCTCTGCTACATTATGTTTACTGTTTACTTATGTCCTCTATACCTGCTGTTCATAAGGGTCCAAATTAGACATGTTTCACCCATTTGGGCAAGTAGCCGGATCTCTTAGTGTCTCAATGGCCCATTAGTTGGATTAGTTCTATTTCAGGTTTCCTAATTCAATTCAAAACGTTGATTTTTGACAGGATTGGCACGGTAGATGCAGCATTTTTGCTGAGTGCCCAAATTGTCATATGAAGAATGGAGCCTTTTCGTTTTGCTTTGCCAATTTGGAAGGAGTTCTGGAACACAACTTCTGAGATTTCCAACTCTGTTTCACAATAGTGGCTTCTGTGCTATAACTGGTTCCTATTGAATTTGTGTGCTGAATATTCATCTGACTTAACTTACACATTTCAGGTTTTATAATGACCATTTATTAATACAATTTTAAGTTCTATTATATTATTGTATCATATACTTTTTTTTAATATGTTATTTCTTTTTTTATTTACCATTTGTCAAACCAGTTTATGCATCATTCAGTTGAAGAGCAGTGGATTTTTTAAATGCATAATTATTTGTATGTATTCCTCTGCCCATGTAAAGTGCATAGTGGTGTTACATGCCACCACGATGCAAGCTGGCATGCCCTGTACTCACCATACCTCTCCCCGCTGGCACGCTCCGAACACGGCATGTAAACAATGTCACGTGGAACGCCACCGAAGCCTCAGTCAGGTGAGCACTCCACCTCCTGACTTCCTCCTGCTATTGGACGTTTCCCCCATGCCATGGAGATCATCCTATCATATTGATTCAGTATTGGCTGCTGGCCAATCAGTGGTCAGCAGCCACTATATCAGAACAGCTCCGTCACTCAGACAGAGCCAGTTATAGCGTCTGAGTTATCAGCCTGTGACCTGCTATTTACTATTGTGCCTCTGCCTTGTGCTCTGTGCCATTGATTCCTGAGTTTCCTGCATTCTTGCCAATTCCTTTCAGTATCCCTCCAGTGTTCCAGCCTCTCTCTCTCACCTGTGTGTGTTCTCCAACCTTGCCTTCCCCCGCCTTTTCCTGAGTGCCTGTCTGTGTTCCCTTTCGGGGTCCCTCCTGGTTTGTGCGCTGTGCGAGCCCTCTGTCCGTCCAGTCCATCCTCGTCCTTCCAGTAGCTCAGCTACCGTCTCTGTCACTGATCTGTGTTCAGTGTTGTGCGTCGTAGGTCAGTCTCTTCTGATCCTGACTATTCCCGCTTCCTGCTCCACCTTACCTCTTCTTGTCCCTTGCTTCCATCCTGTTGTTCGTTCTTCTTCTCCCGGGTGTTGCCTCCGGGGGCTGCAACCTGCTAGGTGTCCTGCAACCCCACCATTAGGGGCTCTAGTGAAAACCAGGCCCTGGCTGCGGCATCCAATCGTAACAAGTGGCTCCATAGCAGCCATTTTTGTAGTCAAACATCTGCATATTTAGCCTACTCCACAATCCACCTCTGCATCAAATGGCTTTAATTAGCTGGAGTCATAAATATACATAGTGCATTTGTATTGCCTACAGTTGCTATCATGTTTAATGAGCCAATATCCTTGTGTTGGCTTATTTCTCTTCTCAGTACAGCCGCCTCTTTTTGGTTGCTCTTATATTTTGTATATAGATAACTTAACCTTATTGTGTTTTATTTAGAAGATATTAAAAATATTATACTACATTAATGTGCTAGATTTTAAAATCAGACCTTGCTTAGTGAAAAAAGTTTTAAAAGTTTGGTAAAATTAAACCTATTTGATATGGTTTAATAAATTCTGCATTTGTTTTTTTTTCTAATACAAGAATAAGGCTAAATGCAACTATTGTAACTATAAGTGCAATGTTGTGGTCACTGTTCTATTTAAGTCAACCTGATGTTCATTCAGCCTTATGTATAGCATTGTGTGGTTATTTTTAGTGCAGTCATATAGCCACCTGGTGTCCGATCTCCTGTACTGCGGTTATACTGTCTGGATAGATCTGCATTTAGTGCATGGCTTTTTTTTTTTTTAGAAAGAGAAGCCAATAAATAACAAATGTTTTGTTGTTGCTGGTAAACTCAAATATAAAAAGCAAGGCCTTATGTAAGCTTAGCAATAAACAATAAGTACTTAAAAATACCTCAAAAGTTATGCTTATATGTTTATAAATGTATATGCCTAGAAGGTTTGCTTACCAATACATATTATTACAAGAAAAATAAGTGACAAGAAATGAGAATAACTTTATAACAACAATTTATTTTTTATTGTTATTATTACAATTTTCTATAATATGTCCCAAGATAATTTTACTATTTGAAAACATAGGGCTGGATCCAGACTTAAGTAAGTGCTTGAAATTAGTTACTCCTGAGCTAAACCATGTTGATTGCAGGGATGTCAAATTTCCTCTGTTGCAGACAGTATTAGAGTTGAGAGGTGATGTTTCCTATCCCAAGTCTAAATAACAGTGTGATAGTAAAGCTGGTCAGTATCTGTGTGCAGTAAGCAATTCAAAGATATATCCCTGCATGCAAAGAATACAATTAACTTGACTCCCCCTGCAATCAACATGGTTTAGCCCAGGAGTAACTAATTTCAAGCACTTAAGTCTGGATCCAGCCCATAGTACACAATTGGGATGCTTTAAATCCAAAGCAGTTGTCTGTAACAGATTATTTCATACATTTAGTACTGTTTGAGAACAAATTGTACAGATGGCTGTTCTCATCCAGAAATATATCTTTCAGAAATGGGATGTATCACTAAATACGGCTTGTTAGGAATTTCACGTTGGTAGGGTATTTATTTTCCAAGATTTTGGGAATTAATTCCATATTGACAACATACTGTACTGTCTGTGTGTTAAAAACCTGCCTTGGAGAATAGCCGCTGATTACCTGCTCACATTAACCCAAATAATAAGAAGAAGGGAGCTAGGATAGACCAGGGAGCAAAACATGTAAGATCTATACATAGTCCCTGTTCTATGAGAAAGCACTAGGGGAAAGTCAGTGATGCCAGTCTGGATTCTCATCATTACCTCAGTGGGTGTAACCATATGGAAAAAATGTTTCTCTTTAATCATTGTACATTTAGATGAATGTATTGCGCTAGGAGCAAAAGCTAATCATAGAGCACATTAGTATCTTGGCAATAACATGCTGTCTTGCATTATATCCCAATCCTAATTTGCAGTTTAAAATTAAATTAGTCGGTATTAAGCGACTACGCATGCTTATTTACGCTATCTATGTACCATTTCTGACCGCGTTTGCGCAATCTACGTACAAAAACGTAGATAGCGGAAATAAGCTACGACGCATGCGTAGTAGCTCAATTCTTAAAACAACATATGTAAGACGAAAACGACATAACTGTGAATCCGGACCTATGTTTTTTATGCCTCTTTCTTCTAACTCTGAATCAGACTCCTTGCCTTTATTTCACAATTCAGTGTAATCTTTTAAACCTGCAGCCTGAATATATCCTGCTCTTGTATTTTTAGTTTTCTGATTGTGTCTTCTTTTATTCAGGGACAGAAAGTGATTGTGAGCAGCAAACAATGGTGCTATGAAAAATGGAATCTACAGACAACTTGAATTCAGAAGAAATTATTAAAGCATTGGTAATGATCTATTGTATTATAATGTAACCATCAGCTTCCAGGCCGTGAAGGAAGGTCTGCTAATCACTAAAGAAATGTATTTTATGTACTCTGTAAACGTGTAATGCTTGCCTACCTACACTTCAATGGTCATGATGACAATAACAAGAATATACTGTATATGGTAACAATTACAAAGTGTATTTACTTTTTAGACAGCGACAGAACAAAAAAAAACCTGTTTTAACATAGCTAAATATCCTTTGCAGAATGCAAGACCACAGGGATTATGTTTTGAGGGGTATTTGACCTTGAAGTACATTAAACCCACTAAAATATCAAGTTGGCACTTGTGCAAGTTAAGAACTATAACGAATAGTTAAGAACTATTGAGTGACTTCAGTTTGTGACCCCTAAAACAGTTGTAAGCGTTTTACGTCTCCTTTGAACATATAACATCATACAACTTACAGACACAATGTAATAGAATATCAGCTTGACATTGCTACCATTTTTTGGAGAAAGAAGTGCTACTGGTAATTACTTTCTGTGGGCTCAGAAAATAAAGTTTTAATAAAAATGTATGATAAGAAGAATAATGATTTCTCTTGCAGTGCGTGAGTAACGGTATAAATTATGAGAAGATTAAACAAGAAGGACCAACGACAAAAACACTGGAAATGTTTTTCTCAGGATACAGTAAGATGGTGGGACTCTCTTACTTCCCAAATATTACTACTCTAACACTGATTGGACAAAATATAGAAAGTATCAGTGGCCTAGAGACCTGTCTGTTACTTCAAGAGCTTTGGATTTCAGAATGTCAGTTAACAGTAAGTTTCTCTATATCAGTAGTCTTTATATGAATATTACAGGTTAGAAGATGTAACATTGTAATTCCAGAGGAGATATTTTATTCATTTATTTTTACAAATGCAGTAATATAATAGAAATCAGTAAATGTAATCATGTAATGAAACATACATAGAATTTCACACAGTTAAGAGCCATATTGGCCTTATATCTTTTTTTTATTCTCCGTTTTGTTTAAGATATAGGTTATTCTTATGTTTATCCAAAGCATGTATGAATTGCTCTACTGTGTTAGCCTCTACTACTTCTCATGGGGAGCTCTTTCACCTGTCAGTTATTCTTTCAGTGAATTAATGTTTTGTCACATTTCCTCCAGTTCCAGTGCTGCCCTCGTGTTCCAATAAGTCTCTTCCTTAATAACACCACTCTCCTGTATCTGTTTAAACGCTTGATATATTTGGAAGCGGTTGCAGTCTCCGGTCCGATAGCACGCTTTGCGAAATAGAGACAGCCGAAAGTTACTTATCGGCTGTCTCTATTTCGAATAGGGGGCCATTTTAGAATTTTTTTTTATGAGTGGGCCGATCAGCATACTCGCCCATTCATTTTCGCAGACCCGCCGGATGACAGCTATGGAGAGGTGAGTAATTTCTCTGGAGCATTTTAGTATTAGGGGGGAAGTTAGGGTTAGGCGCTTACGAAGGGTGGGTTAGGGTTAGGACCATAGAAGGGGAGGGTTAGGGTCAGACTGCGGGGAGAGTGGTCTTAGGGTTAGGCTGTAGAGAAGGGAGGGTTAGGGCCAGGCTGCGGGGAAGGGAGGGTTAGGGTAATGGAAGGGTAGGGTTAGGGTTAGAATTAGGGGAAGGGTTGGGGTTAGTTTAGCCACTCACCTTTCGGAGCACCGTGCTCTTTAAGGCATAAGCAATCGATCTCCCATTACGAAACTGGCTGGGAGAGAATGGTCTTATTGAAATAGGGGACCCACACATATTTGAAATATTCTATAATATCCCCCATTGCACTTCTTTGTGCTAAGCTATATATGTTTAGTTCCTCTAGTCTTTCTTGGTATGTTTGTCGCTGTATGTCATGCACCATTTTTGTAGCTCTTCTTTGCATGCTTTCTAATGTATGTCCTTCTGGAGGTATGGGGGCTGATCCAGAGTTAGGAGCATTTGCACATGGATGAACTATGCTGAAATGTGAGGGGTTAAAAGTTATGCTGGGGAATTGCTGTCTGATTTTGCTTATTACATACCTAATTTTGAGATACAAAGCATTACCTCTCAACTTTTTCTCTTTACACATTTTAAATTTGCCTCCCCTGCAGTTCCATATGGTTTTTCTAAGGTGCAGATTTGCTCCTTTTTAGCAGTTACTCCCATATGGATTGGCATCATACAAATGACCCATTAAGTGGCATTACTTCTTCTCTCTTTCTGCTACTAATTTATCTCATTATGCTACCCAGCATCCGACTTGCCTTTCTCATTGATTCCTTACCTACCTTTTTAAGACACACAAAACAGTGACTCCAGGATGACATTTGTTAATGTTTGGGTTCTTGAACCGCAAGAGAATTATTATGCATTTTGTGGCATTAAACTTTAGTTGCCATGCTCTTGATCATTCCCTCGGTCTACCCAGTAATTGTCTAGTTCGGTATGGGAGAGGCATATATTAACCTATATCCATTAGTGTCATATCATGGAGGGTCCAGGAGGGAAATTTTTTAGCAGATCCAGATCTCCACCCGACACCCGACTTGTGCACACAAGGTGCGTGACTCAGGTGCCTGGAAGGAGGGACGCTTGCACGCTCCAGATGTTACGTGTGATATTGGCAATGTGGGCAGGTAAAGAGGGATTTCAGTTTTACAGAGTGGGCTTCGTATGGACCCCTGATCTGCACGTCCGTCTTAAATATCTGCCCTCATGTCCGCACGAGAGGGGTGTGACAGGAGATCCGGTCCATGATGTCCAAATATTGAAGACTGTTGTTTCAATTGCATATTGTTGCATGTTTATTTAATTAGCTTTATTTTATTTTTTTTACAGAAAATTGAAGGTCTTCATAACTGTCTGCATCTGAAAAAACTCTTCCTTTATCATAATTGTATTACTACCATAGAGGCTTTGGAAAATCTGACTAGACTGGAAGTTTTGTGGCTGAGTGATAATAAAATTGAAGTGATACAGGTAAACACCACTGTCTGCGAGAAATTGATATTCACCAACAAAATGATGTCTCCCAGGACCGGAGTCACAGATGCATGTTTACTAAGTGCGCAATTTTACACACGCATGTAGCAGGGCAACACCCATGACATTCCCCTCGCACGGACGGGTTTTTCAGTGATTTACGCCTCCAGAGGGCGCCCTTATCTCTACTTGTGTACGCGCGTATCTTACACACATACGTGTGTGTGTATCTTACTTACCCCGCCCTCAAAAGCCCATTTAAATGCCTCCCCCCACCCACCCTCACGTTACTTCAAACGTACGGAAGACACGCCCCTCCGTATGTATGTCCCTAAGTGCGATTCACAAGTCCATGCCTAAAGTAGTTACCTGCGTAAATACTATGTAACTTGCGTGGAAAACGTTATTATGCATGCACAGTAAATCCGCACCTTAAAATACACACGTAACCCCACGCAAAAAATGTATCTGAGAACACGGTGCCTATTGCTTTTATTAGTTAGCTATTTTTTATTCACTGAATAACAACTGTCTTGTTTTTGTATCCTTCCAGGGACTGGATACACTGCAAAATTTAAAGGAACTTAATCTGGCTGGGAACTTGATACACACAATAGGTATGTAAATATAAACTGGAAAGGATGTGCTCTAAATTCATCTCAATTACCTTTCTAGCCGTGATCACACAATCCATTTAATCCTGCTGCTAGCAGGAAGGTAATATAGTATGAATCTGAAATAATAAGTGCTACTGTGCATCAAATCAATGTAAAAAAAAAAGAAAGCAAGAAAACCAGTAAATGAAAGGCTATGAGGAAAATTCAAATAAGATCTTGTTCCTTGGCAACATGCTACCTTTTAAAGGTTACATGTCATGCATCATACATCAAATGATCAATTCCATTATTGGAATGGTAAGTGTATAAGTATAATGTAAGTAAGTATGGGAAAGGCTATAAATTCAAATAAGATCTTGTTCCTTGGCAACATGCTACCTTTTAAAGGTTACATGTCATGCATCATACATCAAATGATCAATTCCATTATTGGAATGGTAAGTGTATAAGATAAGT